>CM035421.1:15000-205000 GCA_020310875.1 Ceratopteris richardii
GTAGTTTCTGAGGCTTTCCTTCAAGATATCCTTTATTTGATAAAGCAAAAGTAGGCACACTCTCCACCATACCTTGATCTTTGATATGCTTGAGAGCTATGTAACAGATATGGCCAAATCTAGCATGCCATAACTTCATGTTCTCCTTAGGTGTAGTAGACATAGAAACATAAGCATGACAATTTTGGATAACACAAAAATGCCACTTCTATTTTCACCTTGAAGTAGATGATGCTCCTCATTAGGTGAGAGGATCTAATATGAATCTTTCTTAAAAACAACTTTATAACCATCTGACAATAAAGTAGAGATAGAGAGAAAATTCTTCTTCATGTCTGGAACATAAAGAACATTGGAAATTGTGAAATTTCCACCCGCTCTTGACTTTAGGTTGACTTCTCCAACACCTATAACATCCAAATCATGACCATGTGCAATGGTCACTCTTCTACATGAAAAGTTAGAAAGGGAAGAAAATATTTTTCTACAACTTGTCAGATGCTTAGTAGCTCCAAAATAAAAAATCCAAGGACTATCTGAGATTGCATTTAATGCTTCGTGATAAAAAACTACCTCTTCAAGAGTAACACATGCATAAGAATCTACCTTTGAAGATTTTGGTCTTGGATCATCTTCAACATTATTACCTGATGCTTTCTTCTTCTCATTAAAAATCCTTGTTTTGCATTCTAATATGTAATGACCTAGTTTCTTACAATAATGGAATACTCCTTTCTTTGAATCAGATGGAGTCAAAGACTCTTTTTTGGTTGTAGAGGAAGCATTAGGAGAAGTATTGGAAGACTTAGGATTAGAAGACTTACTTTCCTTCTTGGATTGTTGACTCTTCTTCTTCTTCTTTGTCTCCTTCTTCTTCTTTCCCTCCAATGATGATAACATGGCTTCATCATTACCTTCCAATCCCTTTTGTTGATCTTCATCTTGAAGTAACAGAAACTATAGCTCTTCAAATGAAAGTTCTCTATCTTTTGTAGAGAGAGATAAAGGAGTAACAAAATCACAATATGTAGATGGAAGTGAGTTTAAAAGTGTGTTTACCATCTCTTCATGTGAAATATTTACTCCAGCATTGAGTAACTGATCTTGTAAAGCTTTGAGCTTCAAAATGTGTGACTACATTGATTCACCAACTTTCATCCTTGTGTTGGCTAATTGTCTCCTTAGATGAACTTTCCTAGTAGGGTTTCTGTTTTGATAGAGATTCTCTAACTCCAACCAAGCCTGACGAGAGGTTCTGCAAGACCTGATTGGAGGTATGATAAGTCTCTTGACTCCCATAGTAATATATGAAAGTGCTTCTACATCCCTTGAATCCCATCCAGATTGGTCTTATATAGGAAGTAATTTGATAGTAGTATGGACTCCTGATGATAAATGAGGTTACTCTTGTTGATCAGAAATAGGAACAACACGTCTTCTAGAAGATGATGAAACATCTTCTTTGACTTTTCTTGGCCTTGGATAAGCGCCATAAACAATATTCCATAAGTCCTTTGATACTAACACATTCATCATCATAAAACTTCACATTGGATAATTAGAAATTCCATCAAGCTTGTCTTCATTCTCAAGTCTATAGGCACTCATCTTGTTGAGGGTGTATGTCAAGTATGCTCTGATACCAAATGTTGGAAGTGGGGTGAGTGCCAATAACAATAAATCACATGTTTATAGGATTTTTCAACACATGAACCTTAGCATACACACCTTAATGCTAAAAAAGATGATGAACGAGAGATACACAGAGAGAGAGAGAGAGAGAGAGTAGACAAGTTTTTCAAAGTGTACAATAAGCTAGGATGGTCACCTACACTATCTTATATTCCAATGTCAAATTACAATGTGTGAATATCATACAAATTGACAAGATTTGACACAAATAGGAACTAGATAGAAGAAATCATGTGCCTAAGAGGTATGAAGAGTATGTGTGTGTGTGAGAATATGGAGAATATGAGTAGTTTAGAACGTTTTTATAGGAAAACTTAATTTTGATTAATCCTAAATAAAAAACTAGTAAACTAACAAGTAGGATAAAAATAGACTTGTTACCCATAGTAACTCAGTAAGTTATGTTGATGGTTGACTGATATGAACTCCTCCAAGTAACTCCAGATGTAGATCACACTTCCTCCAAGAGTATAGGAACTATTCTCCTAGTGATCTTCTTGCGTTGAGTACTTGAACTCCTTAAGAAGATTATCTAAAGTGAGCTTATGGGTCTCTTATATAGTTTTGGTAACCCTTGAAAAGCACAATTAAAAAAACATTATCGCCAAAACTAGCACTCTTCAGAAAAGTCAATTGTAGTGATCTTTGCATCCGAAAAGCAATATTTATGCTAAATTTAGTGATCGAAAATTTTGTTGCTCACGATATCTAAAAAAAATAAAAAATTTCTTCATGCTGCTGACAAGATAGTTTTCATGCTGCCAATGGTGGGTTTTGAACCCATGTCAATTCCTTGAAAGGCGTTTCACCTAATCCAACAAATCCATGACCTTTTGTAATATGGCTGTTGTATTGGACTATATGACATTGTATCCTACAAAGAAGTCCCAATCAAGTTATGAGAGATTTGGGACCAAGTCTTATTGATAAGTGATTTTTAGGTCATTCGGGCATGTTCACACATGGCCAATTACCAAAAGTCATAAAAATACTGTAAATGCCTATAACTCCCCAATTTGGGGCCTAAAAAATATAACAAAAATATGTCTAGAAAGCTCTCAGAGAGATCTTTTAGATGGCAGAGTCAAAAATATATATAAAAAAAGTCCTTGAGGCCTTTATCCCCAACAACAAGCCCTCGTGATTATAGGAAACATGCATGAATTGAGAACTTGAGCCATTCCAAGCATGAGCAACCAATTGCCTTGGTGAGATAGAGTCGACTCAAGCCATAACCTAAGCTACAACATACCTTGCGAGTCTTGTGTGAGAAAGCCATACCTTGGTCTGAGTGTGAGGCATCCATAATTTTGGTATAAGACTTTAGGCTAATAGCCATTCAACTCTCAAGGTTTTGGAGTGCACAACATAGCAATTCTTGAGAGCTCTTAGCCTACGATACTAGTACATAGTCATTTGTAAGAGAAAAGAGCTCTTGGGCAGCCCATTTGGCCCTTAAACTCTATTTTCAAGATCCATCAAAGGCTTGAACTTAGCTTTGAAGCATAGAAACATAATCTTTGAATATTTATCATAAACCTGGCTCATTTTGCATATATCAGGCCATATATCACTTTTCTTTTGCATATTCAAGCTCATATATTACTTTGCATAACATTAGTCTATATCTTGCATCACACACTTGCATCATTATTCACTATGCCTTGAAGCATGAATGCCATGTGGGATATACATACTATTAGCCATTCTTTGGCGAATAGTCAAAGTACCTCAAGCTTTGACACTCGTAAATGGACATGTAAGTATTGCACTAAGTCTTTCTCTATCACCACTACATGCATTATATGTCACGTGCCTGGGTTAGGAGGAATGGGTATTTTTGCTTGTGATAAGGTTCCTTCCAAAGTTTCTCAAATTGTAAGACATGAGCATGTCTTGGTAAAAGATACTTGTATTGCATGTCATCGTAATTCAACTTCAACTGATATCGAGATCATGGAGTGTCATAGTGCTATTGCTATTTAGACTCATAGAGTAGAAGAAGAGGACTCCATACTACCTTCACAACATCTTAGAAAAGGACTCCACACTACATTTGTATCATTTGCAATTCAAAGGAAACATCAAAAAGTTGTAGAGATATAGATAGATAAATTCACTTTTGAATGCAATATCCTTCAATGTGGTGCGTATTGATGCGTGGAGCCGAATGGTCAAAGCCATCGCACAAGTGGTTCCATGTGATGACTTGTATGGTGTGAATTGTACAAGAATATGTATGACCATGCTAGATGAAGAAAAAGTACAGATTGAAGTGCTTTTATAGCCCATCAAAACAGGTTGGATGACTTATGGATTTGTAATTTGTCTCAGGATAAGTTGGCATGGGGAATACGACAAAGCCGAGTATAGCTCTATCCCGATTGGAAATGGATCATTTTATTCACCTATTGCTCGATGAATAATTACAATGAATTGATATTAGACATGTAAGTTATTAATACATGATTTCACAATTGAACATACCATTTTTTTTTAATCTTTGTAAAAGATTTTTTTTTTCGAGTAGAGAAAAGAAAATAATTAATTTCTTTGATTGTATCGGATGGATGGAGTGACACAAGTTGTCGCCATATAATCAACATCCTGCTTTCTTCTTGTTTAGGTGTATATTTTCTTCGTGTTGTGGATGCTAGTATACCAGGTGTCTGTATCACAAGGGAATTCATATTTGAACATATTAAGAGTTCTATTCTTGATGTTGGGCTGCAAAATGTGGTACAAGTTATCACAAATAACATGTCCAATTGCAAGAGAATGGGAGAATCAATGCAACAAGTATCCCCTAGTATATTATGGATGCCATGTGCAACTCACTGCATTGATTTGTTGATGGAAGACATAAGCAAGCTTCCATAAATAGAGCCTATCTTGAGTTATGTTGAATGGATTGTGAGTTGCATACGAAAAAATCATTAAGATCTATCCATTTTCCGAGCAAACAGCACCATAAAGATGATCTATCCCATCCACACATGCTTTGGCTACATGTATCTAGTGTTATGTAGACTACAACAATTCATGGATGCTTTGCACGTGAGTGTTATAGGTAGGAGTTGGACAACATTACCATATGCTTGGATAGAAATTGCACACTATGTGCAAAGGAAAGTACTCAAAGAGTATTTTTTGATAGAGATTGGATGCATTGTGCCATGGCCCATCATTGAAGAGCATTCGTATACTTTTGCAGATAGTGACAAGGAGTGTTACATACTCATGCTTGTTTATCACTTCTATATACAAATGAGACAAGCCATTGCACGATTTACAACATTGTGTTGGCAGAGGTATGTATATCGATGTCCCATGCTAATAGCTATGTTATTTATATTTTGCTTTTAGAAGTATATCATGCACTTGCGAGTTTCCATTAATTTCCTTCCATGCACAATGCACTTACAGGAAGTACAATATATTACGGCTAGTGGATTATAGGTGGACCATTTTGTCTAGGCCCATACATGATTTTATTGCACCATTGTATCCATATTTCAAGACTCTGTGTTTATGGATAGTGGTTCACTTTGACATATTAAAGATGAGTATATGCATTGGCGATCAATTACGTGTTATTTCCCTGTACGATCAATTACATTTTGATCAAGAGTTTCACATTACATTGGGAACATTGGCCATATGCATGTAGTATATCCATGCACAAAAAAGTGACATCCAAGCCATTGGAGTGGTGACAACATTATGGTTATGCCCACCCATGTATGGCTCCTTTTGCATTGTAAGTTTTATCTCATGTATGTATGATGTTTTCATTTTTATCATTGAGATCTAAGATCCACTATCCATTTTGAATATTATTCCAAAAGAGCATATTATTAGCTTGACATTGACCTTTGTCAAGCTACTTTAAAACAACATTGTGATTTCATGTGCCCCAAAAATGTTTTTGGTGACCAAAAAAAGTATTTCAAGGTCCCCCAAACCAAAGTCCATGTGCTTATCTTATCTATTTATTTTCGCTTGTGCTAACGCTGAGCTTCTTTTGAAATATGTTGTTCCTCCTAAAGCCTTACTTCTTTTTTGAGGAATGAATTCCAACAGAACCATGAGGGCCAAATTATGAGAGTTAGACTGATCTGTTTTGGAGGAATGAACTCAAACTGAACAACAAGGGCCAAATGGTGAGAGCTTGACTAGCACACACCACAAAAAGGATCCGACATAGAATTAGTAGACATGGAGCTTGCATCAGCCATTTGATTCATCTAGGCTGATCACATCCTATCACTTATAGTCACATATTCCCCAAGCAAGGGAGCATTTGACTTTTGGCTCTTAGGGAGGGCACATTCATATTTTTTTTAGATGATTGGACTACACTTTTTGGGTCATCAGATTTAGCTTTGAAGGCACATGTATGATAGCTTTGGCAAGCTCTGATCACCTAGCTTCCAATGACTGAAATTAAGAGTACATGAACATTGAAATTTGAATTTACATGAAGATAAAAAATAAAGTGATATTATATAAATAAATACTTATAGCCGTCGAGCGACTTGAACTAAAAATTTAATAAATGCCATTCTGTTCAGGTCACTGAATCATTCATCGAACATGTCAGCTTCCGGCTTGGCAAAGAAAGGAAGAAGTGACCGTACTCCACCTCCCCTTCATGTGCCCCCTATCTGATAGGCTTCACACATGAAAGAATTTGGCAGTTTCCGGTAAATTTTGCATTTTTTAGCAAATCCGACCACCCTACATTCATGTGCTCCGACCACCCTACATTCATGTGCTCTTGGAACACTTTCCGGGTGACCCAAAAAGTGATCTCCATGCAGAAAACATGTCCATGTACTATCCCTATGAACATAGGAGAAGGTTGATGTTTGCATTGCTGACCATGCCTTTCGGAACGAAGTGCTTCATGTATTTCAGCTCTTGCATTTTGCGCCAGGTTCAACTCTGTTGTCCCAAAGGATTGATCAGAACCATCGGACTCAGAACAATTCCGTAGTTCCAAAGGATTGACCAGATCCAGAATCACCTGCATCTCTGGGCTACAGTTGGCTGCGCATGTGTGCTCGAGCATAAGGGAGCTTAGAATTCGCCTTGGCACTCTCAGTTCTGAGTGCACTTCAACTCGTTTTTCCATTCTCACGTTTTGCACTGGATCCTCGTTTCCCACGCAATATTACAATTGATGATGGTAGAAGGTTTTGCAAAATCTCCAAATCTCCAAGTTGTGTTATACGTCACGATGATTTAGGGTCCCAGAAGGTCTTTAACAGTCTGAAGAGGTTGTGTAAGGAAGGCCAAGTTGCCACTGCATATCGACTTGTGGAGTTATTGGACAAAAATGGACATGATGTTTCCTCAAATTTACTGTACTGTGTTTTGCAAGGCTGTATCAGTTCAAAGAACATCCATATTGGTAGACAGGTTCAAAAGTTTATTTCAAGAAGGAACCTTGAATCTAGCAGTTACCTTGGAAGTCATTTGATTCATCTCTTTGCTTGCTGTGGAAGCTTACTGGAAGCTCAACAAGTGTTTTCACAGCTGCGACACCCCAACGTGTTTGCCTGGAGAGAAATTATATCTGCCCACTCCAAACTTGGAAATGGTGAGGACGGTATTCATCTGTATTACTTAATGCGACAGTCAGGATTATGCCCGGATGGGCATGTGCTTGTTGCTGCATTGCAGGCATGTGCAATTTCTCAGTCTCTCAGTGACGGAAAAATAATCCACAAACATATTTCAGAAAGTTCATTTGAATCAAATCCATTTGTGGCATGTTCACTTGTAGACATGTATGTCCAATGTGCAAACATTGAAGATGCATTTAATGTTTTTAAAAGACTGCCAGCTAGGAATGTCGTGTTATGGAACTCAATGGTTGCAGCATATGCACAACAGGGTCATCTTGTAGCTGCTAATAAGCTCATTGAGTGCATGCAGAAGGATGGCGTCCAACCAAATACAGAGACATGGAATGCAGTGATATCAGGATGCTCCCAGAATGGTCATGTAAAACAAGCAACTCAATGTCTTCAAAGGATGCAGGATATGGGAGTGAAACCAAATATCATAACGTGGAATGGAATGATTTCTGGTTTCACACAACATGGGGATGGCCAGGAGGCCTTGCAGGCCTTTCAGCAAATGCAGCAGGTAGGAATGGAGCCAAACCAGGTTACATATCATAGTGTTTTGAAAGCTTGTCACAATTTTGCTGCTTTAAACTGTGCCAACTTGATACATGCACAAATGATAGAGGATAGCAAAGACACTGAGAGAATGACTTGGAATTCTGTTATAAACATGTACTTAAGGTGTGGAAGTTTTCATGAAGCTCAAGGTGTTTTTGATGGGCTTCCAGTCCATGGGATAGAACTCTGGAATTCAATGATTGTTGGATATGCTAACCAGAACAAACATGAACTTGCCTTGTCTTGCTTTGGAAACATGTGCCAAGAAGGAGTCACTCCAGATCTTGTAACGTTGACTAGCCTTCTCTCTGCTTGTAGCCACTTAGGATTGGTGTCCGAGGGTTGTTGTCACTTCACATTAATGACAGAGTATGGGTTGACTCCGACTCGGGAACATGTGAATTGTCTGGTTGATCTTCTGGGTAGAGCAGGCAGTTTGACCGAGGCAGTGGATTTGCTATGGACTATGCCATTTTGTCCTGGCAATGAAGCTTGGAGATCATTACTTACTCATTGTCAAACTCATAGTGAAAAGAGGCTTGGAAATCAGTGCTATCAAAATGTTGTGTCATTGGATGATAAAGATTCTTCTGGCTATGTGCTTATGTCAAGGATTCATGCAGATCGTGTTATGTGAAAAGTTAGAAATAAGCTGAAGGGCAAAATCTTTCTGTAATGACACCTAAAAGAAAGTGGACTTCGAAGTGGCTATAAAACTCGAAAGTGACCATGATTTTATCCCTCTAACCAAGCTGTCCTTCAAGTTATTCTTAATAAAAAGTCAATGTGGGGATGATTATGGCTGCATTCTTTTTCAATCAAGGGTAAGAATGCTTTCCTTTGTAGCAACTGAAAGTGGACTCTTGCTTTTAGGTGATTAGTCATTGAGAGGAGGACAACCTTTTCACATCCGTGTGCTTACTGTGCTAATTACATAAATCCAGTGAATTGAAGTGCAAATCTGAAAGTTTATAGTATATACATCATGCTGGTTTGTTTGTTTTAGAAGTATGATCGGCTTAATCATTCAAGATGTGCATAAATTTCCTCGAACGAGTGGTCTCCAAATGAAAAATAGCAACCTGCTACCTAAGAGCTTCTTGAGCGTGGCTTTTTTTATAATCTTTGTTCATAGTCAAATTGAAAATATCAGTTGGGTTCTCATTTGTCTGATATTCTGATAGGCAGCCAAAGATTTTATGTGGCATTAAAAATAGTTGTCCACCTGATGCAACTCTATAGCATGCGTTATACTAGCATCCAGAGAGAGCAAATCAGCTTTCTTATAACCTTTGCTCATGCACAGATTGAAAATGTCAGTTGGGATCTCATGAGTTTAGCTCCTGGATTGTCAGTCATCTCTTCTCAAGGGTCTCATGTGACAGTCAAAATGAATGTCCACTTGATGCAACACAAGAGTGTGTTAAGGGTCATTTTATAGGGGGATCACAGGCATTTCTTAAGTGTGTTGCTTGGTGACATTCTGAGGGATACTGTTGTATTGGAGGAATACATCAGTAGGTTTATTTCTAAGAAAATGATCAGGATTTTGAAGAAAAAGCTACAACTTATCAGATAATGCATCTGGATATTAGATCTTCGTGTACGAGGATAAGAGCAGATAATTCAGCTCCCTCATGCAAGTTGACTTTGGGTGGACGTTTCTGTGAGGTTGGTGAACCTTTATATCAGATAATTGGAGAAAGTTAAAAACTTGTGCTTCTTTTAATGTTTGGCTTGGCAAATCAAACTGCTAGAGGTGGTTGTAGGAGGGCTAGGGGAGTTAGGATATTCGAAGTTTCAGTATTAATGGAAGAGTATTATAAGTACACCAATCCTTAAGAGTAGGACTATGGTGTTGTTAAGTCAAACTTTTGTTTTTTAGTTTTTTGTACACCTATTTCAAATGGATAATGTAACAAGCAATAAATGCTAACTTGAGAATGTGAATATGGACTTACGTAACTGATTATGCCATGCTGTGTCCTTGTTCCTATACATATGTGTGATTGGCCTAAATAGTTTTCTTGCCCTGTTCCATCCTCTTTCCATGAAAAAAGAATGGGAATGGGATAACCTTCTGCATTGAAGCTCCTTCTACTAAAGCTATTTTATTGATCATCGGTCCAGGCTGCATTCTGATTGATGATACCTGCCACATATTGAATCTCTTAATTTTCCAGTGAGATAAGAGTTTTCTTGAAGGATGGTGTGACTATGCCTGATCCTCTCTGCAACTCCATCACCAACTGTTTTTGTGTAGAAACCTTCTGCTACTCAACTTTCACTGAGCTGGACGATATATGAAGAGCACTTTCTTGAACAGCAGTCTATGACATATCTTATTTGCTTTTGAGTTCTTCAACGAGGTCTTTGAGGAGATCAAGAACTTATTATTTCCTAGTTTTTCATTTTTACATTTTCTGTATTTCTTATATTTTGTATTGTCTTTCTCTCGGTCTCTCTCCGAGTAAAAAAGAGAGTTTAAATAATAATAATAATAATAATAATAATAATAATAATAATAATAATAATAATAATAATAATAATAATAATAATAATAATAATAATAATAATAATAGTGGTGGTGGTGGTGGTGGTGGTAGTAGTAGTGGTAGTCGTAGTAGTGGTCGTAGTAGTAGTGGTAGTAGTAGTAGTGGTAGTCGTGGTGGTGGTCGTAGTGGTAGTGGTCATAGTGGTGGTGGTTGTAGTGGTGGTCGTCGTGGTAGTCGTCGTGGTAGTCGTAGTGGTAGTAGTAGTATGTGATGATATATGTGGGGCAAGAATCAAGACTCCAGAGGCAACTTGCAAGGGGCTTTAGCCTCTAAGCTCTAACGTCGAAGCTCTTAGCCTCTTAGGTTATAAGCTGAGGCCTCTCTCTCTCTCTCTCTCGCTCTCTCTCTCTCTCTCTCTCTCTCTCTCTCTCAGCACTAGGTAGTAAGAGTAGGCAATCTTGAATCGAACTCTGACCGAGAAAGGCTAGAGCTTACGAGTCATCGGTGTGTGTGTGTGGCTGAGGTGAACGGCTGAAGGACCAAGGCGGAGGTGAAGTCAATGGGGCTGAGGCTTGAGCTATGGAAGGTTCAAGGGTGTCAATGGGGCTGAGCTATGTAAGGTTCAAGGCTGAGGCTGAGGCGTGAGCTATGGAAGGTTCAAGGGTGTCAATGGGGCTGAGCTATGGAAGGTTCAAGGCTGAGGAAAAGTCAATGGGGCTGAGGCTTGAGCTATGAAAATTTGCGAACTGAAGCGACATCCGTTGCATCTCAATGCTAGGTTAACTTCAAAATCGAACTTTAAAATTTGCACCTGTAGCGTCAAATTTTGTGCACCGAATGGCACTGAAAGCACCGAATGCCATGAATTAAAAAATTTTGCGGTGCTGAGCACCCAATCTGCTATTGGACTGACAAGACCTTGCAATAGCTAGACTGCATATCATGGCTTGTTTAAGCATGCGATTGCTGAAAATTTTACACGGAAGAGTTGCGACTGAACTTTCTGCAACCTCTTTAACCTCTTTGTATCTTAGTTTGATAGAGTCTGTTATAACAGGTGGAGTCTTCATAATCAAAAGTCCTCGATCATGTGCCAAATCTTACTATGGTTGTGCAGCATTTTTATGTTTTGATACTAGTTACCAAAATCGGACAGCATGGGTATGCTTTGATACTAGTTCTTACCAGAGTTGCTTGCAGCTCTCCACAATGAAATATACACTCGTGAAGGGAACAATACAGGTGAAAAATTTGTCAATATGTATGGTGCAATGATGAAGATGATAAAGAGAAAATTCGTGATACAGATAAATGGTATAAAATAGCAGGATAAGTGGTTTCGAGAATGTTGAAAAACTAGAGACCCTTAACAATCTCATTAAACAAGGTAGAGCGAAAAAATGATCATCATAGTGAGAGAGATTTTGTGCCACAGACTTATGGTATAAAACGCATCACTAAAAATTCATCTTCTGAGGATGCTTAACAACTTTCAATAGTAAGGGAACTCTCCTTAAGCCATGCCATAGTAATGATCCTCCATGTTTCTTCCCTTGATTGGAAGACTCTGATTATAAAACTACCGAACAGAATGCATTGTATGATGGATTCATCAACCCCAGGCAACCTTTTACCCTCCAGGAGAGCCAGGACTTCCTATGCCACCTTGCTTGCACAACTCTATTATTACCTCTTGACGAAAATTTGTTTATTGAAAACTTCTGAACTTAGCCAATAAAAGAACGATAAAGAATCCAACAATAGGTAATGCATCAAACCATGCCCAACAAAAGAAGTTTAGTCACTACCACCATTCTTAGTACTCTATTTTGTGTGTGTTTACACACACACACGCACACACACACACACACACGCGCACACACACACACACACACACACACACACACACACACACACACACACACTCACACTCACTCACACACACACACACACACACACACACACACACACACACACACACACACACACACACACACACACACACACATCGTCGGCAGTCTATGTGGTCGTGGGCTATCCTGGTGCGTGAGATACCTTGGTGCAGTCGTGGTCGTCGGTACCCAACCATACGTAGTCTGCATCACACTCTTTGTGCTACTGCCTGCTGGAGCGTGAGCCCTATTCTTAGGGAGGAGGGTCCGCTTGATGTGGCCCAACTCGCTAAAAGAACTGAGTAATAGTCCTCTGTGTACTCACCCTTGTCTGGTGTGTGGGCTGTAGCATGTGCTCTCATCTCTCATACGATGCCATGAGGAAGCGTCCTAGCCTCCACCTCTGCTGATCTCCTGTGGCCATGCACAGCTGGAGTGTCCATCTAGAACTCTGCTCGTAGGTCTGAGTATACTGGGCATCTGGTAACCAAGTGCTCCTCACTCTCTATCACTGTATGGCATACTGGGCACCACCTCTCCTCTCGAGGGACTCCTCTAGCCAGACCCCTCTCAATCTCGAGCAGATGTGATGAAACTCCAAGCTGTCCAATGACGACTTTGAGGTGGTGTGGTAGGTATATCTGCATGTAGCGTGGAGTCATTGAAACCCCGGTCTGAGTTATGTAGAAAATGCTCACGATAGTGGAGCATTTTCTGTGATAGTGTATCCCTCGGGCTGATCCATCTCCTTTGTATGTATGTATGCCATATCTCCTTGCGAATGATCCTATTCCTCTCCTGGTGGGAGAGCGAAGGTGGGGGCCCAGGAGTCGTACTGTACTGGTGAGTCTGTCTATGTCAAATCCATGGTGGGCCAACTAATCCATGTCTGTGCATACCATGAGGGGGTATCTTTTGCTAGCGCCATGTCGCATGATGCTTGGAAAGCTCTGTAAGTGATGTGCTCTGTGTCCATGCTCTGGATCCTGTGTAATAAGCATACTGTCTGGAAGAGTGCCTCTACTAGCATCGGTGGTGCAGCAAGATCTCCCCTGATGATAACATGGGGTACCAAAGATTTGCTTCGGATGAGTCTTGCAATCATGAGAACTTGCGGTCTCTCCACCGCTATCGATGCTGATGCGGATAACCCCGGTCCTCATATGGCTGCTCCATATATGAGTGCTGGGGTAACCAAAGTGTTGAAGAGCCACCCTTTTGTGGGGGGCTTCTGAAAGTAGGCCTAGTGGCACTGTCTCTCCATCAAAGCTAGTGCTGTGTATCGTTGTGTGATGCGGTCGCCGGCTGCCTGAGACATGGAGAAGACCCCAGGGGCTGCTGTGAATGTCACTCCCAAGTAGACATATGATCCGACTACCTTGATGGGTCCTCCTGCTGCCGTGAAAGAACTGTGTCTCTTCATGTATGCTTACGAATGGAAGATCAAAACCTTGGTTTTACCAAGGTTCACTAATAGCCCTCTATGTGTCCAAAAGTCATCTAGCCCGTGGAGACTCTAAAACAAGGACAATATCATCAACATATAAAAGAATGTGAACAATGGTCCCTCGTACCTCAATTCCATCTCCTTCCTGTTGTCATATGAAGTCCACTATCTCATCAATGTATAGATGTGTGTGTGTGTGTGTGTGTGTGTGTGAGAGAGAGAGAGAGAGAGAGAGAGAGAGAGAGAGAGAGAGAGAGAGAGAGAGAGAGAGAGAGAGAGAGAGAGTTTTTACGTCTATTAGGAGGCCGAACTCGGCCTATGAGACAAATCGATGTACATGGGTGTATCTTCTGTCAATCGGAAAAGATAAAAGTGCCGAAAAAACTGGTAAAGCTGATATAGAGATCCGTAGTATGCATGTGGAGATACCCATGAAAGTGGGGGGTGTATGGAGTGCGATATCTATGATAGTTAAGATGTGACACATAGGTGGAGGTGGAGTCAGGGCCACCTTGATGGATGCAGCGGGATCAGCCATCATCTGGGATCATCTCTCCTCCATGGCGCGATGGTCATGAGCGTGGATCTCTGCAATCTAGTGTCGGTGAAGTCTCGGGGCCCGATATCTTATATGTGTTGTGAGTGCCATGTCTGATACTGAAAAGGCGGCAATCTGTCCATATCAAGTCCATGACTATCAAACTAGACTCTAACCTGAGTATACCAAGCTCTCTCATATCCTGACTCTGATATTTGTATAGATGCCTCAAAAGCTCTGTGTGTGAGTCTGTTTGTAGGGAGCTCCCTCATCCTATGAATAAAGCAAATAGTCTGGAATAGTGCATCTCCTACCATGGGTGGTGCAGCTAGCTCTGCCCTGATGATGTCATGTGGCACTGACTGTTTCCCTTGAAATAGTCGCGAGATCATACGTACCTGTGGCCTTTCGATCGCACTCCACTAGGTGGCTTTGAGGTGTGGGGCCCAAACTGTCGCAGCATACATCATACTGGGTGAGGCCTGGGGCCCAAACTATCGAAGCATACATCATAGCTAGTCTGACTAGTGTGTCAAATAGCCACCCTTCGTGCGGGGCTCCTAGAAGCGTGCCTGGTGACATCTCCGCTCTAACATGGCTAAACCTGCATATCCTCGTGTGAGTCCATCGGTGGCTTCCTGTCTCATGCTTAAGGGGCCCGACAAGCTCGTGAATGTTACTCTGAGGTAGACATAGGAAGTGACCATCTGTCCACCGCCCGCTGTGAATCTTTCTCCATTCTTCACCATGGGGGAGGTGTCGAAGATCATGACCTTGGTCTTGCCAAGGTTTACTATCAAGCCCCTCTGTGTACAAAACTCATCAAGGGCATCTAGGTGGTGCTGTAATCCCTCGGGTGTCTGAAATCAATACAATGTCATCGGCATATAATAAAATGTGGACATGTGTACCTGCGAGGTCTGCACCCTCTCTTCCAGCTCGGAGAATGTAGTCCTCAATCTCGTCAATGTAGAGACCAAATAGAGTGGGGGAGAGTGGACAACCTTGCTTAACACTGATGGTGCTAGCAATGGCCTCAGACACACCTCCTGGACATTGTACCCTCCGAGTCACCTGCTCATTGAGTGCATAGATGGCCCAAATCATCCCTTATGGTACTCCCAAGCTCTGGAGACGTCGGAAGAGCCTCTCTCGTGGCACTGTATCAAAAGCTTTGCGGAAGTCCACAAAGCAACAATATAATCTCTTCTTCCGCACCCTTGCCCCATCAATGAGGCAGCGCAAAATGAAGATGTGGTCAATAGTAGAGAAAGCTCGTCGATGTAGAGACCAAATAGAGTGGGGGAGAGTGGACAACCTTGCTTAACACTGATGGTGCTAGCAATGGCCTCAGACACACCTCCTGGACATTGTACCCTCCCAGTCACCTGCTCATTGACTGCATAGATGGCCCAAATCATCCCTTATGGTACTCCCAAGCTCTGGAGACGTCGGAAGAGCCTCTCTTGTGGCACTGTATCAAAAGCTTTGCGGAAGTCCACAAAGCAACAATATAATCTCTTCTTCCGCACCCTTGCCCCATCAATGAGGCAGCGCAAAATGAAGATGTGGTCAATAGTAGAGAAAGCTTGTCGAAAACCTGCTTGACCTTGTGCTCGTAGCCCCTCAGTCTTTGCATATGAGCTTAGCTCCGCCTCAAGTATGGCACCATATAGTTTATAGTTTGGCCATGGTGTGGCCAATCATGATGGTCCTGTAGTTCCTTGGGTCCAAGGTGTCACCAGTTTTGTGGATAGGCACAACGGTATGCCTAGTCCACTTCTCTGGGAAGCCCTCCCCTATAGCCCGGTTGAAGACATGTGCAATCAATGGGGCTATAGTGGAGGTTGCATAATCCCATGTGGTCTTTCGAACGTCCATGTCGTAGTCGTCCTATGGCCCTCTCAACCATCTTTGCTCTGAAGAGAGAACTAGTAGGGAGAGGCTCAAGTGGCTGGGTAATGGGAGGTTGCCCACGTACCTCATATAATCTCGGAGCATAATCATGCCATGTGTGTAGGTCCCCAATAGGTGTGGTTGGGAGTCGCTCTCGTAGGGTATGCTATAGCACTATGCATACTCATAAAGAGATGGTATAGCTCAAGCTCATGTGCCTCCTCAAAGGCTCGCCTCTTCCAACGTGTGAAAGTCTTCATCCGTCCCTTGGCCTCTCTCTCTCTCTGTGATCTCTCCCAATGCGTGCTAAGCTTGTAGTCTGCGGTAAAGATCTCTGCATTCCTCATCATACCAACGATGTTGTGGCTTAGGCTTGGGAGGAGGTGCATGACCAGAATGGATGGTGTGTGGGAAGGAGCTGATGGATGATGTTTGAAGGATGTGTGTGTGTGTGTGTGTGTGTGTGAGAGAGAGAGAGAGAGAGAGAGAGAGAGAGAGAGAGAGAGAGAGAGAGAGAGAGAGAGAGAGAGAGAGAGAGAGAGAAGAAAGAAAGAGGAAAAGATTTTAATGTCTATTAGAGGCCAAAATCGGCCTATGAGACAAAACATATACATGAGAATGATTTGATCCACTGTGATCCCAAAAGGAAAATAAAATGTGAGTACAAAACAAAGTATAAAAGGAGTGGATAATAGCTTGCGTCGAGGGTGTGGGGTGCTATGGGTATGCACTCTATACGCTGAGCAGGTGAGATACAATTATGAAATGCATAGGGAGGGGAGGGTGGGCGGTGTCATGGCCCTCTAGATGTGTGGAGTGGGTATAGGATATAATGCATCGGTGGGTAAGGCATCGTGGCGAGCCTCATAATGCTTTGCACGTCCAGATCGACAAGGGTGCGCTGTTGACGTCTCTGTATCTCCATGTCATGGCGTGCATGAATCTCTCGAATCTCTCTCTGGTGGGGACAGGCTCTTCAGAGTGGGGGTCTCGGTCGTTGGCATTGTTGTCTAAGCTCTTCTGCTCTCTGTAATGTGACAGCCCGCATGGAACTGGGCTCCTGGGCAACTGTGGGTCTGAAAAAATCTGTAATATGAGTCTAGGGGGTCGTGTGTATCTCATCTGCTGGAGAAGTGAGGCACGACAGCGCTGTTCCTCCGTCTCCAATAAATCCCTGATCTCTCTGGGCCCCTTGAAGAGCTGTGTAGAGGTCTCTGATATCCTTATATGCTTGGCATCTACAAAGTGCTCTCTGTAGTGTTGCCTCTTTGTGGGAAGAGGCTCCCGTGGTGCTATCCATGTCTCTCTGACGTGTATCTGTTGGAATTTGGGGCCCCAGGATCTTCCAATACTAAAAACCTTTGAGCACACACACTTAATTAAACAAGATGATAAGAGAGAGATAGAAAGAGATCTTGAGACAAGAGTAAGTAACGTAAGCAAAGTGCGTACTCACTAAATATAGATGGCCGAATTACAAGATGGGAGTACTACTCAACCATATAATTGTGCACTCACTAGATGGAAGAATAGCCAAGAAGATGATGATGTACAAAATTTCAGATTATGCTGTTATAATCTGAATGTGTATGAAGTAATTGAGCAACGAAGTGAACCTAACCTCTCAAGAAAGTGCAATAAATCTGAAAATCAGCAAACCCTAATTCTGAAATTAGGGTTCAAAAACCCTAAAAACAGAAAATAAGGTAAACTTACAAAAGATAGCTGCCACCAACTTGTAGAAGACTCCTTGCTCCAAGAGAGTAGCCTCTCCTTCACCTTCCTTCACCTCCAAAGCTTCAAAACTCCAAAATTGACACAAGTAAGTATGAACTCTAGCTTTAAGATTGTCCTTGTGTGTGTCCCAAGTGCTCCTTATATAGTTGTAGTCTCCAAAATAAAGCCATGCGAAAATTTTTGCGAAAAAAGCTACTTATAGGCCGAAAAACAGCTATCGCTGTTTTAAATTAAATCAATCGCTATTTTTTGCTTTTCATGCTTAAAAATAAATCGATCGCTAATTTTGCTTGCTTTTTAATTTTGATATCTCATATTATTTTCTTTTTGCCATCTTGACTACTTAACTTAGTAGCTTTTGAGTTTGGTCCTTAAAAAATGTTCATCCTCCATTTTTGGGCAAAATTAGGGTTTGAATTTTCTCCCAACTCTGACCTCTGATGAAGAAAAGAAGCATATCACTAGATAGCTCTCGCCAAGCTCTATCTATCTAGCCTAAAAAAGTTCTACCCAAACTGTACAAAAAATGCTAAGTCCAAAATGCGGATTTGTTGGAAATGGACCATATGTACAATCCCTCCTTCAATGTCATACTGGTACAAGCTTCAGTAACCTGCATATCTCCTCATGACTATCTCTAGTCAATGCTTTGGTAAATATATCTACAATATTCTCACTAGAAGGAACATAAACCAGCTCAATGTGCTTCTTTGCTATCCGCTCTCGAATATAGTGGTAGTGAACCTCTATATGCTTTGTCCTTGCATGATGCACTGGATTCTTTGCTATAGCTATTGCACTCTGGCTATCTGAAAATATCTGAATGGGTTCATGTACTCTTACATCTAGATAACTAAAAATCTTCTGCAACCAAACTGACTCCAAAGTAGCTGTGAATGCTGTACGATATTCAGCTTCACGCGATGAAGTTGCAATAGTGGGTTGTCTCTTTGAAAGCCATGAGATAAGACAATCTCCAAGATAAAAACAAAATCCACTAGTACTTCTTCTAGTGTCTCTATCTCCCACCCAATTAGAATCTAAAAATCCTTTTATTAATAAATGTGTAGATTTTGAAAATACCATAGCATAATTTGAAGTTCCCTTCAAATATCTGAAGATCCGCGTTACTTCCTTCCAGTGTAACGTTGTCGGATCCTGCGTGTAACGTTGTCGGATTCTGCATGAACCTTGATACTTGAGAAACTGCAAACTGTATATTAGGACGTGTATTACAAAGATATATCAAGCACCCAACTTCTTGACAATATAAAGTAACATCAAATGACTCTTCATCTTCTACTATTTGTAAAGACGCGTTCTGATCCATAGGTGTGTTGATATATTTAGGTAGTGATGTGTGTGAACACACTAGGACCGCCGAGGCACTTTTTTCCCTCTTTAGGAGGTTTTTTTCCCCCGGCTTGTATATACGCCTATTGCCCTAATGGGATACTTATCTTTGTACATTCTCTAGTAATACATTCAGTATTCTGTGTTTTGCTTCAAGCTTCTTCTTCTTCCTTGTGCTATTCGTGTGCTTCCGCAGACGTCTAACTCCAACAATTGGTATCAGAGCAGGTCGTCGCTTCATCTGGGGCGTCGTCGACACTCCTTCGGTTGCAGTCTCAAAATCGCACGAATTTTGGTGAGCATACTCAGCGTGTTTTTGAGATCAAAACAAATTTGCTCTGTGGTGCCGAAATCACGATCTGAGCTCGTTTCGGCCTCCGAACACACTATCGCAGTGCTTCTGCAGGCTATTTTGTCTTTTTGTGCCAAAGATATATACCAGTTTCTGTTCGCCAGTATAAGAGTTTTGAAGTCTACTGCAGGTCTAGCAGAATTCGTATAGGCAGTTCTGTTCAACTTTTCGAGGTACATTCAATTTTCTGCATCAAGGTATTTTAGTCACCGGCCATGGCTGAAAGCAGTGATGTATTCCGTATGTTGGCTGTTGAGGATAAGTTGGATGGTACCAACTACCCGTTATGGGCTTATATGATGCGATATGTGTTGGTTACAAAAGGACTGTGGAACATTGTGCAAGGTGTCGAAAAACGTCCTATCACACCTACAACTGTTACAACTGCAAGCTGATGCAGAAGGTGTCGAAGACGATGATATTCTGCATATTCCTCTTCGTTCTGCGGTTTTTGCTTCACCTACTGCAGAGCAGATTCTGCGGTTTTTGCTTCACCTATTGCAGAGCAGATTCGCTGGGATGGCAGATATGCCCAGACACATGCATTGATAGCTTTGTCTGTCAAACGTGCCATTATTCCTCACATTCGCTCTTGCAGAACAGCTAAGGATGCTTGGGATACACTTACCACATTGTACCAAGCTAGGAATGAAGCTCGTGTTGCTTACCTCCGAAAAAAGTTGGAGAGTGAGCATATGAATGAAGGTGACTCTATGGACAGTTTTCTAACGAAGATCAAAGACTTGAAGGAACAATTGATTTCTGTTGATGAGGTTATACCAGATAGCTCACTTGTGCATACCGTTTTGAATGGTCTTCCTGATTCATATAAGAGTTTTGCTTCTACTCTTCGGTTGATGATGAAAGGAAATCCAAATGCCTTATCATTTGAGGAGTTAGTCTCTGTTCTGTTGCAGGAAGATTTGTCCAGGCAGAACTGGTCCATTATGCGAGTTGCAGATCAAGCTTTCTTGGCTAGTCAGAAGGGCAAAGGAAAATGGAGCTCTTCAACTAGTAAGTAGAAATCTGCTAATTCTGCATATTCGAAGAAGGAAGATAAAGATGAGAAGAAATCTGCTAATTCTGCATATTTGTAAGTACTGTAAAGGGAATGATCATATCATAAAGAACTGTCCAAAACTGGGTGTTAAAGAGGCAAAGAAGAAAGAGGCTGGAATGGTTGTTGCAGAGGCCTCTACACCAAAAACAGAGTCTGCTAATCTTGTGCAGGAAGAGGAATGGGCATTTACTACTGTCTACAGTTTTGACCCATCTTCTCATGGTCAGTGCATGTCTGCAGTAGACTCAGATGTTTGGTATTTTGACAGTGGGGCCACCAGACATATTACCTCGCAACGCAGTTTCTTCTCTCCACTCGAGCAAGCCCCTACATGGAATATTGTTACATGCGCCAACAACTCCTCTTATCCTGTTATGGGAGTTGATAAGATTATCTTGACTACTGCTGATGGTAGTTCTTTCACTTTGTCGATGCTCTATTTGTGCCAGGGATCAAGAAGAACCTGTTATCAGTTTTTGCATTAGCCAAGATTGGCTTGGTTGTGAAATTTGTTGATGACAGGTGTACAATTCATGATCTGTCAAATGGCGATCTGATTATTGCTTCTGGGATTTTATGTTGTGGGCTATATAAGCTCATAGACTATGAAAGATTTGTAAATGATTTGGCATGTGCAGTAAATGATTCTCAGGCTATGTCAGATGCAAAGCTTTGGCATGCACGCTTTGGTGGTCTGAATTTTGCTAGTTTGCTACGCCTGTAGAAATCTCAGATGGTGTCCTCTTTGCCCAAACTTGATGCACCTGGAAAACATGTTTGTGAAGGCTGTATTTTGGGCAAAATGCAGCGTTCATCCTTTCTAAAAGATGGTTCAGTTCGGGCTACTCAGAAATTGCAGCTTGTACATAGTGATGTCTGTGGTCCTATGCAGACACCTTCTTTTGGGAATTATCTTTACTTCGTGACTTTCATCGATGATTTTTCCAGGCATGCATGGGTATATCCATCGAAGGAAAAGTCCGAAATGTTCATGTCCTTCAAACAATTTTTGGTTTTGGCTGAAAATCTGTCAGCATATAAAATGGGCACCCTCCGTTTTGATCGAGGGGGGGAATATATGTCTTCTGATTTTAATGCATTTCTGGCTGAACGTGGGATAAAACGCCAGTGTACAGTGCCGTATACACCTCAACAGAATGGAGTTGCTGAACGAAAGAACATGTCACTCATGGAGATGGCGAGGTGCATGGTCAAGTGTCAGGCTTTACCACATAGTTTCTGGTTTGAGGCTGTCATGTGTGCAGCATATGTATTGAACAGGTGTCCCACTAAAGCACTGCAGTCTATCACTCCATATGAGGCTTGGCATGATCGCAAGCCATCTGTTGCTCATCTGCGTGTTTTTGGTTGTTTCGCATATGCATTAGTGCCTGAACAACATCATAGAAAATTAGATGATAAAGCAGTAAAATGTATTTTTGTCGGGTATAGCTCTGAAAGTAAAGGCTATCGTGTGTATCATCCACAGACTAAACGCATTCTAGTTAGCCGTGATGTTGTTTTTGTGGAAGATGCTATTCAGCCATTTCTTTCATGTACTAAGGAGACATCTGTTAGCTCCAAAGACATGTATGATACTTTGCTTCCTCTTTTTACAGGTGGACAGTCTAGTGTTGGTCCTAATGATGCAACTTCTCAGCCTTTGCAGGTTTCATGTGATGATGCAGATATTTTCATTTCCGATGCAGATGTACATGATGCACTTATTGATGAGAGAGCTGATATTGAGCAGGCAAGAACTATGCCAAAATGGCTGGTGCAGACCTTGTGTGACAGCAAATTAGATGCACCTCTGTCATATTGTACTCGTTCAGGCTCTCATAGTGCCTCTTTTGCATCAGATTGCTATGCTATGGATGCATCTAGTCTTTGTGATGAGAATGAGCCTATTTCATTTGATGAAGCACAAAATTTAGAAAATTGGATGGCTTCTATGCAATCTGAATATGATGCTATAATGAAGAATGGTACTTGGTCTTTATGTGACTTGCCTCCTGGCACGAAGGCCATTGGCACTAAGTGGGTATACAAGCTGAAGCGTAAACCGGATGGTACAATTGACAGGTATACGCTAGGCTTGTTGCAAAGGGTTATGCACAGGAAAGAGGCATTGATTTTGATGAGACCATTGCACCTACATGCCGTATGACTACTGTTTGGAGCATCTGTGCACTTGCAGCTCATCATGGTTGGAATGTACATTAGTTGGACATTAAAACAACATTTCTAAATAGTGACTTGCATGAAGAAGTGTATGTTTTTCAGCCCCGTGGCTTTGTGCAGAAAGGGCATGAAAACCAGGTGTGCAGGTTAAAGAAGGCATTATATGGTTTAAAGCAAGCACCACGTGCTTGGTATGAGAAGATACATGTCTATCTGATTGCACATGGTTTTGAGAACAGTCCAACTGAAAGCACCTTATATGTTAAGCGTGCTAATGATGTGCTTCTGATCATTGTTGTCTATGTTGACGACATGCTGCTCACTGGTGCTATTGAGAAGCATATTGCTGATTTTAAGGCTGATTTGCATGCCTCATTTGAGATGTCTGATTTGGGGCATTTGCATCACTATTTGGGCATTCAGTTTATGCAAGTTGATGGTGGAATGGTTTTGTGTCAAAGGAAATATATTGACACATTATTGCAGCGTTTTGGCCTTGAAGACTGTAAGCCTATTGCCACTCCTATGGAGACAGGTTTACGATTGAGTCTTCATGATGCTGGAGATGCATTTGATGCTGTTCTCTGTCAGCAGGCTGTTGGATGCTTGATTTACTTATGCATTACTCAGCCAGATATTCAGTTTGCTGTCTCACAGATGAGCAGGTTTATGCATTGCCCAGGAGTCAAGCATTGGCAGGTAGTTAAGCGCGTCTTTCGCTATTTCAGTGGTACTCAGCTAATTGGGTTGTTTTATCCCAAGGGAGGATCACTACCGCCAGATTTGCATGCTTTTTCTGACTCTAATTGGGCTGGTTGCTATGACACTCGTGTGTCCACTAGTGGCTTTTGCTTCATGCTTGGTAGCTCATGTATATCTTGGTTGAGCAAGAAGCAGCCTACTATGGCCACTTCCAGTTGTGAGGCTGAGTATAGGGAAGCTTTCACAACGATTGTTGAGTGTGTGTGGCTCAGATGCCTTATGGCTGATTTGGGTGTTGGTCAGACTTCTGCCACCACCATCTTCACTGACAGTCAGAGTGCATTGGCAGTTGCGAGGAACCCTGTGTTCCATGCTCGCATTAAGCACATTGAGGTGCATTATCACTACGTCAGGGAGAGGTTCTCTGCTGGGGAGATCAGCTTGGCATATGTGCCCACGTAGGAGAACATTGCAGACCTTTTCACGAAGGCTCTGCCTAGGGAGAAGTTTGAAGCTTTCCGCAAAGCTTTGGGCTTACTTCCTTTTGTGGAGTGATTTCCACATAACTTGGCACTTCCTTATACATGAGTGCAAGCTCCTTGTTCACTGCATCACTCCTAGGGGGATTTGTTGATATATTTAGATAGTGATGTGTGTGAACACACTAGGACCGCCGGGGCACTTTTTTTCCTCTTTAGGAGATTTTTTTCCTCGGCTTGTATATACGCCTATTGCCCTAATGTGCTACTTATCTTTGTACATTCTCTAGTAATACATTCAGTATTCTGTGTTGTGCTCCAAGCTTCTTCTTCTTCCTTGTGCTATTCGCGTGCTTCCGAAGACGTCTATGTCCAACAAGGTGTTTGCGTAGGTTTAGAATCAGTCATCTGAAACCTTTCTAAAAGTTTCTCAACGTACTTCTGCTGTGTCATATAGATACACTCATCCTTAAACAGAAACTAAATCCGAAGATAATAATGCAAGATTCCTAAATCATTCACATCAAATGTTTGCTTCAAATGTTCTTTGAACATCTGCAAATCTTCATCTCTGGGACCTGTGACTATAATATCATCCACATAAATGATTGCTATAATCATCATACCTGTTTTAACTTTGACATAAAGAGTTGGAGCTACATCTGAGTTATGGAAACCAATGGATAAAAGATATGTCTGTATCTTTTCATATTTTGCTTTAGGTGCCTGTTTCAATCCATACAAAGCTTTTATAAGCTTACACACTAAGCGTTCTTTACCTGTCTCTTCAAAACCTTCTTGCTACTGAATATATACATCTTCATGTAAATCATCATTTAGAAAATCAGTCTTTATGTCAAGTCGATATACATTCCAACCAAAATGTGCTGCTAAAGCAAGTATTGACCTAATAACTGTCATCTTAGAAGTAGGAGTGAATGTCTCATCATAATCAATACCTTTTTGTTGTGCATATCCTTTGACAACTAATCTTGCTTTGTACCTGTCAATAGTACCATCTTCTTTCCGTTTGATCTTGAAGATCCATTTTACACCTATAGCTTTCTTTACCTCTGGTAACTCACATAGCTGCCAAGTTTGATTCTTATGAATAGAATCAATCTCTTCTTGCATAACTTTTCTCCAAGTAGGAATCTTAAGTGCATCTTTAACACATGCAGGTTCATCTTCAACTGTTGTGAGTGCTAAAATATCATGAATCTCAAAGTCTTCAGCAAAACTTACATGATCTTTTTGTTGTCGTTGTTTGGTCTGACTCCTTGTTCTTCTTGTAAAAGTCTTTATACCACTATCTTTCCAAGTCTGATATAACCAAGTAGGTGTATCCTTAAATAGTGGTGAAACTCTTTCTGACCCTTCAACTTCCACAGGTTCTAGAACTTGTCCTTCTGAGGTACTAGGACTTTCTGGAACTCTAGTACTTTCTTCCATTTCTGGAACTAAAGTCTCATGTGGAACTGATTCTATAGAAGGTTGTGAAATTCCTCTTTCGTCAATCCTTTCTTCAATCCTAGGAATTTTAACTCCCTCGTGATATGGATGAACATATATATCCAAATTCCTTCTAAAAAATCCATAATCATTTTCACTAATGAACTTTGGAATTTCTGCTTCTTTATCATAAATCTTATTTTCAGCAATATAAGCATTATGTGAAAGAATAACTTCACCTGTCTCTAGAACATAAAACCTGTAACCTTTACTCTCAACAGGATATCCAATAAAAACAGTTTTCTTTGCCTTTACATCTAGTTCGCAACGATCCTTTTTGTCAACATGTACATAAGAAAGTGATCCGAATACACTGAAGTAACTTACATTAGGTTTTCTACCATAATATGCTTCATAAGGTGTGATTACCTTTAAGGCTTTTGTAGAAGACCTATTCAAAATGTGATTAGCTGCATGTATTGCATCAAACCAGAATTTTGGTGAAAGCTTCTTGGATGCCATCATGCTCCACATCATCTCAACAATAACTCTATTCCTTCTTTCTGCAACATCATTCTGTTGAGGAGTACAAGCAATAGTAAGGTGTCGAGTAATACCTTTTTCTTCAAGAAATGTCTAGAACTCATTTGACAAATATTCTCCACCTCTATCACTTTTGAGAATCTAGATAGTTGTCTGACTTCCATTTTCAACCATAGCTACAAATTTCTTGAACATGGGAAAGACTTCTGACTTCATCTTAAGACCATAGATCCATGAGTATCTCATAAAATAATCAACAAATAAAACACAATACCTAAAACCCTGAATAGAGTATGCTCTCATAGGTCCATTCACATGTGAATGAATAATCTCCAATTTTCGGGTAGCTGTAATATGATAATGTTTCTTGAAAGGTAGTTTATGCATCTTACCTTCAAGACAACCTTCATATATATCTGAATCATCTGGTAGCTCAAATGAGGGTAAACTCTCAACCATATCTTTGTCTTTGATACTCTTGAGAGCTCCAAAACTAATATGTCCAAATCTTTCATGCCATAACTTCATATCTTCCACCGATGAAGAAGATTTGACAGCATATGCTTGACTGATTTTTGACAAAATAAAAATCCCTCCTTTATGCTCACCTTGCAAAATACACTTCTCTTCTTTGTGTGACAAGATCTTACAAAGATCTCTCTCAAATACAACCTTGTAACCATCACCTAAAAATGCAGATATAGATAACATATTCTTTTTCATGTCAGGTACATATAAAACATATGAAATCTGAAAATTACCACCTTCTCTTGAATTTAGGGTTACTGTACCTATTCCCATAACATCCAAATCATTGCCATCTGCAATAGTAACTCTTCTACCTGAAGAATAGGAAAGAGAAGAGAATACTTCTCTGTAACCTGTCATATGCTTTATAGCACTTGAATCAAATATCCAAGGATCTACTGAAAGAACTTGTAAAGCTGCTTGATCAAAAGCTACTTCCTCAATGGTGATACAGGCATAAGAATCACCTTGAGATTTTCCTTCTTTATCATCTTCTGCAGCATTATCTGATGCCTCTTTCTTTTTTGCTGCAATCCTTTTCTGACAAACTGCTATGAAATGTCCAGGTTTCTTGCAATAGTGACATAATGCTTCCTTCTTCTTAGAAGACTTCTCTTTAGATGTAGTAGAAACAGAATCTGAAGTAGAAGATAAAGAGGACTTACTTTCCTTCTTGGATTGAATTTCCTTCTTATCCTTCTTCTTCTTTTTACCCTTTGATGAAGATAAAAGTGCGTCTTCATTCTCTTCCATTCCCTTCAATTGATTTTCATCTTGAAGTAACAAGAACTCTAACTCTTCAAATGTAACCTCTCTATCTCTTGTTGTAAGTGTGAGAGTGGTTATAAAAGACCGATATGAGATAGGAAGTGAATTAATCAGTGTATTTACCATTTCTTCATCAGATATCTCAATTCCTACATTTAGAAGTTGATCTCTCAAGTCAACGAGCTTTGTAATGTGGTTTTGAATTGACTCACCAACCTTCATCCTTGTATTTGCTAGTTGTCTCCTCAAGTGAGCTTTCCTAACAGGATTTCTGCTTCGAAGAAGATTCTCAAGCTTCAACCAAGCTTGTCTAGAACTTCTGCAAAATTTGATTTGCGATAGAATATGCTTTTTAACACTCATTGCTATGAATGAGAGTGCTAAAGCATCTCTAGAATCCAATCTTGCTTGTTCTTCACTAGGAGGAACTCTGGATAAGGATCTACCTGTGACTTTGGATGTAGAAGTGGTTACCTCTTCTTCAGTTGGTTCTGTGATTACAACACCAGTACCTCTTGAAGTTGTTGTATCCTCTTCTTCGCCTTCTCGTCTTGGTCTTGTTAAGGATCCATTGACGATACTCCATAAATCCTTTGTCACTAACAAATTCATCATCATGAAACTCCACATAGGATAATTAGGCGATCCATCCAACTTGTCCTCAATTTCAATTCTATATTCACTCATCTTAACTAAGAGTGTATGTCAATTATGCTCTGATACCAAGTGTTGGAATTTGGGATCCTAGGATCTTCCAATACTAAAAACCTTTGAGCATAAACACTTAATTAAACAAGATGATAAGAGAGAGATAGAAAGAGATCTTGAGATAAGAGTAAGTAATGTAAGCAAAGTGCTTACTCACTAAATATAGATGGCCGAATTACAACATGGGAGTACTACTCAGCCATATAATTGTGCACTCACTAGATGGAAGAATAGCCAAGAAGATGATGCTGTACAGAATTTCAGATTATGCTGTTATAATCTGAATGTGTATGAAGTAATTGAGCAACGAAGTGAACCTAACCTCTCAAGAAAGTGCAATAAATTTGAAAATCAGCAAACCCTAATTTTGAAATTAGGGTTCATAAAACCTAAAATAGAAAATACGGTTAACTTATAAAAGATAGCTGCCACCAACTTGTAGAAGACTCCTTGCTCCAAAAGAGTAGCCTCTCCTTCACCTTCCTTCACCTCCAAAGCTTCAAAACTCCAAAATTGACACAAGTAAGCATCGACTCTAGCTCTAATATTGTCCTTGTGTGTGTCCCAAGTGCTCCTTTTATATTTGTAGTCTCCAAAATAAAGCCATACGAAAATTTTTGCGAAAAAAGCTACTTATAGGCCGAAAAATAGCTACCGCTGTTTTAAATTAAATCAATCACTATTTTTTGCTTTTCATGCTTAGAAATAAATCAATCGCTAATTTTTCTTGCTTTTTAATTTTGATTGCTCATATTATTTGCTTTTTGCCATCTTGACTACTTAACTTAGTTTCTTTTGAGCTTGGTCCTTAAAAAATATTCATCCTCCATTTCTGGGCAAAATTAGGGCTTGACTTTTCTCCCAACTCTGACCTTTGATGAAGAAATGAAGCATATCACTAGATAGCTCTTTCCAAGCTCTATCTATCTAGCCTAAAAAAGTTTTACCCAAACTATACAAAAAATGCTAAGTCCAAAATGAAGATTTGCTGGAAATGGACCATATGTACATTGATTTCCAACAATATCTATAGTAGGTCCTGACGGATGATCTTGTTCCTCTCTGAACGAGAGAGGGTAATGTAGGGGGAAGAGAGGTCATACTGAAAAGGGGGAGGCCAGTAATGCTCATGCCATGGTCTGCCAACGATCGGTAGGTCTGTGCATACCATACTCCCTCATGCCCTGTCTATGCAAAATATCTAGAGCTCTCAAGTGCAATCCTGGTGAGTCGACTGGTGGGGAGCTCCCTGACTCTTTGGATAAAGATCACCAGTTGAAAGAGGGCCTCCACGATCATCGGTGGTGTGCCAAGCTCAGCTCGTATCATGTCATGTGGAACCGAGGGCTTGCTGCGGAGCAAGCGTGAGATCATGGTGACTTGGGGCCTCTCAATCCACGTCCACATCGCCTTCGTAATGCCCACTGCCCATACTGCCGCTGTATACATCACTACAGGTGTCACTAGAGTATCGAAGAGCCACCCCTTAGTCCGAGGCTCCTCGAAATGTGCCTGAAAGTAGCATCTCTCCAATCCAGCAAGCGCCGCATACCCTCGCGTCAATCTGTCTCTCGCTACCTGTGCCATGGAGAATACACCTGTGCTGCCTGAGAAGGTGACACCTAAGTAGCCGTAGGAGTCCACTACCTCTATCTGTCCTCCCGCTGCAGAGAAAGAGGCTCGACGACGTGCTGTCCTTGAAGTGTGGAAGATCATGACCTTGGTCTTGCCAAGGTTCACTGCGATTCCTCTCCATGGAGAAGGTATCGAGCGCCTATAAATGTGACTCCAACCTCTCTTGTGACTTTGAAAGAAAGACAATATCATCAACATATAATAGGATGTGTACTAGCATACCTCTGAGGTCTCCTCCTAGCCGTCCTTGCTCACTATATATACTCCATGATCTCGTCGATATAGAGAGCGAAGAGAGTGAGTGAGAGAGGGCAACCTTGTTTCACACCAATGGTGCTAACAAGGCTGTCTGATATGTGGATAATGAGTTCTCCTATGCGCAACGGAAATGTGTAGTGAACCACCCTTGCATGTCCAACACTTGGACAAACAGCTGCACCTTAGATAGCTTGCTGCTCTCAATACAAAACTCAAATGGACTTGAGCCTTTAGTCAATCGAAGTAGAAAAAGAGAGATTTCTAAATGATTAAGAAACACATCTGACAAAGATGAACTACCTGTCCACACAGGTATGTTGAAGAACTGAGCTTCACTCTCGGACTGATAACTCTCTGAATATATATCCTTTGAGAAAGATATTTGGTATAGATAAAGTAGACACAAATAAATTTCCACCAAGCTAAAAAACAAGTAATTTGGATGAGTTTTGATTAGGAAACTCAACTGACCAAAATAGACCACCTGCACTCATAAGTACACTATAAAATTGGACTTTACTCTCTGACAGATATCTCATAGAATATAAATCCTCTGAATGAGATATTTGGGACAATAAAAGTAGATGCCAAGAGCTTTCCCACAAGACAAAAAGCAAGAAATTTGGGTATGTTTTGGTTGGGAAACTTAACCAACCAAAATAGAGTACTTGTCTACATAGGTGTACTAAAAAACTGGACTTCAATCTTTCACTGATATCTCACAAACTATATAAGCTTTCAAAGAGATATTTGGTATGCAGAAAGTGCACAAGGTAAGCTTTCCATTGAATGTTTAAATGCAAGAAATGGTTACATATACACTGAGATATGAGCTCCACAACAAAGCTATGTACAAACTGACGTGTGGCTGGAAGGGGTCTAAGGGAAGACAAAATGACTAGATCCGACTACTGGGAGCTCTTGCCTCTTTCTATCCTTGTTTGGAACATGCTCCCACTTCACTTTTATAACCAATGAGCATGTGAAGAAGTTTGTGCCTCCTTCTTAACTCACCACTTTCCCCACTACATGCCACTAACTACTAGGCAAGATATTGTATCTCTTACTCATCATGAATTTTGACTAGACTTTTTCTTTTATTATTTTTTCTTTTTTTTCTCTAATTTTCCTTTATCTTTATATTTGATAAATTTATCCAAGCATGGCTCATATGAAAATGAGCTTGTGCATTTATCTTCAACACTCCCCCTCAAGCTCATTTGGGAGTTATCTTCATCCATGTCCTGCAAATTTATCACATTCTTGAAACCTTTGAGTTTAGAAGCATCCAAGAACTTTGTAAACATATCTGCAACCTGCTCTTTAGTTCTGATGAACTTTATCTCCACGTCTTTGCTCAATACCTTCTCCCTTACATAAGGGTAGTGGACCTCTATGTGCTTGCTCCTTGCATGAAATATAGGATTGCTTGCCAAGTAAATACTTGACATGTTATGACCGTATATAGGGATGGTTCCAACTTGCACTCCAAGATCAGCCAAAAGATTTTTAATACACATTGCTTCACATGTGGCAAGTGCTAATCCTCTATATTCAGCCTCCATGGATGAAAGTGCAATAGTAGGTTGTTTCTTTGAGCTCCATGTGATAGGTTTGCTTCCTATCATGACACATAACCTGAGGTTGATCTTCTATCTTCCTTTGAACCTGCCCAATCAGCATCGCTAAAGCCTTTGACCTGCAGTTCTTCATCAAACTTGTAAAACAAAGCATGATTAACTATATGCTTTATGTATATCAACACTCTCTTGGCTGAATTTAAGTGTTCACTTGTCGGGGTTTGCATAAACTGAGAAAATACACCAACAACATAAGATAAATCAGGTCTTGTAATGTTTGCATAGATTAATGATCCTACAATGCTTCTGTATGTTGTTACATCTTCCAATGGTTCTCCATCATTTGAACAAATCTTTGTATTTGTGTCCATGGGTTGAGTGAGTGGTTTGCATTCACTCATTCCAAATCTAAAAAGAGCATCCAACAAGTACTTCCTTTGCATCAAGTAGATGCCACTCTTTCCATAAACAACTTCAATTGCTAAAAAATATTTTAGCTCTCCAAGATCTGAAATTTTAAACTCCTTACCAAGCTTCCTTTTGATATCCTTAATCCCTGTAACATCATTTCCTGTTATGATGAGGTCATCAATATATATGCAAATATATACCTCTCTATTTTCTTCCTTCTTCATGTATAATGAAGGATCTGCACTATTTGGGTTGTATCCACACTTAGTTAGATATTCTACCAATCTCTCATTCCATGCTCTTTGTGCTTGCTTCAAGCCATAAAGAGCCTTCTTCAATCTGCAAACAAAATTTGGATGGTTTTCATCTTCAAATCCAACCAGTTGACTCATGTATACCTCTTCTTGTAGTGCTCCATTAAGAAAAATCTTTGCAACAGGGCGGAAAAATTAATCATAATCGATGCCTTGTGTTTGTTTAAATCCTTTGGCAACTAATCTAGCTTTATATCTAGCTAGTGAACCATCAGCATTCCTCTTTACTTTAAACACCCATTTGTTTGGAACAATCTTCATACCTTCTTTCTTTGGCACTAGCTCCCATGTGCGATTATCTTTGAGAGCTTTGATCTCCTCTTTCATAGCTTGCTTCCATTCCTTTTGTGTGCAAGCTTCTTCATATGTCTCAGACTCTTTGTCTTTGATAACCTGCATCATGTATGCAAAATGTGTCGACATGAAACTATCATAACTCAACCTTTGAGTTGGATACCTTGTCCTTGAAGATCTTCTTTCATTGCCTTTAGAAAGTTGCTTCTTTAACCTATTCAACTTTACCATCGGAGTAATTACCTCTTCATATTCTTCTTCACTTGCATCTACCTCAGTGTTTGGAGTAGCACTTGCTTCTTCGGCTCTACTATGAGCTAAATTTGGAGACAAAGAATGGCTCCCCCTCCATGTTGAACATTCTTCATTTGATGTAGATGCCTCTGGACCTGAAAGCTTTGTGCTTGATTGTTGAACTTCTCTTTGATTTGTTCCCGCATAAGCTCCACACTCTTCTTCAAGAATCTTTTCCTTTCCTTTATCTTCATACCATGGTCTTAGTTCATCAAAGGCCATATCTCGCGAGACTCTTAATTCCTTTGTTCTAGGGTTGTAGCACTTGTATCCTTTTTGCTCCGTCGAGTAGCTGATGAAAATGCATTTTTCTGACCTTGGTTCCATCTTTGTTCTAACTTCTTGTGGAATGTGAACGAAGCAAACACATCCAAACACTTTAAGGTGTGTAAGATCAGGTTTCTTACCGGAATATACCTCATGTGGAGTCAAGTGATGTATTCCCGATGTTGTGCACCTATTCATCAAGTAAATGGCGGGTGGTAGCTTCAACCCAATCGTACACTGGTACCTTCATCTCGTTGAGCATGCATGTTGCAATTTCAGCAATTTGCCTATTTTTCCTCTCATCTACTCCATTTTGTTGTGGTGTGTACCTACAAGTGAACTTCCGTTTGATCCCATTCTCTTGTAGAAAATCTAAAAATTCTTTGGAGAAGTATTCTCCTCCACCATCGGACCTTAAGGTTTTGATAGACCTTCCTGTTTCTTTTTCAACTTCAACTTTGAATCTTTTGAATATAGAAAACACATCTGATTTTTGCTTCATACAAAACAACCATACCTTTCTTGAGTGATCATCAATGAAGGTGACAAAAAATCTATTACCAACCATTGATGCCTCTTGGGTTGGTCCCCATATATCCGTATGTATCAAGTCCAAGACATTTGGAGCCACATAATTGCTCCTCTTGAATGGCTGCCTCGTTTGCTTTCCTAGTTGACAAGCTTCACATAGCTCATGTAGTGCAATGCTATTAAATTTTGGAAGACCTCTTACCACTTCATGTTTGCTCATGTCCTTCAGCTTTGGAATGTTGATGTGTCCTATTCTTTTGTGCCATAAGTCCAGCTATGAAGTCTTCTTGTTCCAAAGTGAACATCCTTCCTTCTCTTCTACCTCGAGCAATGACCTTGAAGCCTTCCTTTGGATTCTTTATGAAGCACCCATTCTCATTGAATATGACATAATAACCCTTCTCTACCATTTGTCCTACTGAAAGCAAGTTCTTTGAAATTGTAGGAACATGAAGAACATTAGATAGTACCTTTGCTCTACTTGTATCTCCAAGCCTTATATCTCCAATATGTTCAATCATGTGTTGAGTATCATCGCCTGTTTCAACACATCCTTTTCCACTTGGTACCTGTAGATTAGTGAACAAAATTCCTTGGCATGACATATGGTTACTACAGCCTGAATCAATGTACCATTTTTTGTCGTCTTCACAAGAGCTTCTATACTCATGTCTCATTGCAAGTAGTGTGTCCTTGCTTCCTTTATTTGAGGTGGTTGCATAGTTGCTTTGGTTCCTTTGATTGCCTCCATTTGGTCTTCCATTCTTCAGCCAACAATCACTAGCATAGTGTCCTACTTTACCACAATAATAGCATGTTATACCTTTATGAGAATTGTAGGAGCCTCGGCCTCTTCCTCTACTTCTACCTCGACCTCTTCCTTGTGTGTTGGCATTTAATGCATCCTTGTTGTCTTCCGAATTGTTTTGATTGTAGTTGGAGTTGTTGTGACCTCTTCCTTTTCCTCTTGAGCCTCCTCTTGAGTTCCTTCCTTTACCTCGACCTGCATATAACATTTGGTTGTGGCTGTCCTTTCCTTTGGGACCACCAAAGCTAAGCTCTTTTGTGACAAGATGAGGGATTAGTTGTTCAAAACTTGGATATGCATCTTTCAAGTTAATGGTCCATCTTTCATCTTCTCTCAATCCATTGAGAGTATAACACACAAGATCTTCATCTTCAACCGTTGTGCCAATAGAAGCTAAAGCATCGCTTAGCTCCTTAATCTTCAAAGTATATTCAGCTATGGATTGACTTGAACTTTTCTTGATTATGTTCAACTCATTCTTGAGTTGAAGTTTCCTAGCTTTGGTATTTGTTGAATACAAACTTTCAAGAGCTTCCCAAGCATCCTTAGCTTTCTCTAGATGTTGAATATGCCCTACCATGGCATTAGTAATGACTTGCGAAATGAGGAACATGACTCTCCTATTCCTCTCTTCCCATTCTTTTGCTTGCCTCCTTTGGACTTCGGTGGCCATAGCTTGATTGATTTGAGGTTGAGCATCATCGCCGCTCACAATACCCCATAAGCCTTTGCCCATTAGGTAGTTGGTAATTCTAAACTTCCACACGGGATAGTTATCCTTATCCAACTTCTCTACTTGTTGACCCAAGTCAGCCATTGAAGAGTATCAAAGACTTTGAGAGTTACCTCGAATAGTTATAGTCCTTTGCTCTTGTGTTTGTGAAGCTCCTCCTTGTTTTATAGCTCCTCTTTTACTTTTCTTTATCTCCAACTATGTTGATGAAGCTTCAGCACCAAGTTTGCTCTGATACCAACTGTGGATAATGAGTTCTCCTATGCGCAACGGAAATGTGTAGTGAACCACCCTTGTATGTCCAGCACTTGGACAAACAGCTGCAACTAGATAGCTTGCTGCTCTCAATACAAAACTCAAATGGACTTGAGCCTTTAGTGAATCAAAATAGACAAAGAGAGATTTCTAACAAGCTATAATTAACTTAATTTGGACAAGTTTTGACTAAGAAACACAACTGATAAAAATGAACTACCTGTCCACACAGGTATGCTGAAGAACTGAGCTTTACTCTCAGACTGATAACTCTCTGAATATATATCCTTTGAGAAGGATATTTGGTACAGAGAAAGTAGACACAAATAGCTTTCCAACAAGCTAAAAAACAAGAAACATTGATGAGTTTTGATTAGGAAACTCAATTGACCAAAATAGACCACCTGCACTCATAAGTACACTATAAATTTGGACTTTACTCTCTGACAGGTATCTCATAGAATAAAAATATTCTGAATGAGATATTTGGGACAATAAAAGTAGATGCCAAGAGCTTTCCAAGAAGACAAAAAGCAAGCAATTTGGGTATGTTTTGGTTGGGAAATTTAACCAACCAAAATAGACTACTTGTCTATAGAGGTGTACTAAAAAACTGGACTTCACTCTTTCACTGATATCTCACAAATTATATAAGTTTTCAAAGAGATATTTGGTATACAGAAAGTGCACAAGATAAGCTTTCCAGTGAATGTTTAAACGCAAGAAATGGTTAGATATACACTGAGATCTGTGTACAACAGATCTCTGTACACAATAGATCTGTGTACAAATTGACGTGCGGCTGGAAGGAGTCTAAGGGAAGACAAAATGACAAAATGACTAGATCCGACTACTCAGAGCTCTTGCCTCTTTCTCTCCTTGTTTTGAACGTGCTCCACTTCACTTTTATAATCAATGAGCATGTGAAGAAGTTTGTGCCTCCTTCTTAACTCACCACTTTCCCCACTACATGCCACTAACTACAAGGCAAGATATTGTATCTCTTACCCATCATGAATTTTGACTAGACTTTTTCTTTTATTATTTTTTCTTTTTTTCCTCTACTTTTCCTTTATCTTTATATTTGATAAATTTATCCAAGCATGGCTCATATGAAAATGAGCTTGTGCATTTATCTTCAATATGATAGGCCGCTGGGGCAATGTACCTTGCCTATGACTCGTGCATACAAGGGATGGATGGCCTATAACATGTCTGATGGTAGCTGTAACTCCTGGAGTCTCCATAGTATTCTCTCTCGGGGGACCATGTCAAAGGCTTTGCAGAAATCCACAAAGCAATAGTAGAGTCTCCGCTTCCTCATCTTCGCGCTCTCGATCAGGCAATAGAGTATGAAGATGTGGTCGATGGTGGGAAAAGTGCGACGAAAGCCTGCCTGGTCGGGTGCTCTCATCCCATGGATGTGTACTAAGCTCTGCCTCTAGTACTGCCCCATAGATCTTGGCCAGGATATGGCCTATCATAATAGTCCTGTAGTTCCTCTGGTCCATTATATGTGTACTAAGCTCTGCCTCTAGACTTGCCCCATAGATCTTGGCTAGGATATGGCATATCATAATAGTCCTCTAGTGCTCCTTCAACATGTGTACTAAGCTCTGCCTCTAGTACTGCCCCATAGATCTTGGCCAGGATATGGCCTATCATAATAGTCGTGTAGTTCCTCCGGTCCATCATATCATTGGACTTGTGGATAGGCACAATGGTATGCATAGTCCACAAGTCCGGTAACCCCTCAACCAAAGCATGGTTGAAGAGGCGGGCGATTAGGTGGGAGACTACATCGGCTGTGTATATAAAGTGCTTGCCATGTAGTCCCATGTGGTCTGCTGAGCAGCCATGCTGCAACCTATGGATGGCCTGTCATACCATGCCTGGCGTGAATAGGGTGAATATCACTGGACGTGGTGTGGGGGGGATCGACAATGGGGGCTGTCCTAGGACGTCATATAACCTCTGAACATAGGTGTGCCAAGTCTGAGGATCCGCTATGGGTGTAGGTGGGTGTGGCTCATGTAGGGCCCTCCACACGGTGGCGCAATCCCTACTCATGAGTAGGTCAAACATCTCTGCCTCCTGTCGCTCCTCGAAAGCTCGCCGCTTTTGGCGTGTGAGAGATGAGTATGAGGATTTCTGTCAGCAACATGTTAGCATTCTATGCTAATTCTGTAAGTATGTGATCTTTCCCATACACATCTGATTTAGGGTCTTCCATAGCCTAAATTCAGATTAGGGTTTGCTGAATATCAGTTTCAAATTGATCTTTCCTCTTTAAGTCACTCATATTCACTCTTCTACAACCTATCAGCTCATGCATCTCATACATATTCAGATTTTTGTCCCTACATCTTAATATTCTTGTAAATTTTGTACATACACTCTTCCATCTATTTCTGTTCACATAGAGTGGTTGAGGTACTGACTCCCACATTGTAAATTGATATTTGTATATATGATGGTGTGAGTAAGTAGTGACTTACGTAACACTTTGAACATGTTGTCTAATCTCTCTCTATCTTTGTCTCATCATTGGATGATCAAGTGTTGTATGTTCATGTTTGTCAATATTGGAAGATGCTAGAATCTGTGTTGTAGATCCTGGAAACCTGTGGAATTTGTTATGGGCCTACCTAATTTCCAACATTTGGTATCAGAGCTCTCAGGTCTCAAACTACCAACATTTGATTTCAGAGTAGCTTCCAACATTTGATATATGACATACACACTTAATCTAGATGAGTAGAGATTTGAGAATTAGACAATTAAGTCACATGTTTATTTATCAGTGTGGAGTATGAAGTTGATGATTTGTTAGCAAATACTTTACAGAAGTATTGCATGAAGACCAAGACTTGATGAAGAGAAGGCTACTTCAAATTCAAGGAAAAACAATGGTTTGGAGAAGATGAAGGAACCAAATCAATATCAAATCTCAGGTATTAGTTTCTACTATCAGAGTGTCATTTGCAGGTCATATCTTAGAAGAGCAGTTATGAAGAGATTTGAAGGATTCAAGAAGCTTTTAAACACTTTCATTACTTTGAAAGTTAAAGCATTAGCTACACCAAATTAGGTATCTAGAGGTTGTTCTTGACAGTTTTGATAGAAGATCTCTTTCATGGCAAGAAAGCTCATCTAAGAACACAAATTTGGAGACTAGATCAATTTTGTTTTTAGCCAACACAAGGTTGGAATTTTTTTTATCAGATTTTGTACCTAGAGAGGTAATTCAACATTCAGCCAACTCAAGGAAAAGGTTGGTGAATTCAGTTATATCAGTCAAATTTGAAAGAGAGTATTGATTCAGCCTATGAGGAGATGGTAGAAGCATGTTTTATCTTCTATGTTCACTTCCATTTATATACCATGTTTGTTTTGTCTCTTACTCTTAGCACTAGAGGAAGAGAAAAATTCATTTGAAGAAGTTAAGAGTGCTTGCTACTTCAAGATGTAGAGAACAAAAGGTATGGAAGATAAGTTTGAAGATGTTAACATCATCAGGTGGAAGAAAGATGCAGAAAAAAGAAGGTCCAACAATTCAAAAGGGAAGTAAGACTTCTTTTTCTCTTATATTTTCCATATGCTTTTCCTACTTTTATCCTCTACATCCAAAGACAAGTCTACGAGAACATCTTGTGTGAAGAAGATAGTTTAAAGAAGAAGCAGTTTCTTGTTTTGCATTATACTTGGTCATGTTTTAGTAGGTTTTGACAAAGAATTGCATTGAGAGAAAGAAAAGCAGTAGATATCTGAGACAGGTTATATGTTTTGACTCATATGTGTATGAGTTACGTTTTAGTTGAAGCTTTTGAGCAAGCAACTTATATGTTCCCTCAAAGAATTCTTGGAGTGTCAATTCAGAGCTACTTGGTATATGACAAGTTGTAGAGAAGTATTTTTCTTCTTTACCTAACTCTTGAGGTAAAAGAGTATTTGTAACAGATGTTGGAGACTTGGAGTGAGGTTTTTTATTTAGAAAAGTTACCTCATATTCAGTATACTCAGAAAATTCAGAGTTTTTCAAGAGGAAAATTTAGAAAATTCAGTATTTAAAAAAAAAATTAGAAAATTCAATATTTTCAGAAAAATTCAAAAAATTCAGTGTTTTCAAAAAAATTCAGATTTTTTGATGTATCAATCACATGGAGAATCTACTTTCTATGTTTGTCTTGACTTTTGGATACATGCTTGTATTCAAAAAGGTGTTCCATCAGATCCTATCACTTGATTGAAAAGTGGAGTTAACCAAAAGAAAGTCAAGTAGATACTATCACATTTCACCCGAGAAGAATATGAAGATATGAAGTATCAACTTGTAAATTTTGGAGTTCTCAAGGTGAGAGTTTGTCCACTTGTGTTCAAGTAGAAGTTGCAGATTCTTGGGAAGGATTTAGTTGAAGAAAAGCTTTACAACTTTATGTAAGAAGCATGGACACTTAGAGTCATTCAGGTACCAAATCAAACATTCAGTCATGAAGGTTTGATGAGAGAAGATTCTACACAGGTATTTTGTTGGAGAGATCATAGATCTTGAGTATTTTTGAGTCAGATGTCTATCCTTTGTTTGTAATGTTCTTAGCATTGGAAGAAGTAAGTCAAAGATTCAGATTCTATCAGATTAATATTGCAGAGAAATAGAAGAAGATACTTGTTATGTTGCAGAAGATTATGAATCCTAAAGTGCTTTCAACAAAGGTTTTTGTTATGATGTAATAAAATTAGCTAACCTTATTCTAGATTATGGGAAGTTGAGGAATGGCAGTGAAAGCTATTGGCATGTGCACTGCTAATAAAAAGGGTTCAGATATTTTGTTCAGACATAGGTATTGATGTTAAGGAAGCAATACTAAATCATTGAAGATCAGATTTATTGAAAGAAGGAAGACGTTCCAGATTTCATAAAGTCTGATATACTTTGAAGAAGTTTGGATAATAATGTTAAATCATCCAAGGGGGTGGAGAAACATGAAGAATTATTTTCAGCCATATGTGAAAGAATGCAAAATCATACCTACAGGTATTCCTATATTTCCTTTGTCAATTTCTTTTTATGTTCCAACTTTTGAAGAAGAAGGAAGAAGAAGAATATCTGGACAAAGTTCTTGTTCGGGATAAAGTTCCAAAGTTCTATTACAAAGAAGCTTGATATTTCAGAGAGGTACGTTACTTATGAGGCGCGCACATATATGATTATACCAAACTTTGAAGGAAAGAGGTATGAAGGACTTACAGATAGAACAAGGATGAAGACAAGATGACATCATAGATATGAAACTTTGTTGAGACTCATGAGAGTTGAGTACAGTCAGAGATGAACCAACTAGTGTTCATAATACACTAAGTTGTGAGTTGTTAGTCACAAGTCCCAGAATTCAGTTCCTGATTCTGTTAGTGTATTCACATGACACAGCAGAAGTATGTTGAGAAAACTTTCGTAAGGTAAATGCAAATATGTGGATACTAGTGTATTCTTACAGGTTTGAGAAGACTTATTTCAAGAGATAGGAGATCAAAGTCAACTCATGCTACATATGTTGTCAAGCAATGATTGCTTGATGTATGATAACACTATTGGATATCTAGTTTGCATATTTTCTCAGGTATTATGGTTCATATTCAGCGAATTCAGATTTTTGAAGTTTGAAGAAGTTCAAATTCAGTTTTGAAGAAGAATCTTGAAGATAAAGTTTGAAGATTTATTCTAAAGGACAAGTTTGAAGCTTATGTTAGTTTGTAGAAGAATGAAGTTGCATATCCAGTTCAGTTTGTACCAATATGACATTACAGGGGGGATTGTTGGAAATCAATGTCACATCAGTCCAAAATCCTATTAGGGCAAAAACCCTAATTTTGGTACTTAAGTCATTTTTGGCATAAAATTTGGGTAAAATTTTTATGATCCTATCTTGAAGAGCTTGATGAGAGCTTTCTAATGGTATAGGACATTCAGTCATCAGAGATCAGATTTGGGATAAAATATTAACCCTAATTTTTTGTTGATTTAGGGTTTTAACCTCATTTAAGAGCTCTCAACTTATAGGTCATAAAAATATTATCAAGTCATTCATCAGGTGATAAAATTGTTGAAAAAGCTTGTCAACAGATACTTTTAGTGATAGCTAAAAGCTACATTAAAATAAAGCAAAAATTTACAATGATAGAGCATTTTCGGTGGCAATGTATCCCTAGGGCTCACCCATGCCCTCTGTATGTATGTATGCCACATCTCCTGACAAATGACCCTATTCCTCTCTTGATGAGAGAGCGAGTAGGTGGGTGCATGTGAGTCGTACTATAGTGGTGGTAGCCTGTCTATGTCAAAGCCATGGTGGGCCAACAAGTCTCGTGTTTGTGCATACCATGAGGAGGTGTCCCCTGCTAGTGCCATATCACGTGATGCCTAGAAAGCATGATAAGGAATGCGCTCTGTATCCATGCTCCGGAGTCTGTGTAATAGGCATACTATCTGGAATAGTGCCTCAACTAGCATCGGTGGTGCAACGAGCTTTGCTCTAATGATATCATGTGGTACCGACGGCTTGCTGCAGATAAGTCTGGCAATCATGAGATACCTCAAAAGATGATGAAGCAACTCAGTATGAAAAACTCAAAATGTGGAAGTCTAAAGGTAAAGAAAAAATGCAAGAACTTGGACAAGAGGCAGAATCATCACATCATGGCCTAAGAAGGTCCATGAGGCAGAAAAGAAAACCAAAAAAGGTATGGGTTTGATACTTCTCTAGTCACTAAACATTCAATCTATCTAGCACATGACATAAATCAAGAGGAACCCTCAACATTTGAGGAATCAAAGAAGAAATTAGAATGGAGGCATGCAATGAAAGAAAAAATTGAAGCTCTTGAGGAGAATAACACTTGGGAGTTGGTTCCCAAGTCTCCATCAATGAAAGTGATAGGCTCAAGATGGATTTACAAATTGAAGAAGAACTCAGATGGCTCCATTAACAGGTACAAGGCAAGGCTTGTGGCAAAAGGCTTTGCACAAAATCAGGGTATTGATTATGAGGAGACCTTCTCTCCTATGGCAAAGATGCCTACAATTAGAGTCCTACTTAGTATTGCTTCTTCCAAGAATTGGAAGATACTTCAATTGGATGTAAAATGTGCATTTCTTAATGGATGGATAACAGAAGAGCTATACATGGCACAACCACCTGGTTTTGAGAATCACATATATCCTGATTATGTGTGTAAACTTAATAAAGCTTTATATGGACTCAAACAAGCCCCAAGGGCTTGGAATCACAGGCTTGTCTCATTCTTGTAGGACAAAGGATTTCAACCTAGCAACGCAGATCCATCACTATTCATAAAAAGGAATAAATCTGAAGTCATATATTTGTGTATGTATGTGGATGATATTATACTAATAGGAAATAATGCAGATGGAATCAAGAAAGTCAAAGAGCAGATGAAAGAAGAGTTTAAGATAAATGACTTAGGGTCACTCACATACTTCCTAGGATTGGAAGTTGTCTACAAAGATCATGGTTTGTTTCTCACTCAAAGGAAGTACATTAAGGACATGTTGGCAAAATTCAAGATGCAAGATTACAGGATTGCACGTACTCCAATGAAGATTAATCATAAATTGAGATCACATGAAGATGAACGCATAGAAGATGTGATAGGTTATCAAATCCTTCTGGGTAGCTTGTACTATCCACATTGACAAGGGTTGATATATGTTATAGTGTGAGTGTGCTAAGTCAATTTATGCACACACCCATGAAACCTCACATGGAGGCTACCAACAGGATACTTAGATATCTCAAAGGGACCATCAATGAAGGGGGACTATACTACCCTTACATATCTGATTTAAGTTTGAAATTGTTCTCTGATATTGAGCTGGCTTCAAGGAAGATAGGTGGAGCACCTCAAGATATCTTACCTCTGTAGGTTCAAAACTTGTCTCATGGTCATCCAAGAAGCAACCCACAATTGCACTCTCTTCCACTGAAGCTGAATATAGAGGTCTTGCTATAGCTACTCAAGAAGCAATGTGGATGAAGACACTATTCACAGATCTTGGATTGGAGATTGGAACTCCAACTATTTTTGGTGACAACATGAGCGCAATTCACTTGGCTGCCAATTCAATTCTTCATGCAAAGACTAAACATATTGAAGTACATTATCACTATGTAAGAGAGAAGATTGTGAGCAAGGAAATTCAGTTAACTTATGTGTCCACTCATCAACAATGTGCAAATATTCTAACCAAAGCATTGGATGGTACAAAGCTTTGCAAATTCAAGGCTATGATTGTGTTGCAGTTAATTCTTGAAGATTGGAGACCTCAAGCATATTGGCTTGAAGGGGAGATGTTGGAGCAAGTCTATGACAAGCCTAAGTATTGACTTGAGTCCCACAAGGTCATAGGAGAAGCTTTAAAGTGAAGACAATGTATGAGTTCACTTATGAACTATCTCTTGTAATTCTTGAAGTCTTTACTTGATGCACAAGTAAAGGAATCTAAAGTGGTTGAGTGCACTTGATAAAAAAGGGAAAGAGAAGCCACAAAATGAATATTGAAGTGGTTGGAGAATCAATTAATCACCAAAAGATAGGAGATTTGTTTTAGGTGAGCAAGATTCAAATTCGAATCTTGGCTCCAAAGATCACTATATATACATGGCTTTTTAGTCGCAGTTTTAGATCTCCATGAGCAGAGCTTTATGCCATATCAAACTGTGGGTTCAAGACACACATATGTATCAGTCAGTCCATTGTACTTTACAATTAATATACATTCATTTTCATGATCATTTGAGTTCATATCTTCATGCTTTTGTGAATGTACTATTCACTACCATATCTCTCAATACTTTTAGTGAGTTTGTAGAGTTAATTTCTCTGAGAATGATCCATCATTTTCAGTGATTTAAGTTGGTAAAGTTTGCTCCTTAAGTCTAATACATACTCATACAATTTCATTGCAATTGGGTTTTTCAATCTTGAGATATGTTCATTTGAAGTCGACTATATCTCTTCATACTTTACTCCTCTATCAACACTCCGTCAGAACAGTCATCTTCCCAGAGCTTGTTCTCAGTGTGTAGTTCATCATTTTCCATGATTTAAAGCTTGATAGAATCACCATACTATCTAGTATATGCGTAAAATTTCATAAGCATTGCATCGTGGAATCATGAGAGATTAACATTTCTTTGCTTATGGGTCTGAAGACTACTACAGCCCGTGAAAATTGGGATGGTGCTATAACTTGTTAAACTCTTTTCTCTTTATGTAGTTCATCTCTTTTGATGAAATCACTCATGATTTTTAGCTTACTAAGTTAATAAGAGTTCACCAAAAGGAATTAAGTCAATTGCTACTGTGGCAAGATAATTGTTTAAAACATTGGATAGGTGTATGAACAAAAATAGCAAGTTTTTTGTTCTAGAATCTACTCTAACTTATCTATTTTGGTTCATATTTTTGAGAGTGATCTTCCAAGGTACATGGGGTGTCTAATACATCCTTTGGCAAGCTAAAAGGGCCCAATGCATATCTACGGAGTTCTTTTGGTTGGTGTAGTGCAAAGTTTTTGCAGCACCATTTCATCTTCATCAAGTACAAATCCATCTCTTCACAATAGAGTCATCAATGATGGCTCTAAAATTATCCATCTACCATAATTGCTTGCAGACTTGATGTGTGTACTCTCTCTATGTAAACGTCAAAGAGACTTGGTACTTTCCACCCTTTCTATACTTAAACATATAACTTTGATCCACTTGACCACTTTATTTTCTTTTGACCTACTTGGTCACTTTTTATGATGTCCTATAGATAGAAACATCAAACTTGCTTCTCAACTTGTTTTACATTGGGAACTAAGTTTCTTACTTGTAGACCTTGCATTGTTGTATAATCACTCCCTGTTGGAGAACAACCTTACCTTGTCTAGTAAATGCAAACCTTGCGTTGTTATGTAATCACTCTTTACTAAGAATCTTGACCAAAATCTTGCCTTGCCTGCTTATTGCAAACCTTGCCTTGCTATATAACCTTGTATCACTCCTTGCTAGGGATTTAGACTATAGCCTTGCCTTGTCTTCTCTTTGCAAACCTTGCCTTTTTGTACATCTTGGCTACTCTTGAGTATTTGATCCACACATTTGCCTTGTTTGCTCTCTACAAATCTTGCCTTTCTGTGTATCTTGGCCACTCTTGAGTCCTTGGCCTATAGACTTGCCTTGCGTGCTTAATGAAGATGAGTCCATCTAGGATCTTTATTCTTCATTCTTAGGTAGAGAGATACATGGAACTACCCCATCTACCCATATTAAACTATTATGGAATCAAGATATGATTCCTTTTATAGAAAGAGTAGTTTTAAAGTCTATGTCTCAATCTCCATATCTAGGAAGTTCTTACATGAAACTTCTTTTACTATTTTTGACTATGGCATTCTAATCAAGATTGATTTGCCCTTTCTATCCCACAAATATGAAGTCTATACTTCTTGTGAAATAAACTTCTTTGTTCTATACACATAGAAATGTGCACAAGAACCAATAACTATATAGTTATAGTAACTACTTATGAACTAGATACTTAATATATAAGCATCCTAAACTTGTAGGTGTTCTTAGAGTTCTCTTCTAAGGTTTCAAAATACCTTGAGACCTCTTACCTCTACGTTTCTAACTCATGAGACCTTGGTAAAAGCTAGCCCTTGTCTCAATTTGTCCTTTCTACAAAAGGGCATTTTTCTTTATTGAATTTATTTGAGGTTTTTCCATATCCTCATCTCTTTCTAGATGTATTACTTTAAATATTTTAAATATTTACTTTATTCCTTTTGATCAAAATCTCACTTGCATTCTTCTAGATCATGGAATCTTTGGGAATGAACTATCCTCTATTCTAGTTCTAAGAAGAAGTCCCAGAATTCTTAGCTGTGAAGCTACTAAGCTCCTTATTCTAATGACCTTGGCAACACTTGCCCTTGTCTTAAGACCTCCCTTGGTCTTATACTTGAATTAATTTTCTCCATTCAGTGATATCTACTAGATATCCACAAACTTATAATTTTCTTTGATCATAATGCTACTAGTCATTCATCTTGATCATAATATATTTTGGGTGCTCTAGAGTTCTTTCTAAGATCTTCTTGAATCACACAATCCTAAGATCTTGGAGCTCTCACCTCAAATTCTTTGTCTATAGGTATCTTAAGGTTCTCTCTAAGATCTATTGATTCTCATAATCATAAGATCTTAGGACTTAGACCTCTTGATTGTCTTATTCCTTAACTTTGGCATTACTTTAACCTTGTTTTTGCCATTGCTCCAATCATAAGATCACTATGCGCACTATCCCTTGTTTTAGCCTTGTTCTTATAATGTCTTGAACGAAAATATCTTACCTCATGTTTACTTGAAGTGTTATAGAACTTTTCAAAAGTTCTCACTTGCAAGCCTTGATGAATAAATTAACCTTTGTAATTCATTTTACTTTTGTCTCTTTAGACAATCCAATTTTACACCATGTGCTCTAGCTTTAGAGTTATACTTAGTTTCTTGTGTGTCAAACAACTAGACACATACTTGCTCCCTTATTCTTGTACTCTAAAATATATCTAAAATACAAAATCTTAGAGTTAGTATTCCAACTGACATCAAGAACTCTTATAGCAACAACTATTTCTTTGCCACGAGTCACATTTAGAGGTTCTAATCTTATTCCTTTGGTCTCTATTAAACATATCTTTTAGTATCTAGCTACTTCAACTAAAAGTTCTCTTGGAGGAAATCTTGGTTACTCTAAGGAGTCCATCCTTCAACTGTTCTCAATCTAAATGAAAAGATTATCTATCTTTGTCATTTTCTTTCCAAAAGGAAACTTGTCCTACTCATGATACTTTTACCATCTACTTTCTGCTCACCCTAACTTATCTTGGTGATAGATAGAATGGCTTTCTATAGATAGAAAATGCATCATGCACTTCACCTATCTAGAAACCATACCATCTATGTATGTATGCATCTACTCATGCATCTTCTTCTCTACTTCAATTACTTTACAACCTTTTAATTATGTTGCACACATGAGACTTCCTCTCTCTTACAACACAATTTCTCTCTAGTTCTCACAGGGCATATAATGCCATGTGGCTACAAAATTTTTGGCAACATTTCCTTGGGAAAAGGAAGCCGAAAAAAATAATAACCATGATACAATGATAGGCATCAAACTAGTGGTCGGCAAATCACTTTTCTTAGCTCAAGAAACTTGCAAGCAAGAAACTTTTCCAATATGTGTTGTTGGGCACTACACGCCCTCATGTCAATATCTTTTCTTGCTCTAATACCTGCAAAACAATCTTGAAACAACATGTGCATGCTTTTATGAACCAACATAAGTTAATATTACTTCATGTGCAGAGATGAAGTCATATCAAAACTAACTTTGATGTATATGCCAATGTTAGTTTCATAAAATTGGAAGTGGATGGGCAACATCTCTTCTTGAAGAGGTATGTAGAGAATTAAATGCTTTCTAATTGTGGTTTCTAGTGATCCAATTATGGGTTCTAGCCACTCAATCTTGGATTCTAGTTTTTGTAGCAAGTTGAATCACTCAATTTGGATTTTTGTACCTCAAGATATGCTCAATTCAATAGACCTATGTATGCTAATGGAAACCTTCTCCAAAGTGCATTTCTTGAAAACTCAAAGTAAAAGAGAAGAGGGGCGCGAGATGGTGCACACAGAGGATGAGGAGGATTGCGTGCATCATTGGGTTTATCCCACATAAGACCTTAAGCCCAGTAAGAGTGGCTATATTTATAGGAGCTTACCTCCTTAACCACCACCAAAAGGAGAAGGAAATGAGAGAACTCCCCTTTGCAATGACCACATGTGTTGACGTGTGGGCATCTGAAATAGAATGCGAGCTATCGTCCAGCAAAGAGAGCTCTGTTCGAGCACTTTCGTGTGGTTGAAGGCTCCATTCTTGATATCTTAGGCCTCCTTTAAAGGCTCCAAACGGCTCTCCTATTTTGGAGAAGACCATGAACATGCCATGGCTCCTCGACTAAGTAGCTCCACCCGAACGATGATGATGAATAAAAAATCATGACCGCGTGGCTGTTCCATTCTTCCACCAAGAATAGTAGAAGAAAACCACAAAATCCACTTTTTCTCTTGCCCATAATCTAAAAACCATGCTATGATACCAAGTGTGAGACTCTTCTCACAAAAGAGTTGAAAAATGGCATGTGTGCTACTCTCCTCCCATCCTATTTATCTTCTTGTTCCATTATTAGAAAGCTTCTAGAGTGCTTTAGTGTGACATGTGGCCATCATGCACACTCACTCTACTTTCTAACCTTAGGATAACCCTCGAGATAGAAACCTTGGCAATACATGCTCTTGTTCCAACACACACTGATAAATGATCCGACTTGGACCTATGTCTAACAAGAGTCATACCGGATTGGTGGTAGTCTATCTATGTCAAGTCCATGGTGGGCCAGCCAATCTCGTGTTTGTGCATACCATGAGGAGGTGTCTTCTACCAGTGCCATATTGAGTGATGCCTGGAAAACTCTCTGAGTGATGTCACGCCTAGGTATACATATGATCTCACTACCTTGATGGGCCCGCTTGCTGCTGTGAAAGAATTATGTCTCCTCTCTTGCACTGATGTATGGAAGATCAGAACCTTGGTTTTACCAAGGTTCACTGAGAGCCCTCTATGTGTGCAAAAATCATTTAGGCCATGTAAGTGATGCTATAGACCCTCTGGAGACTCTGAAACCAAACAATATCATCAACATATAAAAGAATGTGGACCATGTGTTGGTAGCAGTCAGGGCACTCAAGGACTTACAAGGCAAGGAAACCAACAAAAAGAGTCAGAGCAAAGAGAAGGACCAAGTAGGCAAAGCATTCAACGCAGATCCCACAAATAGGCTCTATCATTTTTCATGAAGAAATATTTCCCAACTAGTGATTTTAGTCACTTCTCACCATTGTACATACCATTTTTTGTTATTCCTACTCCATTTCATACAAGCCGAGGAATCCTCGAGCTTGAGGAGTATTATAAGTAGCTATATACCAATTTTCATAATTTTTAGACTTCGTTTGAGCCCTCAAATAAGCTTGGAACCTAATTTTTAACTAGGCCGGACACTAGGTCTGGACAAGGCCAAAAACTAGTAAAAAACAATAAAAAGAGCTAGAGAGCTCATTTTTGAGGTTAGCTTGTTGTAGATTTGAAATTTTTATGAGAACTCTTTTGTAATGGAAGTGACTCCTTTGTTCCTCTCTTTGTTCTTGCCTTGTGTGCGCGTGTGTGTATGTGTGTGCATGCTAGTGTGCTTCTCACTCACGCACTTCTACCATCACTTGCTCATAGTCTTCATACTAGTCCTCACATCTCCACGGATTGAAAATTATGAGGTGGATCTCCTCACGTTGGTACTTGCCATTGTGCTAGAATGACACCAAATTTGGCACCATTGCTGGGGAGAGAGCTTCAAGGATGAGCGTGTGATGATAAGACGTAGAGTTGGGATGTTGAAGTCACAGGTATTTTCTTCACTTTTCTCTATTTCCTTTTATTTTCTTCATCATCATCATCACCATCATCATCCTCACCATCTTCCACCTCCATCACCACCTTCGCAAGATTTTCAGGTTTTTGGTCATATCACCTTCCCCATTCCATTCCTCTCATTTCACTTGTGAGAGAGAGTGATTGTGTGCTTGCTATTTTTGTGTGTTTTTGAGCATTTCTTGCAGGTTTCGATTGTATCATCATCTCCAGTAGGCCGCACAGGTACAGAAAAGCTCTGCATAGTCTCTCAGGCATTGATCTCTGTCAATTGCGATTAACAGAAATTTTGATCCTTGGGTAAAACTAACTGCACCACAGTAGACTAGAGACCTTGCACATCACAAATCCATAAGAATTTCTTAAAAAATTGCATTTTTGCTGTCCATCACAATTGATAGCATCAATCATGATTGACAGTGTCCATCGCGATGGATAGCCTGTCCATCGCGATTGACAAACCCCGACAGACACCTCTGTCAATCGCGACAGACGGTATCCATCACGATCAACACAGAATCCATGATTGACACTACAAAATGACAAAAATCCTGTCCATTGCGATAAATAAGACCCCAATTGACACATAGGCATGCAAAAATCCAAGAAATTCAATCAATCATGATCAACACCCCCATGACGGACTACCTGTCCATCGCGATTGACAGCCATCCATCACAATTGACACTTGTCCATCGTGATGGACAGAAAAATCACGATTGACACCCCATTTCACCGAGAAACCTATCCATCACGACTCATAGACCACGATTGATACAAAATCATGCAAAGAACCTGAAAATCTCAGTCCATTGTGATTGACACCATCAATCGCGATTGACACATGTCCATCACAACTCACACGCCATGATGGACAGCTCTATCCATCACGATTGACAGCCCTGTCGATCGCGATTGACAACCATTTTCAACCAATTTTTTAGGGTTATTTAAGTTGAAGATTTTGGCTAATTTTGGGCATAAATATTGTGCTATAGGACACATAGGGAGGCTATAAGCAAATAATTCAAGAAAACCCTATTTTCCTGTTAGCATGTTTGAACCCTGTTTTAACCCCATAACCCTGAACTGTCATAACTTCCTCATACAAAATCCGTTTGGAGTGATCTTAGGCTCATAGGGTATTTTGAAGTTGACCATACCTCAGGGCAAGAAAAACGGAGGGATCTTTAGGATTGTCTTCCATAAAGACAAAGGACAATTTGATCTCTGAATTACATGAATGAAAACGGTCTGTTGTGTCAATTGAATTTAAATCTTGAGCTAAGTTTGGAACTTTTACAGGTCCACCGAGAGCATGAAAAGGCATTCAAGGCAAGAGTGAGTGTAAGCTTGGGAACACATTTCCTGGGCTTACAAGGGCAAGGGATAAGCAACTTGAGGTTGGATTATTCTCAACTCCCTCTATCAATTCCTAGCATAGGCTAAGTACGGATAGATGTATTGATTAATCAGGGCAATGTTAAGCATTGTCAAGTCCAAGAACTTTAATCACTCAAGTGCAAGTATAAATAGATTATGTTTGCATAGCACCCTATCAGAAAAGAATTCAAATCAAGCGATCAAACTCAAGTACGATAAAACTCAAGTATTCCTTGTGACGAAGATTGATTGGGCAAGAAGTGACATCCTAAGAAAATTAAAAAGAACGAGTGAATATTACAAAAGAACTCAGCAACAAGGTTGTACTGGGATAATTGGGATGACCACCTAGGCATATGAACCTTAGATCAGGATGATATCTAGGGAGAGATCGACAAAGCCTTAGGTCTTCAGAGGCTATTGTCAACCACACTTCTAGGTCTTGGGCCCAACAGTTGAGCAATTATCCACACTACCCTAGCTCTGAGACTTAATCCTTGCCTATAATAATGTGATAAGTTTGATATAGCTTTCCCCCGCGACTAGAGGAGATGTCTTATGGTATGGAGAGACCCACAGGAAGTTTAGGAGTGGCGTACTTAGAGAAACCTGAAGGCCCATACAAAACTCAACTTGAATACATCAGGAACAATCGATTAGGTGCTTGCATCTATGAGGACGGTCTTAGAAGGTTCGTTGTGCAAATTAAAAACCCAGATCAACCCATGGGATTAGAACACCCAGTCGTTAAATTTGACAATGGTGCTTATTTAGATAAAGAAGGGACAATGTACGTAGTCACCAACCAGCCGGATAGAACAAACGAATTCGGTAATGTGATTCTAGAGACAGATATAGGTGACATAGAGCAAGGGAACTTAGCAAGAGAGCCCATAAGTCCTAGAGGAAAATCAGTCTTGACTAGAATCATCACTCTAGAGTGGGTACCCCAGGACAATAAGAGCATAGATGTGCTCTTGAACCAAGAGATTGATGAAGCTTTTTGGAGGTATAAGCCTGACCAACCTAATGAAGCAGGAATGCTCACAATCTATGAGTTTAAAGATCATGATAGCCCAGGCAAAGTGACCTATTTAGACAATACTTCAGAAAGGATCTTTGTGGTCACATAGCATGGTAGGCATGCCTACACTTGGAAGGGTGGATTTGTTTTTCCCCAAACCAAGATCTAATGTCTCTTATGGTCACCAAGGAGCTGGAACATCCCATGCTCATGGAGCTCAAAGGGACATGAGTAGAGATAGGCTAGAAGTGAGCTTTGCTAACCCACTAGGAAGAGAAAGAACGAGAACAGAGATGGATAGAATGGAAACTGAGAGACCTAGAGACCTAAGGAATCAAAGAAATACAGACGAATTCCCTCTGCCAAGGCCTAGAGAACACACGAGGACCTTGAGGCCTACACAACTAGTTAAGTCCATGAAGAATTGCTTCGATGGCACAGGAGACCCATACGATCATGTGGCAAAATTTAGGCAAGTTTTGAGAGCTGAACAAGTTGAAGACTTGTTCACTCAATATAATGCCTTTGGCCTAACTCTCAAGAACACAGACATTACATGGTATCAACTGCTTCACCAAGGTCAGTTCAGGAACATAGACCAACTTCTAGAAGCCTTCATCATAGAATTTTCCAAGAGTGTCATATGGCACAATACATCCTCACTGATACATAGCTTCAAGTAGACACCTCAAGAGATAGTTAGACTTGCAGGAAGAAGATTTAGGCAACACCTAGAGAGATGCCCCATTCTTGAGTTACCCACACAAGCCAAACAAGTGGCTTTATTCTTGGACGGATTGCTAAGTACCAAATTGAGATCATATGTGTACTTGAAGGACCCAAGGACCATAGAAGAGTGTCTACACATGTCCATAGACATTGAGGATAACCTAGGGGAGGAATTAGAGCTTTCAAAAATCTAGAGAGATTTAGATAGCTCTACTAGCCTCAATTCAAATCCATCCACATCTATTGAGGAATTTGCGGAGAAAGTAGCTCAAAAGTTAGGAGTCTCAAGCAAAAAACACCGAGATTTTCCCCTGTTAAATGATGCTATACTTGTGGAGGTGACCATGTGGCAAATGTATGTCCCATTATGGATCAACCCCAAGCAAACCCTAGTAGCCTATACTCCACCATAGAATATACCAACCACACTGCACAAGACTCTCCCTATAACAAACAAACTGTGAGACAAAATTATCCTCAACCATATCCATAACAAGGAAGATGCCAGAATCAGTACCCACAACAATAGTATAGTAGACCTAAGCAACCCTACCAACCACAATATCAGGCCCATCAAAGACCTCAACCAGTTCTAGCACAACAACCTCCTCCTCCAGCCAATGTAATTCTTGTGAAGTACGTAGCTGCAAAAGAAAATCAAAATAGAGCCTTAGTGCAAGTGACACCATTGCTTTCAGAAAGTGACCCAAGTGATCATAGTTTTGATTCCTCTCATATTGATAGCCCACAAGCTTACTACATCCATTTACCTGAGCATAATGAGTCATATTATTATGAACACCCGAGTGTGCCTAGCTGGGAGCCAGAGTATGCAAATGTCATGTACGCAAACCCCAACTCTAGACCTCAACCTAAGCAAATAAGACCCCCATTTCCTAGAGGACCGTGCTGCTGATGTTGGGGAGATCACCTCATTCGTACTATGCCTACACCTACACAAACCCAATCCGTGACAATTCAAGGTTTCTATCTAGATTGTGGGAAGGAGCACCTGTTATGAGATTGTCCTAAAAACCCCACCAATATGCCAAAAATCACTGCTATCAATGTCATTTGGTTAGTGATAGACTCCACGAGAAGTGTGAATTTCCACTGCCCCTGTGCAAGTGGTCACTAGAGCTCAAGCTTTGCAGCAAAACCAAGGTTTAGGACAGGAAAAGAGTTTCGAGGTTAGTGAGACTAAGAGCATAACTAAGAAGAGGACCAGAGCTTGGAAGGATAGTCGTGAGCGAATGAAAAGGCAATGGGCAAAGAAGATGAGCGAACTTGAGGAAAGCTTGAGAGAAACAAAAGCCAAGATAATTGAACTCACATCTCAAACTCACTCTCACACTACTCCACCACCACCATTCCCATCTCCCTCCGATCCACCACCTTCCAAACCACCTCACACAATCCCACCACCCCCTAGAGTAGGATCAGTCTTAGCAGATCCCACTCCCGAGGACCTAGACATGATGATTAAGGCATATCAAGCCAGAATCCAAGAAGGGCCAAACATAACGGATCATGAAAAGTGTTACCCTAGAGCTTAACTAGAGCTTGAACGAAGTAAAATTTGTGCTAAGATGGTGGAATTGGCTCAAACCATGTTTGAAGCGAGTCGCCTCTTTAACTTCTCTAGTTCAACTAAGACACAGTTGCACTTTGATGGACTGCTAGAAATATTGGAGAGGCTAATTGCAAAATCTGAAAAGGACCCCGCCTCTCAAAGTAAGGACAAGGAAAGTGAAAGGATAAGCCTTCCTCCCCAGGAAGCTTATGTGCCTAACTCCATAGAACTCGACACATCTTCTTCTATGAATAGATATTCTAGAAAATTTCCAAGAGAGATTCAAGAAGAGAAATGGGCTAAAGAAAGTGAAGTCCCTCCTCCAACTGAACTCTTGCACGACTTGCATGATCAATTCCCACAAGACATTCCTTCCATTTATGAAGATTAGGAGGAGGTCCAATCTCACGAGAGATTAGACTTTGAGTCTAATTCCTTGCAGGAACTACCCCATTTCACAGGCCCATGGGAAGCAAAGTCTACTTGTATGAGAGCACCCATGGTCATGATAAGAAACGAAGACTCAATCATACCTAGGAACACAGAGGTAGTGAAAAGAACAAAAGTGCAGTTCAATCTCACTTTAGATGAGCTACTGAAGGTTAAGCCAGAACTATGGAAACATGTAGCCAATCGAGTGACTGAAATGGCTAAACCTCGTTCCCAGGTAGGATCTCATCGAAGGGTGCCAAAAATACCATTGGACAAGATAGGTGACATGAGTGAAGGAGAAGAAGGAAACACCTATCTTCCCATTACCCATGAAGGTTACACCACCAAGGCAATTTTGGACTCAGGTGTAGGAGTAGCAATTGCTACCACTTCCGTATGGAAGCATTGGGGCAAGCCAACACTCAGGCCAATGAGAATGACATTACAGATGGTTGATGGTCACATAGAAAGACCCTTAGGACTGCTAGAAGGAATAACTCTCACTATATGTGGTGTAGAGTTTGAACATACGTTTTCTATATGTGACTTTAGCAAAAATTAGGCCTATGAGATGATTTTGGGAAGACCATTTTTTAGACAATTGCAAGTAGTACAGGATTGGGGAACCAATTCTTTGTATTTGCAACAGTTAGGTGTTTCAACCAAAGTCAATCTCAAGGATTACTCTCATAGACACGTACCCCATATTCAATGGAATCCCATCTATAAAGCTAAAAAAATGATACTGAGTCAGTGCATTCCATAGGATCAGGATCCTCATGGATGCATGAAGACACTCACTTATGGATGTGCAAAGTAGTGGTAAAAGAAGAGAAGGGAGAAAAAGCCAGAGAGGTAGGTGCAAAGGAAACTCATAGATCAATTCAAGACCCAGCCTATGCACCTGTACTATTTCTTGACGAAGAAGTTCGACCTCATGGTTGGGCGAAAATTTTAGCAACAATGGATGTAGCCATCAATGAAGAACAATGGACACCCCCACTGTGACGATGATGGCTATGACATTTTAGTCTTCACAATAGAGCCAATAATGTGTGATTCGGTTATTGAGGAATGTGAACCTAGCACTAATGCATTCGAGGATGCAAGTGACTCTGATCTAGAGTCAATCATTATGGACCCACCTTTTGCATCAGATGAGGAATATTTCTACAAAGTAGAAGTTCACCCTTAGAGACATGAAGAACTTACAAATGACGTGATATTAGCCACATACGTAACCACTAAGAATGAGGGCAAGAAGAGGAAGAAGAGAGAAGTGACACTAGAGCAGGAAGAATCCTTGTTTGAGGTCCTTGAAAATTTCAAGAAGTATGAAATAGAAGATAAGAGAGTCATGATAAGAATGCCTAAACATGATGCACAAGCAGGAGAGGCCTATGATAAAAAAGAAACCACCAAGAAAATTATGGTAACCATAGAACAAGGAGAAGAAAAATGCACATACATAGGGCATGAACTAATTGAGGAAGAGGAGTAAGAATTGATAGCCTTGCTAAGAGAATATAGTGATGTATTCGCTTGGAGTTACAAGGAATTGAAAGGTGTAGACCCTGACATATGCTCACATATGATTCCCATGACCTCAAATGCCAAACCCTCTAAGCAGAAGCCATACACTTACAACGATAACTATGCTGCCAAAATCAAGGAAGAGATAGATCATTTGGTTGAAGTTGGATTCATCTATGAAATTGAGCACACCAAGTGGGTATTCCCCATTGTGGTGGTGCCCAAGAAGAATGGAAAGTTATGTGTATGTATTAACTTGAAGAAAGTTAACGTAGCCACTATTAGAGACAATTATCCGCTTCCTATCACTAAACATCTCTTAGAAAGAGTGGCAGGCAAGGAAGTCTATAGCTTCCTTGATGGATTTTCTGGCTACAATCAGGTGGCCATCGCTCTAAAAGATCAGCATAAGATGGCTTTTGCCACAGAGTGGGGCATATTTGCTTTTCGGGTAATGCCATTTGGTCTAACCAATGCACCAGCTACCTTTGAGGATGATGTGTCATGTGTTCAAAGAGTTCTTGAGGAAAAACTTGGAAGTCTATGTTCATGATCTATGCACTCACTCCAACATTAGACAGACACATATACCTGAACTCAGGCAAATCTTTGACAAATGTAGAGAATATCAAGTGTGCCTGAACCCAAAAAAGTGTGTTTTCATTGTTAGGCAAGGCAAGATTCTAGGACACATAGTGTCAAAGAATGGCATATCTATGGATGAGGAAAAAGTTAGAGCTATTGCAGAGCTACCTAGGCCAAAGAATGTCAAGGAAGTACAAGCTTTCATGGGGCATTGTGGCTACTATCGCCGATTCATTCATATGTATGTGATCATTGCAAAGCTTCTATACTCCCTTTTGACTAACTTTGAGTGGATGGAAGAATGTGAGAACTCTTTCAATGAGCTTAAACATCGATTATGTTCAACAATGTTGACTACGCCAGATTGGAACAAGTCCTTTCATGTCCATGTGGATGCATCTAATTATGCCATTGGATGTGTACTTGCACAACCTACAAGCGAAGGTAATATGGATCTTCCAATTGCCTATGCTAGTAGACAATTGAATGCGGCTGAACGGAACTATACCACGACTAAAAGAGAAGGATTAGGCATGATATATGCGGTTAAAAATTTTAAACACTATTTGCTTGCAAATAAGTTTAAATTTTTTACTTGGTAAACAAGCCATGCAATACATGTAGATTAGTACGATGGTTCCTCGTACTAATGGAATATGAATTTGAGGTAGTGGTGAGGAAAGGCAAGACTCACTTGAGAGCAGATCATCTCTCGAGGCTCACATCCGAAGAGGCCCAACAAGAAGTTTTAGATGATCTTCCTGATGCTTACTTGTTCAATTTGGAAGTTGTAGTGCAATGGGCCAAGACATTAGTGCTATTATTAACATATGGGGCTAAACACCAAGTGATAACCCTCAAGATAAGGAGATAGTAAAAGCCCAAAGGTACCATATCGTGACAGGGCATATGTACAAGCATACAGGTCAAGGAATACTAGCTTGTTGTGTGGAAGAGGATGAGTATGCCAAGTGGTTGCAATTAGCACATGTGGGAGCATTAGAGCAACACTACCATTGGCAAAGAACTTTACAAACACTAAGGAGACTCAGAGTGCATTGGTCAACTATCGAAGTAGATGTCCATAGGATGTGCAAAGAATGCCCAACTACTGCACTAGACCTCCAGTGGAACACACCACTCTTTATCGAGTGTCTTTAGTGCCAGATTGGAGCGAACCATTTGTAAGCTTTTTGAGGATGAAAACATTCCCTCAACAGCGTGGTAAAGATGGTTACCTCAGACTGTGTGTCCATGAGAGTGAATATCTTAAGATCTTGGAAACTCCTCACCAAGGTGTAGCAGGAGGACACTTTGGACCAGACCGTGTGATTAAGGCAATCCTACTTGCAGGCTTGTGGTGGCCAACCCTTCACATGGATGAAACAATTGATAGAGACTCAGATGAAGAGGAAGGAGGCACATGATAGAAATGTGTGGAACAACAACATAGAGCCAGGCATGTTAGTTCTTCTCCATAGACCTCATCTTCAAACACAAATGAGAGGAAAATGGCTTCCACATTGGGAAGGACCTTATCGTGTTAAAAAAATGCTCAATTGTGGTGCTATGGAGTTAGAGACGTTAAAAGGAGAGGCCTTGCCACTGATCAACATATCAAGGCTCAAGGCCTATCATCAACACACTTGAAGAATTATGGATCACCTGGAACCTGCAAAAATTGTCCAGGTTGTACATAGCCCTCTCATTTCATTTTTTGCTCAAGTTTTAGTTTTTTTAATGCTTTTTCATGCTTGTTCTTTAAGTTCTTAGCAAATTTAGCAACCCTTTCAGAGTCCTTGACATAAGTACAATGTTTGGAAATTTTCTAGGAACTTTTCAAGCATTTTTAGACTTTTTCCAGCATTTTTTATCATTTCAAAAGTCATTTTCTTACCAAATTGGAGGAATAGAGGAAGCTTTATGTGGTTTTGAGGGCGGAAATTGGCATACACTTGTAGGATATTCAGAATTTTTTATGGATTTTTGATTCTTTTTGGCAATTTTTCTCCATTTTTCTTTAATTTTGGATATTCTTCCAAAAAAAAAAACAAAACAAAACAAAAAAAAAGCCCCCCTAGGAAAAATTTTTCGGAAAAAAAAGATTTTTCAAAAAAATAAAAATAAAATCTCTCTCTCTCTCTCTCTCTCTCTCTCTCTCTCTCTCTCTCTCTCTCTCTCTCTCTCTCTCTCTCTCTCTCTCTCTCTCTCTCTCTCTCTCTCTCTCTCTCTCTCTCTCTCTCTCTCTCTCTCTCTCTCCCCCCCCCCCCCCCCCGCACCCCCCTCCTCGCCCCCCCGCCCCCTCCCCCCGTCGCCCCCCCCCCGCTCTAACACATCCCCACCTCCCCCCCCCTTCCTGACTTTTTTTTAATTTTTATTTTATTTTATTTATTTTATTTTTTATTCTTTATTTTATTATTATTTTTCTTTATATATATATATATATATATATATATATATATATATATATATATATATATATATATATATATATATATATATATATATATATATATATATATATATATATATATATATATATATATATATATATATGTATATATATATATTTTTTTTTTTAATTTCCTTTTTATTTTTCTTTTAGTTTATCTGTGCGTTTGGATCACACAAAAAAAGGACCAAGTTTCATTTTTTTACTAAATATATATATATATATTTATATTATTTTTTATTTTCTTATTTTATTTTTATTTTATTTTATTTCATTTTATTTTTCTTTCTTTTATTTTTCATGGCTCAAACCTTTTGGCTTTGGATTGCGCCTCGGATGGCCATTTTTTTCAAATTTGGAGTCATTTTTATGTATTTTGCACCTCTGAATTCATTTTTTGACTTAATTTTTCCACAATCACACATTTTCTCTGACTTTTGGTCAAAACCCACATGTTTTGAGCACATTTTTCACATGTTTTTAATTAACCACATGGTCCACATTGTCTATTCTCACCTCATTTCACCATATGTTGCACATTTTCCCATATGCACCCTCTGTAGCTCTACCGTTTGATCATTTTGACCCTCTCCAAATCCCATAATCCTACTCCCTCACCCTCCCCTTACCCTTCTGCCAGCCACATCCTTACCCCTCCCTGCCCCATCCATCTCAGCCCCCTCAGCCCTCCCCTCCCCCTCCTTTCTACCTTCCCATTGCTTTCCTTTGCATTTCCATGCAATAATTCTACTTTTTGGATCTTCTCTAGGCTTGTTCTCTCCTGTTTCTGGTGGAGTTGGTAGCTGCTCAAGTGTCCTTTTCAAGATTGTGCAGCTCAAGAACCATCGTGTCATATTTGCTCAGAGTTTTGGCTGTAGCTCTCTGGGACGGAGAGCACATTAGGTGGTGGGCAACTGTTGAGTCCATAAAAGTCATATTGGTCAAATTCAATCGGAGTCAAAGTCAACCACAATCAAAGTCAAAAGGTCAAAGTCAAACTAGTTAAAGTCAACAAGGTCAAGGTCAAAGTCAAAGTCAATAGGGGCAAAGTCAAAGTGTTCGAAGTGCAGGTGTCAAGTTGCATAGGTAGTGCACAAGTAATTGTCCACAAAGGGTGAATTGGAGAAAGTGGTTGCAGGTTGTAGAGGTATTTCTCTAATTTCCCTAAGGTTCAAAGTATTTTTAAAGTGGTTTGAAAGGTTCAGGTGAACCCTCTCTTAAGTGCACAAGTGAAGACTTAAAAGGAAAATGTGAAGGTATGTGAAGCGGCAGCATACGCAGAAGTGAAAGTATGCCCCCCAATTAAAATTTTTTGTTTTAGTCTAAAGTCACTACATGACAAAACAAGGAGTCGTTGGCTGCCCACTTTTGGAGACAATCTTGGGACTTCAAAGTGAGCACCAAGATACTCTTGCAGTTAGGAGCATACGTGAATCGACACTCAAATCAAGGCAAGGACTATTCTTGGACTATTCAAAACTAATCAAGAGAGAGCATAGTCTAAGTAAGGTAAGAGAGAGAAGTGCAAGAGACACACAGTGTGCGACGCAGAGAAGTGAAGTGCAAGGGTGCATGAAGAGTGACTAAGGAAGTGTGCAGAGAAGTGCTAAGCTAGTCCCCCAAGTATCCCAATGTCTCATTGCAGTGTGTGTGTGCCGACAGAAGGTGTCCATCCCTCCCCCTTATTGGAAGCTTGGTGCAAGGTGTGCAAAAGTGCAGGCTTGGAGAAGGTGGAGGTCTAGTGCAGAGGAGGCCGGCTTCTTCTTCTTCTTCTTCTTCTTCTTCTTCTTCTTCTTCTTCTTCTTCTTCTATTACATAAAGGGAATGTACAAGAATGACCTAAAACAACAATACAACTAGTGCAATATATAAAGAATAGTACATGAGGAAAATCCTAATGTCTATGAATGAGTGAGCTAGCAAGAAACAAATGTTCCATCACTCTTAGTAGATAAATCTAGTAAAGCTCAATGAAGTACACTGACATATATTGCGTGACCACTATACATGTCAGAGAACTCAAAAGTGATACGTGTCATCCGTGATCATCACATCTTGAGCTTGATATGTCAACACTCCCCCTCAAGTTCAATGTAATGTCCAGTAATCCAAGCATCTTCCAAAACTTCTTCAACTTCTCAGCTCCAAGTGCTTTAGTGAAAATGTCAGCAACTTGCTCATTTGTCCTCACATAAAAAAGGTCAATATCACTTGCTAATACCTTTTCCCTTGATGAAATGATTATGCACCTCAATATGAATTGTTCTAGCATGAAAAACAAGGTTTTGTGCTAGTTGTATGTTATTAAGATTATCACAATAGATGGTGATAGGCTTTTGCACTTCCACACCTAAATCTGCAAGTAGCATCTCTAGCCATGATGCTTCACATGCTGCCATTCTAGCACTTCTATACTCAGCCTTTGTACTCAACAAAGCAACAGTGGGTTGCTTCTTACTACTCCATGTAATAGCTGCACTTCCAAATGAGAATAGAAAGCCACTAGTAGATCTGCTATCTGGAATGCTACCAGCCCAATCTACATCGGTGTATCCATGAACCTGCAACTTTGCAGCAACTTCACAAAACAATGCATAATCCAACGTAGCACTCGCATATTGTAGAGTGTGTCTCAAGACATCTAAGTGTGATTTCTTGGGAACTTGCACAAATTGACTTTCAAGTCCAACAGTGTAGATTAGATCATACCTTCTAATTGTGAGATATATCAAACTTCCCATAATTTTCTTGTACATAGTAGCATTTTCCAATGCTTCACTTGATGTAGTCTCCAACTTCAAATTCTAATCTAATGGCATAGAAATCGGCCTACAATCATTCATACCATACTTTTGCAGCATACACAAGGCATATTGCCTTTTTGACATCCATATACATGTTTCTATATGTATAAACTCAATGCCCAAGAAATAATGCAACACACCAAGATCTTTCATATCAAATTCCTTCATAAGGATTTGCTTCACCTCTTTAATGATTTCTTCATTATCACCAACTATAATCAAGTTATCAAGCTAAATAGCCACAATCATCATCCTTGCATATAATGAATGATCTATATCACACATAGAAAATCCAATGTTGTTTAATTAAGCTATCATTGCATGCCAAGCATGAGGGGGATTTTTAAGTCCATAAAAAGCATTTTGCAACCTGCAAACATATTTTGGGTGCTTTCAATCTTCATATCCTTGTGGTTGGTACATGTATACTTCTTCCTATAACTCACCATGTAGGAAAGCATTCTTCACATCCATCTGGTGCAAAGTCCATCCTTTTACTGTAGGTAATGCAATAAGTGCTCTGATAGTAGACATTTTAGTAGGGTTGAACGTTTCCTCATAATCAATGGCATATGTCTATGCATATCCTTTTGCTACCAATCGTTTTTATACCTGCTTATGCTACCATTAGCATTGTGCTTTACCTTTTAAACCCACTTGCAACCTATGGATTTCTTTCCTTGTAGCAATGCAACCAGCTTTCATGTTTTGTTTTCATAAAGTGCATATTACCTTTGTCATATAGGCACAATGGCCAGTCATGTAACTATCATATGTCAATCGCTACATTGAATTCTGCATCCTCCAAGGTCTTCTTAGTCTTGGATCACTTCTCCTTGTATCATCTACATGTGCCTTTCTTACTCCAAGAGTCTTCATAGAGGGCAATCCAAGTTCCTCATCAAGACTCTTTTCTAAACCGCTTGAATCTCCATCAACATCTTCAAATCATGTCGATGTTTTACTACTAGTAGAAAGCTTTTTTTTTTTTACCTTTCTTGGATGTATTTGATGAATTTTTTGGACTAAAATTTCCATGCAATCTTCCACTTCATGGATTTGAGTTGGAACTATTGCTTGGTGACACATTTGGTCCACTCAAAACTTGAGATTTTACACTTGATTTTTTAGCATTTTCTTTGTCATTTCAATCAAGATTAAGTTCTTCTTTGGCATCTACATAGAAGCTTGTCATTTCATCAAACACCACATCTCTACTTACCTTCACCTGTTGTGTGAGTGGGTTATCACATTTATATCCCTTTTGCTCAAGGGAGTATCCAATGAAGATACATTTTTTTGCTTTTGGATAAAGCTTCGTCCTCAACTTCTCTGGAATATGTACATATGCAATATAGCCAAAAACTTTCATATGTGATAAGTTTGGCTTTTGACATGTGAACTTCTCTTCAGGTGTAACTCGATGTACAATAGTAGGCGAAGTTCTATTCATGATGTATATAGCAGTGTGCACAGTTTCTATCCAATAACAATGAGCCATGTTCTTCTCAACCATCAAGGCTCTTGCTATTTCTGCAATATGTCTATTTTTGCATTTAGCAACACCATTCTATTATGGTGTGTACCTGCATGAAAACTGACAACCCCATGGCTTCTAAGAAAGTTGCTATACTCGTTTGACATGTATCACCTCCTCCATCAACTCTTAACATTTGAATTTACTTCCATGTCTGCTTTTCCACCATAGCTATAAAATTTTGGAAGTGAGTGCATACCTTACTCTTCTCTTTCATGAAATATACCCATACTTTCCATGTATGGTCATCAATGGAAGTAACATAAAACTTGCAAATGCCCATAGATGTGGTCTTTGCAGGACCCCAAACATTTGTATGTACGATTTCTAGCACATTCTCCCTAACATGCTTGTCATGCGGATATGATGCTCTTGACTGTTTACCAAATTGACATGTTGCAGATACCTTTTGCATCTCAACAACCTTGAAATTTGGTAGTCCATTGAAAATCTCCTTTGATTGCATGAATTTTAGCCTCTGCAAGTTTACATGTCCAATCCATTTTTGCCAGATCTCTATATCAGCAATAACTCTTGCACCTTTTGTAAACATGGGTGCATTCATTTCAAGAATTTTCACATTTAAAGTGAACACCCTACCCACTTTGTTTTCTTTGGAAATCAATCTTCCATCCTGTTTGTACTCTTCTACATATAACCCATCAACATTGAACTTGACTTGTAATCTCTAGTCAACCATTTGTCCAACAAAAACTAGATTCTTTGTTATATTTGGAACTTGTAGCACATCAACAAGATGTTTTACCTTCTCGTCATCCATATAAAATGCTATGTTTCTTGTATGCTTGATAGGGTGTGATGTGTCATCACCTATTTCAACATATCCAAGAACTATCAATTTTTGCAAACTACTAAACCATTCCGGTAATGTGATTGAAAGCACCTGAATTAACATGCTAGACATTACTATTCGATTTTTGAAACATCAACAAACACCATAATCATCATGTGATGTTGGACCATGAACAACTTCTCAAAATCATCTGCATTTGTGGATGCATAGTTGTTTTTGTTGCCTTCTATTATTTTGAGTCTTCAACATGCAATCACGTTCAAAGTGTCCATGTTTACCACAATTCTAGCATCCTTTACTGTCATTACCTAAATCATTTCTTTGGAAATTTCTACGGACTATTTAGCTCCACTTGCCTCCTAATTGTCCTCTACCTCCTACATGATTTTGTTGTTGACCTTGGTCTTGGTTATTGTGTCTTCTTCCATTTTCAAAGCCTCTACCTCTACCTCTACCTCTTCCTCTTCAGTAGAATATGTGCTCAGAACTAGGTTTTCCTTGGGAGTTTGAGTCATCACCAAGATTTTTTTCTTCAATAATCAACATGGACACTAGATCATCAAAATTCAAAATATTTTCCCTAGACTAAATAGATATTCTAAACTGCTTATATGCAGCTCCTAAACCATGAAGGCACACTTCCACCTTATCATCATCATCTACATTCATGCCAATAGATGCAAGTGACTCACATATGCTTTTGATTTTCAGCTTGTAGTCACTTACCGACATGCCCTTTATCTCCATGTATGTAGCGTATTCTTGAGTTGCAATTTTCATGCCTTTGTATTGGTCTCATACAATGTGACCAAACTATTCCAAGCCTCTTTCAGAGCCTTGGCATCTTGTATGTGCCCAATCATGATATCCGATATGCTAACAGATAGCCAATACATTACCTTTTGTGCTTCTTGATTCCATTCCTCATATGCTCTACTTGGTCCGCAACCTGATTCCTCTCTAGTAACTATGGAGCATTTTTGTTCTCTCCTTGGATGTACTTCTAGTAGCCTTTTCCCATTACAAAATTCATCATTCTGAATCTCCAAGCATGGAAGTTATTCTTTTCTACATTATCACTCATAAGCTAGCTCACTCCATCAGAGTTTGCCATTTCTGCAACAATTCACAACACTGCAAAAACACTACAAGAAGTACTATTTGAAGACTATCACACTATGACGTGACTATTTGATCTTAGAAAAACACAATTTTCGTGTATCAATGGTACATGGAATCGCTTCAAATTCTAGATCTAGAATATTTGAGTCTTGTCGAATAGGAGACAAGTTATACTTTTGCAAATTGACCTGGTTTTTCTATGGGTGCCACCTTGCGGGCTCAAAAGGGAGGTCAAGATGACTCTGAAACACAAATCTGAGAAAAACGAGGGATCCTAAAGGGATAACCATCGAAAATATTTTGACGCCTTCTACCTTCACACCAATTTTTGTAGCAATTTGAGGTCCTTTGTGAATCCCACTTTCTCTATGCCTTCTCACATACTCTTCATTGTCGGCCTTCTTCACAAGCTCTCTATAGCCACGCTCGCTCTGATACCATGTCACAAGGAAGGAGATAAGGAAGAGAGCTCACACACAGATTGAGAAAAGGAAGAATAATCTTCTTCTTCTTCTTCTTCTTCTATTACATAAAGGGAATGTACAAGAATGACCTAAAACAACAATACAACTAGTGCAATACATAAAGAACAATACATGAAGAAAATACTATTGTTTGTGAATGAGTGAGCTAACAAGAAATAAATATGCCATCACTCTCGGTAGATAAATCTAGTAATGCTCAATGAAGTATCCCTAACATATAATAGTGTGACCACTATACATGTCAGAGAAATGAAAAGTGATATGTTTCATCCTCAATCATCACATGTTGAGCTTGATATGTCAACACATGTACCATCTCAAATTAGAGTTAAAGTAGACCCTAAGGAAGAGAAGTGTATCTTCATAGTCTATTAACCTAATAAATAAGGTTATAGACTATATAATCCTAGCAATGAAGGCTTCATAGTTGGTCGAGATGTAGTATTTGATGAAAACAAATCATGGTTTGAAGATTATTGTAGGGAAATCAAGCTACCATATGATCTAGAAGAAGAATTTCCAACACTCTCAAGCAAGAGTACACATACACTTGAAGCATCACGAGATTTTGAAGATGATTAGAAGACACCTTGGAAGGAGATCAACTCATTCACATTACTTATGAGCATTGCAGTTTCCAAAAATGGAAGATCTATAAGATGGATATGAAGAATGCATTTCTGAATGGATGGATATCTAAAGAGGTATAAATGGCTCAAACCCCTAGGTTCAATGACTCACATTTCCTTGAACATGTATGCATGTTAAAGAAAGCCTTGTATAAACTCCAATAGCTTGGAACCATAGGCTTGTGACCTATTCATAGGACAAAGGGTTTGTAGTAAGCAAAGCAAATCCTTCACTCTTTATCAAGAGGACACATGGAGAAGTCATACATCTTTGTGTATATCTAGATGAAATCATACTCATAGGTAATGATGTTGAAGGTATCACAAACATTAAGCTACATATGAAGGAGAAATTCAAGATTAGTGACTTAGGGAAGCTCACTTACTTCCTTGGATTGGAAGTGGTGTACATAGAGAAGGGTATGTATCTCTCTCAGAAGAAATATACTAAGGACATGCTAGCCAAGTTCAAAATGGAAAATGCTAAGGTTGCATGCACATCCATGAAGTAAACTCAAAGCTAAGTACTCATGAAGGTGAGCTAATTGAGGATTTTAAAAACTATCAAAGCTTCGTGGGAAGTTCAAATATGACAAGGAAGGTAACTCCTATCATGGTAATTCAACTAGTGCTCTATATGCAAATAAGAAGGATAAGAATTTGAAAAGCAAGAAGAAGGAAGAAGATGAAGAGGAGACTTCCCAAGCCAACTTCACAAGCAAGAGCAAGTGGAAAGGGAAGAACAAAGGACCAAAGCATGACAAAGCCAAAGGTCAGAATGTTCAACCTTGTGCCATTTGTGATAAGACCAACCACACCACTCAGAATTGTTGGTTCAATGGGAAGACCTAGAAAGGAAGTGGAAGAGGTGAATATGACACCAATAGAGGTAGAGGTTGACACAACTTCAAAAATAACAATAGAGGCAATAGAAGGGACTCAACAATTATTCAAAAGATCAACCACATGAAGACTCATTGCTTCTTATGAATCTAAGACACAAAGAAGGTAAAGAAGATGATCATTTATTCTACATAGATTCAAGATGTTCAAATCATGTTACAAGAAACAATTGCTCTTCTATCTGATTTGGAAAGTCCAAAGCATAGACATGAAGTTCAAACAAGGGATGAAACAAAGCACAATGTGGAGAAGATTGGTAATGTCAAAGCTTCCAATGGCAACACGAACATTGTCAGTAAGGTTCTCTATGTACCCACTATCACTAAAAACCTAATATGTGTAGGCCAAATAGTTGAAAATGGCTTGCAAGTTAGGTTCACCCAACATGGAGCTTTTGTGGAAGATCCATGTCAAGGCTTCAAGAAGATAGCCAAAGGTGAGAAGCATGGTAGGCTCTTTATTTTTGAAGTAGAAGAAACCACGAACATAGCTCTATTCACATTTGGGTCTCAAAACCTAAGTGATCTTGAAGTGTGGAATAAGAGACTTGCTCATGTGAATGAAAAAGAACCTTGAAGGATATATGCAGGGATGAAAGTGTTCTTGAACTACCAAACAAATCAAAGCAACACATGATCAACAAGTGTGATGCATGTCAGATTGAGAAGGCACAAAGACAACCATTCAACCACAAAGGCTACATCCACAACAACTTATTGGACTCAGTACATACAGATGTATGGGGACCAAGTCAAGAACCTTCATTGGTAGGATCAAGGTATTATGTCTCATTTATTGATGACCATGGTAGATGGACTATTCTATAATTTATCAAGAGTAAGAATGAAGTGTTTGGTTGCATCAAAAAGTATCTAACACATGTGGAGAATCATACAGGTAGATCACTCAAGAAGCTCAAATCTGATGGAGGGGGAGAATACTTCTCCAAAGAGTTTCATGAGTTCTTGCAGAATAAAGGTATCAAAAGGGAGTGACTACTAGGTACTCTCCTCAACTAAATGGAATTGCAGAGAGAAGAAACAAGACATTGGTTGGATCAGCAAGAACAATGCTTGAAGAGAAGAGGTTGCCACATTATCTATGGGTAGAGGCTATTTCAACTACTATGTACCTTGTCAATAGACTACCATCCAAATCACTTCGAGGTATGACTCCTCATGAAGCATGGCATGGAAGAAAACCTAGTCTTGGACATTGCAAGGTGTTTGGTTGTTTAGCTTATGTTCATGTACCATCACAAATAAAAGGTAAGCTAGATGAAATGCCAACAAAGGCAGTGTTTATTGGGTACGACTAAACTCAAATGGATTACAGGTTCTATAATCCTTCAACCAAGCAATTCACTATAAGTAGAGATATGTGTCACTTTAGCACAATGGCAAGTATCAACGTGAGGAGATTCACCTCATAAATGTCAATCCGCGGAGACGCGAGGACCGGTATGAAGACCGTGAGCAAGTGATGGCACAAGTGCGTGAGTGAAAGCACACAAGCATGCACACACACACGCACAAGACAAGGATAAAGAGTGGAACAATGGAAGGACTTTGATTACAAAAGAACTCTCTTACAAAAGCTCAAATCTACAAGAAGCTAGCCTCAAAAATGAGCTCTCTAGACCTTTTTATAGTTTTTTGAGTAGTTTTGGCCTTGTCCAGACCTAATGTCTGGCCTAGTTAAAAATTAGGTTCTAGGGCTTATTTGGGGGCTCAAACGGAGTCTAAGAATCATGAAAATTGGTAGGATGATACTTCTAATACTCCTCAAACTGAAGGAATCCTTGGATTCAACAAAATGGAGTTGCAAAAATGGAAAATAGTATGTACAAATAGTGACGAAAATCTCTACTTTTATAGGGATTTCTTCTAAAAATTTGACATGTGCTTCTTAGAGCTCCCTACATGCTCCTTATTCTTGTGTGTCCAATTCTTTGATGCGCTTCCATGCTTGTGCTTCAACTTAAGTGTCAAGGCTTCCATGCTTGTGCTTGACCTTGAGTGTCAACACTCCCCCCCTGTCGAGTTTATCATCCCTGACAGACCCTTGTTGTAGTAGTTGTTCCATGTATTACTTGAGAGGTAGTGTCCTTCATGTATCAACAAGAGAAGTCCATCTTCTAGATGTAGCTTGGTCAGTTGTCTGGTTCTTTAGCTTTCCCCTACTAGCCTATGCACATTTTGGTCCCATTATATGTACTTATTCCTTGGGTTTGAGCTAGGGGGAGTATTTGTGTGCTTTCAAAGATTGCTAGTTTCCAAAGAGGTTGTCAATGTTGATCTTGAGTAGTTTTCAACTATAAATTGCTTTATAGGTATTGATGTTGTACCCTTGATATCCCGTGAATCTTTGAAATATGAGTTTCATAGTATGATGCCAAATATATGTGGCCCAGAATGATTGATGGGTAAGTGCATTAGTGCATGGGTTGAAAACATTATGTGCCTTCTGCACGACCTTGTAATGTAGCCCTATGAGTGTGTACTTGGGGAATGCATTGGAAGAAGTATAGTGCAAGAAATTGGGTCTTGAGCTAAGGGCTCAATGGTATGTTGACAAAGAGGTTTCCTAATCTATCATGGTTATAGTGTTGTCGAAGTGTCCTTACCTTGGTGAAAGGTCGGTTGGCGTTTATCTCTTTGTGTTGTACTCCCATCACAGTGATTGACCATTAGCTTGTCTTTCTATTGATGGATGTCCTTCTTGATGGTTCGCATTGGAGATTATTCAAGCGCACAATCCTTTTCTTTCTTTTTTTTTTGGAACAAAGTCACAAAACAAGAAAAAAGATGTTAGCATCAAAAATATTTTACATGTGTCCAATGTTTCACATGTCCCTAGGATTCTCAATTGTGTCTATGCACGGCCGTGTAATGTGGCCCTATATTGATGCATACTTTGTAAGTGCATGACCGGAATGGTGCAAAAGACAAGGTTATGCCAAAGGCACATGGTTGTTGCACGTCGAGGCTTTCAATGTACTTGGCAGATGTTGATGCAACCTTTGTTGGAGGTATCCATTGGATTTAAAAGGACAACTGATTTTAGGGACCCATTTTAGAATTGTGTTGGGTTGCACACAAGTCCTTTTTTACTTCTTCAACTCTGGTTGATTGCTTAAATTTTGCTTCCGACATGGCTAGTTCGTTGCGTCTATGGATGTTGCTAGTATTTTTGGCTTCCAAACCCATATCCTTGATGATTGCCTTCTTATTTTTTCTGAAGAGGTGAGGTTATCTTCATTTGGTCTCTATTCTTGGTTTGTACCCTTTTCTCTCCTTGGCTTCTTTGTTGAGACCTTTCTTGTGAGGGAGATTAGTGGTGTTTGTGCATGTAAGAGTGGCTTGGGTACCCACATGTGTAATTGTCCTTGTTGAGCTGCAACTAATTTTTTAGGCACCCAAATTTGTACGTTATTATGGTCGGCCTTCATCGATTTCTTTGGTACCCAAATTTGTCGGAGACCTTGGGATTGAGCTTGTCCTCGTTTCTTGGTGCTTCTTTTAGCATAGTTAGCTTGCTTTGATGGGAATGGTTGTGGCAAAGCTGGTGGTTTCTCTCCTTTTCGTACCCAAATCTGCTTCATGCCCTGAGCTTCTTTCTTCTTGCACTTGGTTTGCCTATTTGATGTAGCCGTGTGTGTGTGTGTGTACTATTTTACTTGCCTCTTTGGTTGAATTGTTGTGGCTATAGTAGTCTTTGAAAAAGAAGATGGGTCCTCTCTCCTTTGAGACCATTCTCTCATGATTGAGTCCTTCTAGATCATAGCTTTCTTGACACATACAACATCTTCCGGCCTAGAGGAACTAAGAGAATGCATGCTACTTGGATTTGTGCTCATGCAATTCTCTAATTCTAATGTCATACATTGTTCATGTACCCAAACTTGAAGAATTCATCTTTTAAGGTTTAAGTTGACGGCATGGTCATAGATCCAGTCTTGACCCAATACAAGTGGTTTTGTAAGGTCCTCATCTTCACACACTAGCATTTTGACTCTCATTGGAACATCTTGAAGATAGATGGGAAGCTCTACCTCCCCCAAACAAGGGGTTTCCACACCTCCTAGTCCTATGAGATAGGCTTCAATGGAATTGATGTTCAATTGTAGATCTTGGTAGTATGAAAGTCTAACCACACTAGTTGTTGCACCTGAGTCAATCAATGCTCTCACAGTCCTTGCATTCTTCCCTTGTCCTACCGCTATGTTCACAACGGGACCTTGATCAATTATTCAAGAAGCAATTGCACTTGATGTTTGACACATGGCCATGTGGTATCTTGGGGCCTCAAGATTGATACCTAGGCCTAGGCATCTTAACTTATTTCTCCTAATGCGTTCTCTAGCCTCTGCCTATGCTTCTAACCCTTAACTCTTCCTCTTTTTGCTTCTTAGCAGTATTGAGTCTCATTAGCATATTCTTTGTAAGAGGTTCTTGATATAGCTTGACTCGACAACCACTAATATAGCTCAGCAAGACATCACCTTCTAGTGTGGCCAATTGAACAGCACCGCTAGTGGAAATTCTATTAATGATCATGGGTCCGTATCCTCTTTTTTCCAATTTACAAGCATGTTGCTTTAGGGTATAGACCAAAACTAGGTCTCCCTCTTTCAATCCTTTATCTTTGATATGTGCATCGAAGTATGCCTTTTGCCTTTTCTTTGTAGCATAGATGTTTGCAGCAGCTCGTAGCCTTATCTCACCTAAGTGTTCTAGATCAAAGATCCTAGAGGATAACTCATGTCCATTCCACTCATGCTCTTGTGCTACTTTTAAAGTTGGGATTAGGAAGTCCAATGGTAGCACAACATTTTGTCTGAAGACCATCTGAAATGGGGTGGCATTGAGTACCATTTTATAGGCAACTCAGTAAGCCCAAATAGCATGATGAAGTTGTTTGTCCCAATCAGAGCGTTTGTTATTTACGAGTTTTGCCAATAAATTGCATAGGATCTTATTTGTGCTCTTGGCTTGTCCGCTAGCTTGTGGATGGTAGGGGGCAGACTTCTTATGTATCACCAATAATTCTTGGAGAAGATTTTCAATGACTTCATTCAAGAAGTGTGTGCCTCTATCGCTCACTAACTCTATTGGTAGCCCGTATCTGGTGAACACTTTCTCAAATAAAAACTTAGCTATAGTTTGAGCATCGTTCTTTGTCGTGGCTCTGACTTCTACCCACTTTGTGAGGTAATCCATGGCGACAATAATGTATTCGGCATGGGAGTTTCTAGCTGGGGGGTTAACAGGACCTACAAAGTCTATGTCCCACATTGAGAATGCACGTCCTCCCATCATTGGCCTCAAAGGCATCTCATCTTTTCTTATTGGGTACTGGGCACGTTGGCATGTGTCACATTTCTTCACATAGGTATGTGCATCTGTATGAAGAGTGAGCCACCAAAGTCTTGATAATAGAATAGTCTTAATTACTCGGTCAGGACCAAAATGTCTGCATGCAACACTGCTATGGGCAGTTTCTAAGATTTTCAAATATTCTGATTCGTGAAATAGACTAGCCTCATTGGGTAATGTTCCTGATCTCATGAATTCTACCAATGGAGCACTCCAATCTGGAATTAATGGTATGTGATAAAGCGTCACATGCTCCATGGGGAGTCTCTTCTGGCACACTCGAAAATTCTTGATCCACTCATGAATTTCTTTGTCCATACTAGGCCAATACACTCCTAAACATTTTAGATTTTGCAATGTTCGTTGTTTAGAATAGTGATTCCCTAGAAATTCTTCATGGGCTTGTTGCAACCAACTACTATGTTCATCGTCCTCAACACAACAAGCTAGAACACCTTCTGTATCTTTTTTATACATGCTTCCTACCAATATTTGATAGTTTTGTGATCATACAATTTCATCCTTGTTCGTCTTCACATTCTTATTTGCAGGTCCAAAGGTTAGGACTAGTACCAACTTATTTGCCCATTTAGGAACAACTTGTAGATTGAATAGATAAGCATTGGGCAATTCATCAGACACTCCCTACGGTGGCTCTCCTGAAGTGATGCGAGATAGGTGATCCGCTTTGAGGTGGGTCTTAACTTTCCTAACAACCACTTCAAAGTCATATTCCATTAGTAAGAGGAACCATCTTACTAAGCATCCGGTATTGCAAGGTTTATTGACCCAATATAATAAGGCTTGATGATCAGTGAAAAACTTAAACTTGTTGGCCAATAGATAGTGTCTAAACTTCTTTATGGTGCCTTCTCATTCAATTTTTGTATAATTTTGTTCTGCTACGTTTAGTTGTCTACTCGCATATGCTATAGGCAAATCTAGATTTCCTTCACCTGTGGGTGTGCTAGCACACATCCTATTGCATGATTGGATGCATCTACATGGACGTGGAATGGCTTAGTCCAATCAGGAGTGGTCAATATTGGTGTTGTGCACAAACGTCTCTTCAGCTCATTGAAGGAATTTTTGCATTCGGCATTCCACTCGAAATTTATCAACAAGGCATAAAGAGGTTTAGCTATAATTGCATACATGTGAATAAACCTATGGTAATATCTACAATGGCCCATAAAGGCTTGTACCTCTTTAGCATTCCTTGGCCTCGGTAGCTCCGCTATGGCTCTTACTTTATCCTCATCTATAGATATTCCATTCTTAGAAACAACATGACCTAAGATTTTACCTTTTCATACCATGAACACACACTTCTCTGGGTTCAAACAAACTTGATATTCTCTACACTTGTTGAAGATCTGTATGAGCTTAGGTATGTGACATCTCCCTTCTTGGGAATGAGCACATAAATCGTCCACATATACTTCTAAGCTCTTTCACAAGAACTCTTTGAAGACATGACCCATGAGCCGTTGGAACGTTGCAAGTGCATTGGTGAGTCCAAATGGCATCACATGAAATGCAAACATTTCCCACTCTATGGCAAAGGCTTCTTTGTGTTGATCTTCTAGGGCAATGGCTACTTGGTTGTAGCCCAAAAATCCATCAAGGAAGTTATACACTTCCTTTCCTGCAACACGCTCCAATAAATGTTCAGTGATTGGAAGCGGGTGACTATCTCTTATCGTGGTGGCATTAACTTTTTTAAGGTTAATACATACATACAACTTTCGATTCTTCTTGGGCACCACTACTATGGGGGGCACCCATTCAGTATGCTCAATCTCATAGATAAATTTGGCTTCAATCAGCTTGTCGATTTCTTCTTTTATTTTAGCTGCATAAGTGTCATTATATGTGTAGGGCTTCTGTTTGGTGGGCTTAGCATCTTTTGTCATGGGGATCATATGAGAACAAATTTTCGGATCTACACCCTTCAAGTCTCTATAGTGCCATGTAAACACGTCCCTATATTCCCTTAATAAGGCTACCAACTCTGCTTCCTCTTCTTTACTTAGATCATCTCCTATGTATGCATATCTCTCTTTATTCACTTCAATGGTGACTATGATTTTTTTGGTCTTTTCTTTGTTATCATATGCTTCTCCTGCGGTGGCCTCCCTCTTAGGCATTCATACCAAAAATTTTTGGTCCTCAACTTCATATTTTTTGAAATTCTCTGGTACTTCGAACAACGGTTCCTCCTCTTCTTGTTTCGTTACTTTTCTTTTCTTTTTCTTTTGATCACCTTCACTTCCATCCTTTGAGTTTACAACTTTGATGCTTGTGAGATATTCTTCTTCTTTTTGGGTAAATACTCCTACATCTTCTAGATAGTGCTTTTTCGAGTTAAAGCAACTATCGATCACAATGGACTGTAGATCGTCATGACTCTCTTCTTCTTCTACGAAGTCACTAGGGTCACATTCTTCTAGCAAGGGTTGACACATGAACACTGCAATATCATAACCCTCCTCATCGCAATGAGGTGTCCATTGTTCTTCATTGACAGCAATGTCCATGGTGTCTAAGATTTTTGCCCAACCATGAGGATCAAATTCCTCATCTGGAAAGATCATCAGTGTATAGGTTGGGTCTTTAACTAGTCTATTTCCTTGAGAATTTCCTTCTTCTCTTGCTTTTAGGCATTTTTCTTCTTCCTTTGCAACCTTGCACATCCACAAATGAGTATCTTCATGTATCCGGAATATATCAGATGAACTTTTAGAATGCAAAGAGATTGAATCTTCTTACACCTTGTGGATAGGATTCCATTATAGGGGTGGTACATCTCTGAAGGTGTATTCCTTCAAATTTACCTTCGTTGTTACCCCCAAGTGCTGCAAATACAAGGAATTGGTTCCCCAATCTTGTACAATTTGCAGTTGTCATAGGAAGGGTCTCGCTAGGATCATTTCATAGGCATTAGTTTTTCCAAAGTCACATATAGCAAAGGTGTGCTCAAACGCTACACCACAAGTGGTTAGAGTTATCCCTTCTAGCAATCCTAGATGTCTTTCAACATGGCCGTCTGCCATCTGAAGCTTCATTCTAGTTGGTCTTAATGAGATTTACCCCATTGCTTCCACAATGAGGTGGTCGCAATAGTAACACCGACACCTGAATCTATGATCGCTTTGATTGTGTAACCTTGATGGGTGATCGGAAGATAAGTATTACCTTCTTCACCTTTGCTTATGTCCCCTATTTTGTCTAGACGTACCTCTGATACTTTCTGTTTAGAGCCTGCTTTTGAAATTTTGGAATCAAGTTCTGGAACCTGATTCGCCACATGTTTCCATAACTCCGGGTTTACTTTGAGCAACTCTTCTAAAGTGAGATGACATTAACCTTAGTGTTCTTCATGACTTCAGTGTTTCCTGGAACCACGGAGACTTCATTTCTGATCAATATTGTGGGAGCTCTGACCTGGAGAGATTCAGATTCCCATGGGGCTATGAACTGTGGCAAATCTTGTAAAAAATTGGACTCAAATTCTAACCTTTCTTCTCCTTATTGCTCCACTTGGTCTCCATAAATAGATGGAATGTGTTGTGGAAATTGATCATGAAGGTCATCGATCTCAAGAATAGGAGGGCGGTTATCCTTCCCCTTGGCCCGTTTCTCTTCTTGTATTTCCCGCAATAACTTTTGAGTGTGTTGTTGAATTGAAAGAGGTTCTCCATCATCTATGGAGTCTGGAACATAAACTTCCTTTGGTGGTGAGTTTTCTCTCTCAACAATTGGTTGAGCCTGTGGAGGTAAAGAAACTTGTGGTTTATTTGCCAATTGCTCTAATCTATCTAGTAAGCCTTGGAAGTGCAAACTCGGTGTAATAGAATTTGTCTGATTGAACAATTGATTGGCCTCGAACATAGCTTGAGCTAGTTCCACCATTTTTATGCACATTTTTGCTCGTTCAATCTCTAAATTTGCTCTAGGGTAGCTCTTTTCTAGGTTTGTAGGTGTTGGCCCTTCTTGAAGTCGAGTCTGGTATGCCTTGAACATCATGTCCAAGTCTTCTAGGGTTGGATCTGCAAGAACAGACCCTGGTTGTGGTCTATTTATAATGGTTGGTGGGGTGGAATGAGGTGGTGTGGGGAGTTTTGGCATGCAAGGGGTTTTGAGAGGCAATATCTTCTATCTTTGTTTTTGCATCTTTCAAGTTTTCTTCTAGTTTGGACAACTTTTTGGTCCACTTACGATTGGCCTTCTCCCTAGTATCTTTCCATGTTCTTGTTTTTCTCTTAGTAGGCTCTATAGCCACTAGAACTTGAATCCCCTACTAAGCCTACTATATTAACGGGTGTAACCTTTGGTGCACTAGAGGGATGTCCGGGACAATCTCTCAGGAGTTGTTCATTGCCACACTCAGGACAAAAGACTTGTATTGTGATGTTCTGCCCTTGTACCGGAGCAGGTGGATGGGGACATTCATGAATGACATGGTTGCCCTAATATCTAGAACATGGTCCTCTAGGGACTTGTGGTCCTATTTGTTTCACTTGGGACCTAGGGTGAGGACTCGTATACATGAGATTTGCATGTTCTGGCCCATAAGGGTTTGCATGTCCCTCATAATCATAGTATTGCTTCATGTGGCTCTGGTCATATTCCATCGAGCTTGCCTCATAACAAGGAGACTCTCCTTAGGTCTAATCAAAACCTTGATTTGATGTTTCGGAATTGATCAAAGGTGTCACTGGTACTAGAGCTTTTTCTAGGTTCCCTTCTAGTTGGGCGTACCTTACTGGAACAACATTTTGTGGGTGGGGTGGTTGTTGTCCTAGTACAGGTTGTGGTTGGACATATCCTCCATGTTCATACGGTCTAATTGCTCCTTGTGGTCCAGGATATGGGTTATACCTAGGAACTTCTCTGCCTTGTTGTTGCTCTAGCACAATGGTGAGAACCACGTTAAGAAGCTCCACCTCCTTAATGTCAATCCGCGGAAGAGATAGGAGTGATATGAAGATCGTGAATGTGAGATGAAGTGAGAGTGAAGGTGAGAAGCATAGAAATGCACACACACATACACACACACTACGAAGAGACAAGCAAGGCACAATGGAAGGTGAGAAATCAACTCTATTACTCAAGAACACTATTACAAGCTCAAAAGAACTCTAACCTCAAACAAGCTAACCTCAAAAAGGAGCTCTCTAGCTCTTTTTATAGTTTCTAGACTAGTTTTGACCGGTTTCACATCTAGTGACCGGCATAGTTAAAAATTAGGTCCTAGATGCTATTTGGAAGGGTAAACGGTGTCTAAAAATAACGAAAATTGATACGCTCATTCTACCTAAGCTCCTCAAGCTCAAGGACTCCTCGGCTTGCACAAAATGGAGCTAGAAATTAAGAAAAGGGTTTTTCTATGTTACATATGTTACAATAGTGATAAAAATCAATGTTGGAGGTTTTTGAAAAGTATTTCTAAAACATGATTCTTTGAAAAAATATTTGACTCGCTCCCTGCTCCGTCGTTACATGCTTCCGCGTCTTCTATGCCTCTGGCTGCTTCCAACACCCCCCTCCCTCTCGCTTCTGTCGTCCCTGACAGAACCTTGTTGTGAGGTCTGCCGGATATAGTTCTGTAGGAGGTCTTGAGCGAGGGTGTGCTCGGAGATACGAATGCCTCGGGTCAGATCTGCCTCGAGTTTCTCCCAGTCGATTGGTTGCGGTTCTTCCGGTGGCGGGAGCTGATAGTGTGTGGAATAGACCATTCGTTCACAGGCAAATAAGTGTAATAAATGTGTAGGCCTGCTTATGAATACCTCTGAATGGTATTCCCAGAAGCTGGTTGTGAACATCTCTTCAAATGTCTGCTTGTAGCACGCCGGTAGATATTTTATTCTGCAATGCCAGGCATAACACACCCGTAGCGATGGCGTTGTACTCATATCATATACCAGATCGAAATTGCCATGCTCAAAGCCCGGGGTGTTGACATGAGGTGCCTTGACGCGTCGGAAGACTTTAAAAATCATTTGCATCATGTCAAAGATTTTGACAGTCATATGCGCCGCTATATCGTCCATATGCTTTAATCTAGGGAGCCAGTGGCGAATTGTAGCCATCATGTAGCCTACAGTTGGTAACTCGATGGGTGGCTTAAAGTAGGGGTAATTCAACCAGTCCTGGCACTGCTTATTGTTTTGTACCTTAATAGCAAAGGCAGTCCAGGAGCGGCGTCGTGGTACTGGTCCCCAACATGGGTTGTACTTTAAATGCAAAGGTGCCTTTACCCATGTACTCATCATTTCTGGATACTTCTATAGTAAATCTTTGCGCCACTCTGGTTGATAGATCTCTCCTTGCTGCGCATCAAGTGGTAGATCGTCCTCCTCGAATTGAGTTGCATGCGATGGTTTCTTACCTGTCTCTTTCTCAATGGCTAACTGGTATTCAGCCATTAACATAAAATACGGTTTATACTGTAGCTCATGCCTAGATATGTATCGTCGCGGGGCCAAATGAGCAAAGAATGGAGACTCTAAAATCCTTTCTTCTATCATCGCCATGGCATGTAATTGTGCCTCTACTCTAGCTGAGTGTGTTGTTCCAAGTTCCTCACTTGTCTTCATCCACGCGGGGGTCGGGAGTTCGTAAGTCATCTGGCCTTCGGCTGTGACGCGTCCGCCTGGGATGGGTTGTGGCTCGTATGCCTCTTCAAACGTTTCCTCCACCGGGATGGTGACAATTTCTTCCTCAGCTGGTAGCTCAGGTGGGGAATCTGGCCTTGGTGGTGCTTCATATACTGCAATCCTTGATTCAAGGTTTGATACCTGGGCCCGTAATGTGTTGAGTTCCTTTAAGATGTCAAGAGAGGGGTCCACAGGTGCTGGTATGTCTGGGTGTGCCGGTGCTCGTAACTGGAGTAATTTATGATCTTCTTTGAGTTTCTACAACTCCTCGTTCATGCGGTCGTATTCATCTAGCAATCTTACATGATCTTCTAGCAGCATCTTCATTGAGTCTGAGGGAATGGCTTTGAACCGACTAGGACTCAAAGGTTGGTCTGGGTGGTCAAGAGCTGCTTCTAAGTTTTCTCGGTTCTGATCCTGTAAGCGCTGGTTTTCTTCCTTTGCTGCTGCTAGGTGTCTTCGTAATAAGCCCATATTTCGTGTTAGCGTTGCATTGTGGACTGTCTGGGCTCTTAATAAGTTATCCAGGTCAGCAGTGGCTTCCTTGGTCTTTTCTTCGCTTTCGAGTTCTAATTTATGATAGGCCTCTTGTAATTCTTGGTATCGGCTGTTCAGTGAGGCATTCTCAATAGACAATAAATTAAGCTGCGACTGTAAGTCATTGGTTGTCCTTTGCAACTGCTGGTAATTATCGCCAAGAGATGTGAACTCATCTCTGACTTGCGTCATACACATGAACATCTGTCGAAATGCATTATCTACAGTGGGTGATAGTATTAAAGGGGTGCTAAATGAAGATGCAGTGGGTGTAGATGCAACGGGAATGGGGAATGGGGGTGGGAAGGTGGATGCTGTGGTGATTGTGGAAAATTGTGCGGTGCCTAAATATGTTTGTGCTGTGAGTGAAGTGAGTGATGGTGCAGTGGGTGGTGAGATGTCCATGTCATTGGACGTGTCCAGTGCGGTGACTGTGAATATGGGTGTGACTGTGGGTGCTTGTGCTGGTGTAAATACGGGATTTACAAAGGTTGAGGAGTAATTTACAGGGGGGCTGGCTGGTGCAGCTTGGTGGAAAGGGGAAATAGGGGTTACCGTGGGTCGGGGAGGTGAGACTGGGGAGAAGGTTAATGGCGGTGGGAATGGGAAAAGGGGTCGTGGAGGTGTGGGGAAGGACGGGAAAGATGGATGGAGGAATGGGTTGAATGGAAAGGTGGATGTGTGAGGGGGTAGATTGGGTCTAATGGGTGCAGGAATTGTGGGGTGAGTGGTCGTAAAGACGATTTCTGCTATGCCACCGGCGAATGAAGATGTTGGTCTGGGAGAAGGAGGGTGAATAGGGGAGGCTGGAGGGATGGGCGGTGATGGAGGAGCGGTTGGGGTGGTCGGTACTTCAGTGACTACTGAGGTATGTACAGTTGTAGCGCGGGGTGGGGAATCTACAAGGATGGTTCCTGCTGCCAACGAACTTTCGGGGACGAGGCGTGCCTCCCTGGCTTGTTCTGAAGACTCTGCTCCTGTTGGTACACGAATGTATTCGCCGGGCTTTGAAAGTAGTCGTACTCGGCGGGGGTCAAACTGTGGTAGTGGCTTTCTTTGCAAGTACCTGAGTGCTTCGTTGGAGCCTACTGATTTGACTAACTTGCAGAATCCTTTGATGTATGCATCTTCGAATCCGCCTGTGACAAGTTCCTGTTCTATTATTGCTTGACTCTCTTCCTCAGTCAGCTTTTTGCGTGCCCAAACTTTTTCCATAGTTCTATACAGCTTCTTAATAGCCAGTGTGTAAGCTGCTGCTTCGTAAGTTTCATCTTCATGGATACTTGTATCACCATGTGTGTCTGTTTGTTGGCCTTGGCCATCTGTCTGTTCATGCTCTTGGGATTCCTGAGTTCCCTGGCTAGCTTCGTCATCACCTTCGTCGTCATCGGTTGCTGTTCTTTCATCATCAGAGATAGACACAATCTGTCCTTGTGGCTGATCACGGGGTGTGGTAGGGTAGCTAGGTCTTTCATATTCTTGAGAAAACAGTTGTCCTTTTGAAAATTGGAACTCATTGGAGAATGCATCGGGCATTTCAAAATCAAAAGTTGGATCCAGTGGTGCTATTTGTTCTGCTTCTAAATGGGGTATTGGAAAAGAGAAAGCTTCCGCACCAATAGTGGTGGGAATTTCAGCTGCTGTGGTGATAGGTTCTGTGGTTGTGGCTGCTTGGGGTGCAACCGTACTGCTGGTGCCCTCCGGCGTAACTGGTCTTGATAACCGTATATGAATTGGTGGTACCGTGGGAGTGGCTGCAGTCGGTGACTGCTTTGGAGATGTTTGTGGCGAGGGTGATTCTGGGACTTGTAGGCATGGGATAGTGCCTCTCATCCGCTTTCCGGCTCTGCCTTTGCTAGCCTTTCTAGCTTTCTTTGTGGTTCCTTTAAATGCCTTCAGTTCCTCACTAGTCATGGCGCGCTCTATGGGTAAATCATATGCCAAACACATGTATATAATCCTTGTAAGTGCACAACATCCATTGATGACTTTCTTTCGTTCCCATCTATGTTGTGCCAAATAGAGCTGATCAATTATCCAGCTAGCTAGATCAACCGTTTGAGGTCCAGTACATGCTAAGTATAAACCAAACCAGATTCTCTTGTGGGGCATGGTAAAACGATCCTAAGCTGGGAAAGCAAAATGCTGCATGCATATCCGCAATGGCTTGGAGAGCTCAGGGGTTATAGCTGAAATATCCTCCCACTTAGTAACATCACCACGTTTCATCTGCTCTGGGACTAGCCGTTCTCTGTCCGTCGGAGTATGCGTTCCATGTATTTTGAGAGCTGCACGAATTAAATCTTTGGACAAATAAAACCTTCTGAATGGAGGGTCATTTACCAAGGATGGTAACATGAATGTTCCGGGTAGATCCTTGTTCTCTGAAGTTGTCAAGGTGGTTACTAGGTAAAAGCATCTGTAAAAATCGGGTTTAGGCAGAGGGTCACTAAAATATTCTGTAAATCCCGCTCGTGCCCAAACGTGCGTTAAATCTTGTGTATTCTGCAGTCCTTCAAATTCTCTTGAAAAGAACTGGTACTTGGTCCATGTGCGAAGATCAAATGCCAAATTGGCCTCAAATATGAAATCAACGTCTCCTAATGGTCCTGCTAGGCCTTGAAACCAGTGAGAATTACGATGAATCTTCTCAGTATATCCTCTAGGAGGATCGTCGATTGGCATGGGTCCTGGAAAACCTTGAAACTCTGGTGGTTGCATCGTAGGATAAGATTCCGTGAGTAATTCTCCAATATTGGCCATTGGTGTGCTTGGGCCAGCTTCTGATGGTCCTTCTTCGGTTTGCATGATGACTGACGAGCTAATGGAAAAGATCTGCTACAAAAGATTAGCACATTAGTATGGAAATTAATTATGATCCCATTAAGGTGAGACCGCAATCCCTTTTCATAACCGATGTGTAACCCGTGTAGCCAAGTGTCATGAAGTGATTGATGCAATGATTATTTGCAAAACTAATGCAGGTCTCTAGACGCCTACATTGTCAGATTATGCATACATTTCTTGATGAGCTTTTATTATGCATGATGTGGGGTTTTGGTGTATGAATTTATACAAGGTTTGGTTGAGGGTGAATTATTACAAGGGTGGAGTTTAAACGGGGTGGGAGAATTGTTAGATAAGGGGGTACAAGAAGACGTCTGCATACGTTTCGGTATCCATTTCCTAAGAGTCTTTGAGTGGGTGGTGTGTTTCTGCTGAGGGACGAAAGTGGTATCGGGTTTGGTGGTATTGAAGGATGGAAAGATTTCTGAGGGGTATATATTACATGGCTTGAGGTTTGGGCTATAATACATTGTTTGGGTACCCAAATCTGCATGGGTGTGGGTCGATTGATAAGATACTTCTTGGTGATCCAAATCTGTCGAGTATTTGTACTTGGGGAAGAAGATCGAGGGGACTTTGGATGCTGACTCTGCTTCTGTTGAAACTTTGTCCTGTTCTCATCTACAGTGTTGCCAATAGCCTGTGGTTGCTGTCCTTTTGGCACCCATATTTGTTTCGTGCCACTTGTTCTGTGATGTTGATACTGCTGCTTTCTTTGCCTTGTCTGGTGGTGTCGTCGGTCTGGGTTCCTTTGTTGTGATTGACTCATTCGTGGTTGGGTTTGAGAGGTCCATTGGACGCTCTACTTTGGAAAAGAAGGGAGATCCAACACTTGCGTGACCTGCCCATTAGGAAGTGATTCGTTATTTATCTTTAATCTAGGCCAGTCCGCAGCAAGTTTGGAAGGATGAGCACCGAAGGGTGTTGTGCTCATTTGGCCGCTGATGCAACCCACCTGACCGCTGATTGTGTCCATCTGCCCTAGCGGTTGGGTAGCTGCCCCTTCTAGTTTGCAGGAAGCCCCAGGGAAGATCTCTTGTCGTCCTTCTGATTGACAACTGTCCATAGCCAAGCCCGAGTGGGTTGGTGTAGACGTAACGTGACTGATCTAACCCAAGATCTCCCAGTCTTCCGTCGCATGCATTTCATAGGGTCTAGGGTTACAAACCTCAGTTGGAATGCCGTTAGGGAAGTCAAGCGGTATCACTCGCTTCTGTTCTAAGGTTCCAATCTGTAAGGAGCCTTGTCTAAGATTTAAGTCCACTGAGTGATCGTATAGCCAATCTTGGCCAAGGATTAGGGGTTCTATCAGGTCGTCATCATGGCACACTAGTAGCTTCGCTGTCATGGTCACTTCCTTAATGAGGATAGGAAGGTCCACCTCACCCATGCAAGGGGTTTCCATGCCTCCTAGCCCTATGAGGTATGCCTCAATTGGCTGCATTTCTATTCCTGAATCCTTATAGTGGGACCATCTAATCGCACTAGTCGCAGCACCTGAGTCAATTAAAGCCCTGAGCTCTTGGCAAGGGTTGTCGTGCTCTAGCCTGACTGTAATGAATGGTCTCCTGTCCACTATACTAGGATGAGTGGTTGACTTTACTTGACACATGGCCATGGGATATCTGGGTGTAGTTTCCAGATGGTTATAATGTTCTCTCCCTAGTCCTTATCTTCTTAACTTCATGCGTTTAATGCGTTCTATTGCTTCTGCCTGAGCTTCCGCTCGTATTCTATTTTCTTCCTCCTTACGCTTCTTTGCCAACGTGAGTCGTCTAAGCATATCCTCAGTAAGAGGTTCCTGATATAGCTTGACTCTACAGCCACTAATATAATTAGGCATTACGTCTCCTTCTAAGGTGGCTAACTGTACTGCTCCACTTGTTGAGAGTTTGTTAATGATCATAGGTCCATAACCTCGCTTTTCTAACTTACGTGTGTGTTGCTTTAGCGTATATACTAGAACTAAATCTCCTTCTTTTAGGCCTTTATCTTTCACATGTGCATCAAAATATGCTTTCTGTCGCTTCTTCGCTGCATATATTCCTGCTGCTGCCTTTAGCCTGGTTTCTCCTAGTCGTTCCAAGTCCATTATTCTTGCTGATAATTCATGGCCGGTCCACTGATGTTCTTGTGCAACCTTAAGGGTCGGTATCAAGAAGTCCAAAGGAAGCACAGCATTCTGACCAAAAACCATCTGAAAGGGAGTTGCATTGAGTACGGTCTTGTAGGCCACTCGATATGCCCAAACAGCGTGGTGTAACTGTTTGTCCCAATCTGAACGTTTGTTGTTCACGAGTTTCGTCAGTACGTTACAAAGGATCTTATTAGTGCTTTCAGCCTGACCATTGGCCTGAGGATGATATGGTGCAGATTTCTTGTGAATCACCATAAAATCCTGTAACAAATATTCAATGACTTGGTTTAGAAAGTGAGTTCCTCGATCGCTCACTAACTCTATAGGCAATCCATATCTTGTAAAGACATCTTCAAATAAGAATTTTGCAGTTGTGTGTGCATCATTCTTTTTTGTGGCTTTTGCCTCTACCCATTTGGTAAGATAATCCATCGCGACAATAATGTATTCAGCATGTGTACCTTTTGCAGGGGGGTTAATGGGTCCTACAAAGTCTTTACCCCACTTTGAAAATGCACGTCCGCCCATCATGGGTTTCAATGGCATTTCATCTCTGCGAGTAGGAAACTGAGTTCTTTGGCACACATCACATCTCTTTACATAGGTATGAGCATCCATGTGAAGAGTGGGCCACCATAATCCTGCAAAGAGGATGGCTTTGATTATCCTATCGGGTCCAAAATGACCTCCTGCAACACCTTGGTGTGCAGTCTCTAGTATGCTCAAATAATCGCTCTCATGAATACATTGTCTTAGATATCCATCTCGTCCTCTTTTGTATAGGTTATCGCCAATAAGTGAATAATCTTGAGCTTCCTGCTCTAGACTGCGTTGTCGTGCTAAAGTCATTCCTTGAGGGAATGTCTTCGTCCTCAAGTATGTCACTAATTGTTCACTCCAGTCTGGTGTGAGAGACACGTGATATAGTGTAGCATGCTCTACTGGTGGTCTTTCACAACAAGCATGGCATTCTTTACACAACTTGTAGACCTCTGCCTCCATCGAAGGCCAATATACTCCTAATCTATGCAGAGTCTGTAATGTTCGATGTTTCGAATGATGTTGCTTTAATGCACCTATGTGTGCTAATAGCAACCAATTTGCATGTTCTGATTCATCTACACAACAAGCAAGAATCTTTTGATTATCCTGTTTATATATGCTTCCTGCTATGATTTGATATCTCTGAGACTTGGTAATCTCTCCTTCTTCGATCTTTATCCTAGGATTCTTGGGTCCATACGTGAGAATAGGGACTATAGGCTTAGCCCATTCTGGTGCTATCTCAAGATTAAACAAGTATGCATCTGGTAGATCATCCGCTACTCCTTGAGGAGCTTCTCCTGAGGTTAATCTTGAAAGGTGGTCAGCTCTAAGATGTGTCTTTCCTTTCCTGACTACCACTTCAAAATCATACTCCATGAGTAATAGGAACCAACGTATTAGTCGTCCTGTATTACATGGTTTGTTGACTAGGTACAATAGGGCTTGATGATCTGTAAAGAACTTGAATTTGTTGGCCAACAAGTAGTGCCTAAACTTCTTTACCGCGTAGATCATCCTAATCCCTCTCGTTCCGTAGTGGTGTAATTTCTTTCTGCTGCGTTCAATTGTCTGCTAGCATAAGCTATGGGGAGATCTATGTTACCTTCATTTGTGGGTTGTGCTAACACACATCCTATGGCGTAATTGGATGCATCCACATGTACATGGAATGGCTTACTCCAATCCGGGGTTGTCAATATAGGTGCTGAGCACAAGCGTCGTTTGAGTTCATTGAATGAATTTTCACATTCATCTATCCATTCAAAGTTGGTTAAAAGAGAGTACAAAGGCTTGGCTATTATTGCATACATGTGTATGAATCTCCTATAATATCTGCAATGACCCATAAATGCTTGTACCTCTTTGATGTTCGTCGGCCTAGGTAGATCTGCAATTACTTTTACTTTTTCCTCATCCGTAGAGATTCCATTTTTTGACACAATGTGTCCTAGAATTTTGCCTTGTCTGACCATGAAAACGCATTTTTCTGGGTTCAAACAAACCTGATATTCTCGACATTTGTCAAATATTTGTCTTAACTCTGGGATATGTGTCTGTCTTACATTTGAATGTGCACATAAGTCATCGACATAAACTTCCAAACTCTTGCGTAAGAATTCCTTGAAAACATGACACATGAGTCGCTGGAAAGTGGCGGGTGCATTTGTTAAGCCGAATGGCATCACACGAAATGCAAATATGCCCCATTCAGTGGCAAAAGCCGTCTTGTGTTGGTCCTCTGGAGCAATGGCTACTTGATTATAACCTGAGAATCCATCAAGGAAGCTGTAAACTTCCTTGCCTGTAACTCTTTCCAATAGATGTTCTGTGATAGGAAGAGGATAATTGTCTCTAATTGTGGCGGCATTAACTTTTTTAAGGTTAATACACACACGCAATTTTCCATTCTTCTTGGGCACAACCACAATAGGGGATACCCATTCAGTATGCTCAATCTCGTAAATGAATCCTGCTTCTATCAGCCGGTCTATCTCCTCTTTAATCTTCGCAGCGTAGTTATCATTGTACGTGTAAGGTTTTTGTTTCGTAGGTTTTGCATCTGGATTCATAGGTATTCTATGAGAACATATATCTGGATCTACTCCTTTCAAATCTTTGTAACTCCAAGCGAACACATCTCTATATTCGCGCAATAGGGCAACTAATTCTTCTTCTTCTTCCTTCGTCAAATCATGCCCTATGTATGTACATTTTTCTTCTTCTCCTTCTATAGCTACTATTATTTTCTTGGTTTTATCTCGGTTATCATATACTTGTCCGTCATTTGCCTTCCTATTAGGCATTCGTACCATGATTCTTTTATCTTCGATTTCATATTTCTTGAAATTCTCGGGTACTTCAAATAAAGATTCTGCTTTTTCTGACATGGTTTCTTTTTTCTTTCTTTTCTTGCCTTCACTTTTGCTAGTCACTTGAGTGGCTATTCTCACGTCATTCATAATTTCCTCGTGTCTCTGAGGGTGTGTCTCTACTTCATAAAAATATTCTTCTTCTGATGCAAAGGGTGAGTCCATGATAATTGATTCTAAATCAAAATCGCTTGCATCCTCAAATGCATCAGTGTTAGGTTCACACTCTTCTAAAATTGCATCGCACATTATTGGCTCTATCGTAAAAACTGAAATGTCATAGCCATCCTCGTCACAGTGGGGTGTCCATTGTTCTTCATTGATGGCTACATCCATGGTTGCTAGGATTTCTGCCCAACCATGGGGTTCAAACTCTTCGTCAGGGAATACTACAGGCGCGTAAGCTGGGCCTTGAAGAGTTCGTGGATGTTGTTCTGCACCTAAGGTCCTAGCTTCTAATCTTTCTTCCTCTTGTTTTGCTACCTTACACATCCATAAATGAGTATCCTCATGCAACCAAGAAGGATCTGATTCTAATGAGTGCACGGATTCCGTCTCTACTGGTGTCTTATGGATGGTATTCCATTGTATTGGGGGTACATCTCTATGTGAATAGTCTTTAAGGTTGACTTTGGTAGTCACTCCTAAATGTTGCAAGTACAAAGAATTAGTTCCCCAATCTTGTACAATTTGCAACTGACGCATGAATGGTCATCCCAATATCATCTCATAAGCATGGTTTTTTGCAAAGTCACAAATGGCGAAAGTATGCTCAAATTCTACACCACAAGTGGTGAGAGATATGCCTTCTAGTAAGCCTAATGGTTTTTCTATGTGTCCGTCAGCCATTTGTAGCTTCATCCTGGTGGGTCTTAATGTTGGCTTACCCCAATGTTTCCATAAAGCGGTGGTAGCTATGGCTACTCCGGCTCCTGAATCTAAGATGGCTTTCGTGGTGTAGCCCTGATGGGTTATTGGAAGATAAGTGTTACCTTCCTCTCCTTCGCTTACATCTCCAATCTTTTCTACGGGTATCTCTGGTACCTTATTTTGTGATCCTATTTGTGAGGGAGTAGTAGCAAGCTCAGGGAATTGATTTGGTACATGTTTCCACAATTCTGGTTTTACCTTCAACAACTCCTCTAGAGTGAGATTACACTGTACTTTAGTGTTCTTGATCACTTCCGTGTTTCTAGGGATTATTGATTCTTCATTCCTCACTATTATCGTGGGTGCTCTCATACTAATAGACTTTGCTTCCCAAGGTCCTGTGAACTGAGGTAATTCTTGTAAAGAATTAGATTCAAAGCCTGTGTGTTCACTCAGTTGTTCTTCCTCTACATCATCGTAAATAGAGGGGATATCTTGGGGAAATTGCTCCTGCAAGTCATCTATTTCTTGAATAGGACGATGGGTTCCTTGTTCTTTTCTCCATTTCTCTTCTTGGATTTCTCTCAAAAATTCATGTGAGTACCTATGTATGGACGACAATTTGTCTTGAATTTCTGTATTGGGTACTTGAGACAGGGATGGTGCATTATTTTCCTGTGTCTCTGGGACAATAGGGTTCCTACACTAATCCTTTTTCTCTTTGCTCTCTATCAAGTATTCTAGCCTCTCCATTAGTCCTTGAAAGTGTAATTCCGGTTTTGCCATGTTATTCCAATTAAGATATCTAGAGGCTTCGAACAAAGCTTGTGCTAATTCTACCATCTTCATGCAAAGTTTAGTTCTCTCAATTTCTAGATCAGCTCGAGGGTAGTTTTTACTCATTTCAGCTACTTGAGGTCCCTCCTTTAATCTAGCCTGATATGCACGAAACATCATGTCTAGATTTTCTGGTATGGGTTCCGCTAAAACTGATCCTGATTTCTGAGCTAGATTCTCTTGATTCAAGTCCTGTGAAGTCAATTCTAGGATTTTAGCTCTAGATTCCTTTAAACTTCCTTCCAACTCAGTTATCTTTTTACTCCATTTTCTCTTAATTCTTTCTCTAGAATCTTTCCAAGATTTTGTCTTTTTACTGCTAGATTCTGCAACTTCACTACTTCCAGCTACTTTCCCTTGATTAAGCTGTTGGTTCTGTAAGAGCGTCTGGGCTCTTGTGATAGCTTGAATAGGCACGTATGTAGGGTTGGATCCATCTGCGTTATTTACAATACCTATCACGTTGATCGGTGTCACATTGGAAGCATTAACAGGGTTCTTAGGACAATCTTTGATTATGTGCTCTTTGCCACAATCGGCACAAATGCCTTGGATGTTATAGTATTGTGATTGTCCTGTTATCGGAGGATGTGGACAATCCTTTATGAAGTGATCTCCTTCGCACCTAAAGCATGGTCCTCTAGGGCCCTGTGGTCTCTGTTGTCTTACTTGGGGCCGTGGATCTGGGTTTGTGTACATCACATTAGCATAATCCGGCTCCCAACTAGGTTCCACTGGTGGACTATCGTAATGATATGTCTCCACGTGTTATGGTGACTCCGTGTAATATGCGGGTGGACTATCTACATGCGTAGAGTCAAAAATGTTTGAGTTCGGGTCACTCTCTGTGATCAAAGGTGAAGAAGGCACTAAGGCCCTACTTAGGTTCTCTTCTGTAGCAGCATATTTGACTGAGATGACATTCGCTGGTGGGGGTGGCTGCTGAGCTAAGACGGGTTGAGGTCTCTGTTGAGCCTGGTATGGCTAGTTCTGAGGAGGCCTATAGTAATAAGGCTGAGCATTGTATTGGCCTTGATACCTACCTGGTTGTGTGTATGCTTGCGGGTAGTTTTGTCTCATGGTCTGTTTGTTGTATGGGCAGTCCTGAGCCGTATGATTCGTGTATCTTCTCTCAATTGTACAGTATTGGCCACTAGGGTTGGCTTGTGGTTGTGGTGCATTGGGACACACATTTGCCATATGATCACCACCACAGGTGTAACAACGCTTGTTCATTAGTACCCTAGGTTTACTAGAAACTCCTAGTTTCTGGGCCACTTTTTCTGCTAGGTCTTCTATCGAGTTAGACAATTTTGTGGATGCTAGAGATGAACAGTCTGAGTCCTTATAGACCTTTGAGAGTTCCAACTCGTCTCCTAAGTTGTCCTCAATGTCTATACAAATTCTTACACATTGCTCTAGCGTTCTGGGTTCTTTTAGGTACACATAGGAGCGTAGTTTAGAACTCAACAAGCCATCTAGAAACAATGACACTTGCTTGGCCTGTGAGGGTAGCTCTTGCATTGGACATCGTTCAACATATTGTCTAAACCTACGTCCTGCCAGTCTAACTGTTTCCTGAGGGGTCTGTTTAAAGCTATGAATCAACAAAGACGTGTCATGTCTAATCCCACTTTTAGAGAATTCAGTGATGAAGGACTCTAAAAAGTGATGGATGTCTCTAAATTGCCTTTGTTGCAACGGTTGGAACCAAGTTAAAGTTGTATTCTTTAACGTTAGTCCAAATGCGTTGTATTGCGTGAACATGTCTTCAACTTGTTCTGCTCTTAGTACTTGCTTGAATTCTGCGACATGGTCATAGGGATCTCCTGTCCCATCAAAATAATTCTTCATTGATTTTACTAATTGAGTGGGTCTTAACATTCTTGCATGTTCACGTGGTCTAGGTAGAGGAAAATCATCTCTACCACCTGGTATTCCATGATCTCTTTGTCTATCCGTTCTATTAGTGTCCGTGGTTGTTTTATCTCTCCCTATGGGATGAGTGAAGCTTACTTCGGGTCTTTCTTTATTTTTCTCTCTTTGATTTCCATGGGCTGAGGATGTTCCTGCCCCTTGTTGGCTTGTATTCATGTTTGTTCTAGATAGAGGGAATACTAATTCACCTCTCCATGTGTATGTGTTTTTAGCGTGGTCAGGCACCACAAAGACTCTTTCTGAAGTCTCATCTAGGTATACAACCTTTCCAGGTGTATCCGGGTCCTTGAACTCGTATATCGTGATGATACCTACCTCACTAAGTAGTTATGTCTTGTATCTCCAAAAGGCTTCATCAGTTTCTTTATTTACAAACAACTCTATGCTTCTGTTGTCCTGAGGGATCCATTCCGGGATTAGTACTCGTGTCAGTACAGATTTCCCTCTAGGTGTTCTAGGCTCTTCTAATGGTTCTTTTCCTTGAGATTTAGCTTCCGTCTCTAATTGAATTACGCCAAACTCATTCGTATTGTTTGGCTGCGTACTTAATATGTACATTGTTCCTTCCTTGTCTATGTACGCGTCTCTCTCGAATTTCACCACTGGACGTTCCAATCCAATGGGTTGATCGGGGTTGTGCATTTGCACCACTTGCCTTCGCAAACCATCCTCATAGATGCGAGCACCTAATCGGTTGGTTCGGAGAAACTCTAGTTGAGTCCTATAGGGTCCTTCTGGTTTTTCTAAATAGGCTACATTCGACCCTTCTTCTGGTCTTTCTGTGCTAAATGCCATTTCTGAATCACTCGTGTCTGAGTTCTCGTAGGGGTAACTAGTGTTCAATTGTTGAGCCCACGATCGTGCAGTAGTTCTTACACTTGCCTCTGATGATCTAAGGCTTCGTCGGTCTGACTTACCTATATGTTTGCCCGATCTAAGGTTCATTAATTTTGTTCCTTGCACACTCAGTACACGCTCAGATCGTCAATGATTCTTTGTTATTACTTTCTTGATTCTTTTTAGATTTCTTTAGATTCTTGTCTTAATGTATGCGTCAGGAATTCGACTTTCTGTGGTACTTTGAGTTCTCGTTCCGTCAGACTTATGTTCTTTCCTTTAGGTTTTCGTGTCACGCACCTTTATCTTTAGTCTTGGACTTGATAAATTTAATTCTCTTGAACTTGAGGCGTTCCTATCGTCTTGAATCCACAATGCTACCGTTTACCCTAAGCTAAGAATTGACTGAGGGGGTTGAGTAATCTTCCAACCTCGAGTCAGCTTTTCTGGTTGCTCTGATGCCCAAGAAGCCGCGCTTCCCAAGCTTTATGCCCCTTCTGCCTTACTTTGGTTGCCTTTGATTGCCCTTGCTAGACCTAGAAAAATCCAATATTAGACCAATTCATAGTTGGATGATCAAGCACTTGAGTATATACACCTTTTAAGTCCCTTCCCTTTTGCCCAACTTTTTAATGCTTGCCCCCGTGCTTTCTAGTCCCAAACTGGGTCAACCTCAAAATAGCTTATCTAAAAATAGACGTATCCTTTAAGAAAAAACAATTGAGGTCACGTAGTACTCGTAGAGAGCTTTCTAATGAGCTATTAAGCTCAAAAAACGGACTTCGGATGAAAAAGTTATGACCATTCAGGCCCTGGGGGGTAAAAACTGACAAACAGGTGTTTCTCCAAATATGAGCTAAGGGGTCTCCTATGAGTCCAATCACCCAAAAATTTCCCAAAAATAGCCCCAAAATTGGCCAAAAAATGAAACCCTAAAATTTGCGATAGGGGTGCACAATCGCGATGGTCTGAGATGATCGCGATGGTCTGGGACCGTCGCGATGGCGTGAAGATGAACAATCACGATGGCGTGATGCGCGAACCATCGCGATGGTCTGAAGTGCACGGTCGCGATGGTCCAAATGTGAGCAATCGCGATGGCGTGAATGTGAACCGTCGCGATGGCGTGGCACAATCGCGATGGTCGGATGGAGCAAACTGTCGCGATGGTGTGAAATGGATGATCGCGATGGCGTGAATGTGAACCGTCGCGATGGCTCGATCAGGCGGACAATCGCGATGGCGTAAATGTGAACCGTCGCGATGGCTCGATCAGGCGGACAATCGCGATGCCGTCAGTCAACGGTCAACGTGCACAATCGCGATGGTCCAAAGTGAACCGTCGCGATGGTCACAGATGCGATGGCTTGAGCCAATCGCGATGGTCAGGGCGCGATGGCTTGAGCCAATCGCGATGGTCCAAAATTTGAGTTGTCGCGATGGTCTGAGATGATCGCGATGGTCCAACTTGCCACGTGGCACCGTCGGCGCGATGGCGTGAGCCAATCGCGATGGTGTGGGGTCAACCGAACAGTCGCGATGGTCCGCGAACCGTCGTGATGGCGTGAGACCGTCGCGATGGTCCGGCCGAGCCGTCGCGATGGCGTGAGCCTATCGCGATGGTGTGACACAATTGCAATGGTCTGAGACCGTCGCAATGGTCCACCAAAGTATGATTTTTTGCAATGCAAGTATGGATTCCTAGAGGTGCAAGTGTGCTCTACACGCTGGTGTGGTCGCCTTCTTCAAATTCCGAACTTTGCAGACCATCGCGATGGTCTGACACAGTCGGAAATTTCTGACAGAAATTGAGAATTTTACCTTTTCCAAGCTTTCCTGATGCACTAGAGCTCTGTACCTGCAAGAAAACTCAAGAAAACAAAAGTACACACAAGCACAAAAGCTCTCTCTCACTCTCTCGCATGCACAAATGAGGGGAAATGAGGAGAATGGGTGGATATGGTGAATTTTCTGATTTTTTTGGAGATGAAGATGATGATGCGGTGATGAAGATGGAGTGCGGGGGAGGTGAAAAACACTAAAAACTAAGTACAAACAACAACAAAAACTGAAATTTTTACAACGCTACTTCTTGCTATACTATTACCATCACACATTCGTCCTAGACTCGATCCCCGGCAACGGCGCCAAATTTGGTGTTGCTCTAGCACAATGGTGAGAACCACGTTAAGAAGCTCCACCTCCTTAATGTCAATCCGCGGAAGAGATAGGAGTGATATGAAGATCGTGAATGTGAGATGAAGTGAGAGTGAAGGTGAGAAGCATAGAAATGCACACACACATACACACACACTACGAAGAGACAAGCAAGGCACAATGGAAGGTGAGAAATCAACTCTATTACTCAAGAACACTATTACAAGCTCAAAAGAACTCTAACCTCAAACAAGCTAACCTCAAAAAGGAGCTCTCTAGCTCTTTTTATAGTTTCTAGACTAGTTTTGAGCGGTTTCACATCTAGTGACCGACATAGTTAAAAATTAGGTCCTAGATGCTATTTGGAAGGGTAAACGGTGTCTAAAAATAACGAAAATTGATACGCTCATTCTACCTAAGCTCCTCAAGCTCGAGGACTCCTCGGCTTGCACAAAATGGAGCTAGAAATTAAGAAAAGGGTTTTTCTATGTTACATATGTTACAATAGTGATAAAAATCACTGTTGGAGGTTTTTGAAAAGTATTTCTAAAACATGATTCTTTGAAAAAAGATTTGACTGGATCCCTGCTCCGTCGTTACATGCTTCCGCGTCTTCTATGCCTCTGGCTGCTTCCAACACTTGTTCTCTAGGAGGTTATCTGCATGGTCTACATTGGGGTGGTACAAATGGTTATGGCTGTCTATCCATTGGACAGTTTTCAGTATTGAGGTTGGTGTACTTCTACTCATTGCAAGAGTACATGTTAGGCTCCTAAGTTGGTTTTATATTGTAAGGGTAAGGTTGTGATAACCCTAATCCTTCTCCGGTGCAGACACGAGATGGATGATCTCCACGGCAAAGTGTGCAACTTCCTAACATTGGCACTCTCAAGGAGGAGTTCTGGTAGTTCCTTTGTCCTTGTACTCCTAATTTCTTGGCCACTAACTCTGCCACTTCCTCCATATAACTCGAACTAGAAGTCTTATTGCTTCTTATATCCTCTGATTTGGTAGGATCTTGTGTGGTTTTGAGATCCTCAGCTAAGTTAACTTCCAAGTCTATGCACTCTTGAAAACATTCACTCAGGTTTTACAGACGTTTTACGTATACTAAGATTCTCAATGTTCCATTGGTTAGACCTTCTAAAAATAGGGATATCATTTTCTGTTGAGAAGGTCTCTCTGTCACAGGGCATCAGGGTACGTATTGATTAAATCTTCGTGCTGCATTTTTTACTGTCTCATTAGAAGCTTATTTGAAACTATGTATTAAGGATTATGAATTGTGCTTGATCCCTCGCTTAGTGATGTTGAGATATCAAGCTCAACATGTGATGATCCAGGATGACACGTACCAATTTTTTGTTTCTCTGACATGTATAGTGGTCATGCCGTATGTCAAGGATACTTCATTGACATTTATTAGATTTATTGACTCAAAGTGATGGCACATTTATTCCTTGCCAGCTCACTCATTCACAAACATTAGGTTTTTCCTTATGTACTGATCTTTATATATTGCACTTGTATTCTTGTTTTTAGGTCATTCTTGTACATTCCTTTTTATGTAATAGAAGAAGAAGAAGAAGAAGAAGATCATTTCTTCCTTGCCTCAATCTGTGTGTGTGCTTATCCTTGAGAGTGAGAGTGTGTGTGTGAACTCTCTTCCTTATCTCCTTTCTTGTGACATGGTATCAGAGCCAGCATGGTTGTAGAGAGCTCATGGAGAAGGCGACGGTGAAGAGTATGCAACAAGGCATGGAGAAAACTCGATTCACAAACGACCTCTCCTTGCTACAAAAATCGGTGTGAAGTCTCAGAGCCATCTCGACCTCTGTTTCGAGCCCGCAAGGTGGGGCCCATAGAAAAACGAGGTCACTTTCAAAAACTATAACTTGCGTTGTGTTCGACAACACTCATATATTCCAAATCTAGAATTTCAAGCGATTCCGTGTAATTTTGATACACGAAAACTGTGTTTTTCTGAGATCGAACCGTCACATCATAGTGCAACAGTGTTCAAGCAGAAGTGATGCTTGTAGTGTTTTGCAGTGTTGTGAATTGCTACAGAAATGGCAAACGCACATGGAATGAGTCAGCTTATGAGTGATAAGCTAGACAAGAACAACTTCCATGCTTGGAGATTCAGAATGACGAATATCTGATGGCAAAAGGCTACTGGAAGTACATCGAAGGAGAGAATGAAAATGCTTCGTAGTTACCAGAAAGGAATCGGACTGTAGATCAAGTAAGAGCATATGAGGAAAGGAATCAAGGAGCATGAAAGGTAATGTACTAGTTGTCTGTTAGCATACAGGATAGCATGATTGGTTACATAGAAGATGCCAAGACTCCAAAAGAGGCTTGGAATAATCTGGTCACATTGTATGAGACCAATACAAAGGCACGGTAATTGCAACTCAAGAACAAGCTGCATACATTGGAGAAGAAGATCATGTCAGTAAGTGACTACACCTTGAAAATCAAAAGCATATGTGAGACACCTGCATCTATTGGCGTAATGTAGATGATGATGATAAGGTGGAAGTGTGTCTTCATGGTTTAGGAGCTGCATATAAGCAATTCAGAACTTCTATACAGACCAAGGAAAATATTCTGAATTTTGCTGATCTAGTATCTATGCTGATTATTGAAGAAAAGAATCTTGGTGAGGATTCAAACTCCCAAGGAAAATCTAGTTCTGAGCAAGTATTCTACTCTGGTAGAGGAAGAGGCAGAGGTAGAGGTTTTGGAAGTGGAAGAGGAAATAGTAACCAAGAACAAAGTCAGGAAGAGGATAGTTTCGAGGCAGGGGGAGCCAAGAGGCCGTAGAAATTTCCAAAGAAATGATTCAGGTAATGACAGTAAAGGATGTTGGAATTGTGGTAAACCTGGACACTTTGAATGTGATTGCAGGTTGAAGAATCAAAATAACAGAAGGCAGTAGAGTCACTATGCATCCACAAGTGCGGATGATTCTGAGAAGCTATTCATGGTTCAACATCACATGATGAATACGATGTTTGTTGGTGTTTCAAAATCAAATGATAATGTTTGGTATGTTGATTCAGGTGCTTCAAATCACATGACTAGTCATGCGGAATGGTTTAGTACTTTGCAAAAATTGCCAGTTCTTGGATATGTTGAAATACGTGATGACACATCACATCCTATTGAGCATACAGGAAACATAGCACTATCGATGGAGGATGGAAAGGTAAAACATCTTGCTGATGTGCTGCATGTTCCAAATATAACAAAGAATCTGGTTTCTGTTGGACAAATGGTTGACCAGGGATTACAAGTCAGGTTCAATGCTGATGGATTATATGTAGAAGAGTACAACCAGGATGGATGATTGGTTGCCAAAGGAAACAAAGTGGGTAGGATGTTCACCTTAAATGTGAACATTCCTGAAATGAACGCAGCCATGTTTGCAAAAGTTCCAGGAGTTATTGTACATATAGAGATGTGGCACAGACGGATTGGACATGCAAACTTACAAATGTTGAAATTGATGCAGTCAAAGGAGATTGTCCATGGACTACCAAATTTCAAAGTTGCAGAAATGCAAAAGGTATGTGCGGCATGTCAATTTGGTAAACAGTCAAGAGCATCATTTCCACATGACAAGCATGTTAGTGAGAATGTACTAGAAGTAGTACATACAGATGTCCGGGGTCGAGCAAAGACCACATCTATGGGTGGTTGCAAGTTTTATGTTACTTTCATTGATGACCATACACGCAAAGTATGGGTATATATTTCATGAAAGAGAAGAGTGAGGTGTTCACTCACTTCCAGAATTTTAAAGCTATTCTGGAAAAGCAGACAAGGAAGTACATTAAAATCTGATGGAGGAGGTGAATACATGTCAAATGAGTTCAACAGTTTTCTAAAAAATCATGGAATTCGGTGCCAGTTTTCATGCAGGTACACACCACAACAGAATGGCCTTGCTGAATGCAAAAATAGACATATTGTAGAAATAGCAAGAGCCTTGATGGCTGAAAAGAATATGCCTCATTGTTATTGGGCAGAAGCTATGCATACTGCTCTATACATCATGAACAGAACTCCGACTGCTGTTGTACATCAAGTTACACCTGAAGAGAAGTTTACAGGTAAAAAGCCAAACTTATTACATCTGAAAGTTTTTGGCTATATTGCATGTGTACATATCCTAGATGAATTGAGGACGAAGCTTGATCCAAAAGCAAAAAAGTGTGTCTTCATTGGATACTCCCTTGAACAAAAGGGATATAAATGTTATAACCCACTCACGCAATAGGTAAAGGTGAGTAGAGATGTGGTATTTGATGAAATGTTAAGCTTCTATGCAGATGCCAAAGAAGGACTGAATCTTGGACCAAATGACAAAGAAAATGCTGAAAAATAAGTGCAGAATCTCAAGTTTTGAGTGGACCGGATGCATCACCAAGCAATAGTTCCAACTCAAATCCATGGAGTGGAAGATTGCGTGGAAATTTCAGTCCAGCAAATTCATCAAATACATCCAAGAAAGGTAAAGAAAAGCTTTTTGTAGGTCATAAAACATGTGCAGGTTTGGTTTTGAAGATGTTGATGGAGATTCAAGCGGTTTAGAAAAGAGTCTTGATGAGGAAGTTGGACTGCCCTCTGTGAAGACTCCAGAAGTAAGAAGGGCACATGCAGATGATACAAGGAGAACTGACCCAAGATCTGGGAGGATGCGGAATTCAGTGCAACGATTGACGTATGACAGTTATATGGCTTGTCATTGTGCGTACATGACAAAGGTAATACAAGATGTTGAACCTTCTTACTTTGAAGATGCAATTGGAATTGCAGATTGGGAAAAAGCTATGGATGAGGAGATGGCTGCACTTTATGGAAATGATACATGGAAGCTAGTTCCATTGCCGCAAGGAAAGAAACCCATAGGCTGCAAATGGGTTTACAAGGTAAAGCATAATGCTAATGGTAGCATAAGCAGGTATAAAGCACGATTGGTAGCTAAAGAATATGCACAGACATATGGCATTGATTATGAGGAAACATTGAGCCTTGTACCTAAAATGCCTACTATCAAAACACTTGTTGCATTAGCTATAGCAAAAGGATGGACTTTGCATCAGATGGATGTGAAGAATGCTTTCCTACATGGTGAGTTACAGGAAGAAGTATATATGGACCAGCCACAAGGATATGAAGATTCAAAACATCCAGAATATGTTTGCAGGTTGCAAAAGGCTTTGTATGGGCTGAAGCAAGCCCCTCATGCATGGCATGCAAGGATTGTTGATTACTTAACCAGCATTGGGTTTTCTATGTGTGATGAAGATCACTCACTATATGCAAGGAAGGTTGATGATGGCATCGCTATTGTGGCTATTTATGTTGATGACCTGATTGTAGGTGGTGATAATGAAGGAAGCATCAAAGAGGTAAAACAACTTCTTATGCAAGAACTTGACATGAAAGATCTTGGTGTGTTGCGCTATTTCTTGGGCATTGAGTTTATACATATAGTTTATGTGAGTGCTACTTTGGATTATGCATTGTTTTATGAGGTTGGCATAGATTTGCAGGTTTATGGATACACCGATGTAGATTGGGCTGGTAGCATTCCAGATAGAAGATCTACTAGTGGTTTTCTATTCTCATTTGGGAGTGAAGCTATTACATGGAGCAGCAAGAAGCAACCCACTATTGTTTTGTTGAGTACAGAGGTTGAGTATAGAGGTGCTGCACTGGCAGCATGTGAGGCATCATGGCTAGAAATGCTACTTGCAGATTTAGGTGTGGAAGTGGGAAAGCCTATCACTATTTATTGTGATAATGTTAGCGGCATACAATTAGCACGAAATCCTATTTTCCATGCTATAACAAAGCATATCAATGTACATTATCACTTCATCAGAGAGAAGGTATTAGTAGGTGATATTGATCTTGTTTATGTGAGAACAGATGAACAGGTTTCTCATATTTTCACCAAAGCACTTGGAACTGAGAAGTTGAAGAAGTTTTAGGAGATGCTTGGATTACAAGATATGGCATTGAGCTTGAGGGGGAGTGTTGAGATATCAAGCTCAACATGTGATGATCCAGGATGACACGTACTAGTTTTTCGTTTCTCTGACATGTATAGTGGTCACGCCAGTATATGTCAGGGATACTTCATTGAGCTTTATTAGATTTATTTACCGAGAGTGATGGCACATTTGTTCCTTGCCAGCTCACTCATTTGCGGACATTAGGTTTTTCCTTATGAACTGATCTTTATATATTGCACTTGTTGTATTCTTGTTTTTAGGCCATTCTTGTACATTTCTTTTTATGTAATAGAAGAAGAAGAAGGAGATCATTTCTTCCTTGCCTCAATCTATGTGTGTGCTTCTCCTTGAGAGTGAGAGTGTGTGTGTGTGTGAGCTCTCTTCCTTATCTCCTTCCTCGTGACAAGTGAATCCCCCAATAAATTCTTGGAAGAATTGTTCGATATTTCCAAAGGAATTTGGATCCAAAGATTGAAACCAAGTTAAGTCTATTCCCATGAGGGTTATCCCAAAGGATTCATATTGCACGAAAAAGTCATCCACTTGCTCCGCTTGCAACACCTGCTTGAATTCTGCAATCTGATCATAGGGCTCTCCTGTACCATCGTAACGATTTCGCATACATTTGGCCAATTGGATTGATCTTAGTCTTCTGTCGGGCTCTGGGGATCGAATTATGATGGGAAAAAGCAGGTTTTACTGGGTGCATTCCAACTCTTATGTCTTGGGGCAGTTCTGTTGGTGCATTTTGCCCAAGCCTACATGCTTGATATGCTTGATATTATCCTTATTTGTAAGTCACATGAGTAGTCATGTGAACACCTCTTGTAAAAGAGTACATTTTATCTCTTGTAAATGGAAAAAGAAAAAAGTAAAAGGATGGCTTACCTCATGCATGATGTAAAAGCAAATTCGTGGCTCCAACTACCAAAATCACGAATTTTTGAGCTGAGGGATTCTCTCCTAACTTTGGGGATCACTTTTAGGTGGAGCCATTCGAATTCGAATTCAAAACTCCCTCCAAGAATAGCTATAAAAGGAGCAAGAAGGAAGAGGCGATTAGCAAGCCTTGTACGTGACCACTTCATGTCATTTTGTAGAGATTGAAGAGCTTACTCCATAGCTCTATCATTCTACTCCCATTTTGCAAAGATTCATTGCCAATGTGGTTGTAATCATATGTGAATCTATACATTTATTATCATCTACCTCTCTGTTTTGTTCTCTGCTATACTCACTCAGAGCAGTAACTTCAGAAGGTCATATCTCGAGTTTTACTGAACCTTTTTCAGTGTTTTAAAGTGCGTTGGATAGCTCTCACTGTCTAGTTTCTACCTATAAATTTTCAAGGTCATTGGATTTATACTTTTGGAGATATCTGCATTTTACTGCTTACTGGTCTATCTCTGCAGAGCCCCGAGAATTGTGGGAATGTTCCAGAACTTGATGAAACTTGTTCTCAGTGCTCAGTCCATCATTTGAAGTGTTTTAACTTGGAATAGGAAGCTTGCTAAGTCTATTTGCTATGCCCAAAAGGAATTTTTCTAATTCCTTCCAGGTTGAGAGCACTGTTCATTTTTTCCAGCAGGTGTATGTCCAAAAATAGCAAGTTTTGGGAGCTAGTCATTTCGCAACTTGTCGGTCTTGACTTAAACTTTTGGGATACATGTTCCAAAGTACTTGGCTGATATTTTGGTGGATTTAGGAAGCTCAAAGGGTCTACTAATCAACTCTGAAGTCTCAGTTGGCTGGTGTGAAGCTGGTTGTAGCGGCACCTACTCATCTTTGGATTGCATCCACCATCTCTCTTCACAGTGGTATCAGAGCATAGTCAAGCAACATGGGAGATGGATTTCCATCAATAATTGAAAAATTGGATCGAAACAACTACCCGGCATGGTCTCTAAGGATGGAGGCTTACCTTCAAGGAAGGAATCTATATGGATTCATATCCGGAGATGAAGCAATGCCAACCATGAGGAACAAAGGGCAACCATCACATGAAGAAGTGGAAGGACTTTCGAATTGGTGTTCGAAGGATGCACTTGCAAGGTCCTATATTCTAAACTCAATCTCTGATTTTCTTTTACCTCATGTCAAGGGATGCAAGACATCAAGAGAAACCTGGAATGCACTTGCTTCTTTCTTCTCTTCCAACACTCGAGCAAGGAAGAACCAATTGTGGATGGAGTTCACAACAATGAAGAAAAGCCCGAAGCAAAATGTGACTGATTATGTCACAAAGATGAAGGAGATTTCCGACCAACTTGGAAGCATTGGAGAGGTAATTGAAGAGGAGCAAATCATAAGACAAATCATGAATGGAATCAAAGCAGACGACAAGTGGGAGTCATTCACAACAGCCATGGATTTATACATGGATATGCATGTACGCGACCTCAACACACTCATGGGCCAACTCTTCACTCATGAAGCAAAGATTAGCAAAGGTGGTGAGTCCTCAAGAGGTAATCAAACTTCTGCCTTATATTCTGATAAAGCTAAGGTCAAGGACAAGTCAAAGAATAGAAAGAATGAAGATGAAGGAAGCTCTTTCCAAGCAAACTTTGCAGGTAGAGGAAGAGCTAGAGGAAGAGGCAGAGGTGGAAAGCAAGGCAGGGGGAGATTCCAATCATCTCAACCTTGCAACATATGTGGCTTATCTAACCATACTACTGAAGAATGTTTCAGGAATCCAAGGAACTCAAGAGGAAGAGGATTCAATAGAGGTGGCTATGGATCAAATAGAGGTAGGTACAATGGAGGCTACAACAACAACAACTACTACAACAACAATTACAACAACAACAACAACTATCAAAGTGGCCATAGAGGAAGAAGAGATTACAATAACTATGCAGAGGACCAAAGTCAAGAAGATTCATTATTGATTATGAATCTATCAACAAAGAAGGGTAAGGATGATGATCACATATTTTACATTGATTCGGGATGCTCGAACCATGTAGCAGGAAATGTGGCTTTACTTTCTGATTTGGAAGATCCTCATAACAAGCATGAAGTGCAGACAGGAGATGACACAAAACACTCAGTGGAGAAGATAGGTAATGTGAAGACATCAGATGGGAATATGAACCTCTTAAGCAAAGTCTTGTATGTCCCTACAATTACCAAAAATTTAATAAGTGTTGGACAGATTGTTGAAAAAGGATTGCAGGTTAGATTCAATCGATTTGGAGCATATGTTGAAGACCCAAGGCAAGGCTTTCGAAGGATTGCCAAAGGAGAAAAGACAGGAAGGCTTTTCACTTTTGAAGTGGAAGATACAAAGAACATAGCTTTGTTTAGCTATGGATCTCAAACTCTAACAGAGTTGGAGATATGGCACAAAAGGCTTGCTCACATTGGTGAGAGGACACTCAAACAGATTTGCAGGGACCAAAGTGTACTTGGTTTGCCTAATATCACAAGGCAACACATGATTTATAAGTGTGAAGCTTGTCAACTCGGCAAGGCTCATAGACAACCTTTCAATAAGAAAGGATATATGTATCAAAATCCTTTGGATCTAGTGCACACGGATGTGTGGGGTCCAAGTAAGGAGCCATCTATATCAGGCTCAAGATATTATGTGTCTTTCATAGATGATTGTAGCAGGTGGACCATTCTGTTTTTCATGAAGCACAAGGATGAAGTGTTTAATTGCTTTAAGAAGTATATTGCTCTTGTTGAAAATCAAACAGGTAGGACTTTGAAAAAACTCAGATCAGATGGTGGAGGAGAATACTTCTCTTCTGAATTTGATGCCTTCTTGCATAAAAGAGGCATTAAAAGGGAAGTCACTACAAGGTATACACCCGAACTCAATGGTGTAGCAGAGAGGAGGAACAGAGCTATTGTCGAAGCTGCAAGGTCCATGCTCAATGAAAAGGGATTGCCGAACTACCTATGGGCAGAGGCTGTGTCTACAGCCACATATCTCATAAATAGACTTCCATCTAAGTCACTAGATGGAACCACTCCATATGAAGTGTGGAATGGAAGAAGACCTAGTCTAGAGCATTCTAAAATCTTTGGATGCTTAGCCTATGCTCACATTCCTTCTCAAGTAAGAGGGAAATTGGATCCCAAGGCAGAGAAGTGTGTATTCATTGGTTATGATCAAAACCAAAAAGGATATAGATTGTACAATCCAACCAATAAAGGATTTTCTGTGAGTAGAGATGTAATTTTTGATGAAAACAAATCATGGTTTGATGATGACAGGAAAGTGAAGCTGCCATATGACTTGGATGAAGATTTTCCATCACTTCAACCAAAGGAGCCAAAGCAGATTGAAGAAAGTGATTCGGAGATTGACCTAGAAGACTTGGAAAGACTAAAGCTATGGAAGAACAAAGGTAAAGCAAAGATGCAGGATGCTACATATGGACCCGAGAGCTCACATCAACCACTTAGAAGGTCTTCGAGGGAGAAGAAGAAACCAGAGAGGTTTGGTTATGATACTTCTTTGGTCACCAAGCACTCAATCTACATTGCAAAGGATTCAACCAATGAAGAACCTACCACATTCGAAGAAGCACAAAGCAAGAAAGCTTGGAGAGATGCAATGGATGAAGAAATGGAAGCCTTGAAGGAGAATGACACTTGGGAGCTTGTACCTAACAAGCCATCTATGAAGATAATCGGATCTCGATGGATATACAAAATCAAGAGGAATCCAGATGGAAGTATAAATAGACACAAAGCAAGGTTAGTTGCTAAAGGGTTTGCTCAAACCCATGGTATTGATTATGAGGAGACTTTCTCTCCTGTTGCAAAAATGCCTACAATTAGGGTTCTCATAAGTCTTGCTGCATCTAGAAATTGGAATCTTTATCAACTTGATGTAAAGAATGCTTTCTTGAATGGATGGATTTCTGAGGAAGTGTATATGGCACAACCTCCTGGATATGAGGATGCACATCATCCTAACTATGTATGCAAACTAAAGAAAGCTTTGTATGGATTGAAGCAAGCTCCAAGAGCTTGGAATTTCAGATTGGTTACTTATTTGCAGGACCAAGGATTCAAAGCTAGCAAGGCGGATACCTCTTTGTTCATAAAGAGGAATGGATCTGAAGTGATCTATTTATGTGTGTATGTTGATGATATTATTATCACAGGCAATGATCTTGAAGGAATCAAACAGGTAAAGAGTCAAATGAAGGAGGAGTTCAAAATAAGTGACCTCGGACCACTCACTTATTTTCTTGGATTGGAGTTGATCTACACAGATTCAGGTATATACATCACACAAAGGAAGTATGTCCATGACATGCTCGTCAAGTTCAAGATGGAAAATACCAAGTGTGCAGGTACACCTATGGAGCAAAATCATAAGCTTAGTGCTTATGAAGGAGAGCCAATTGAAGACATCACAAGCTATCAAAGCTTGGTTGGAAGTTTGAACTATGCAACACTCACAAGGGTGGATATATGCTATAGTGTTAGCATATTGAGTCAGTTTATGCATAAGCCGAGAAGACCACATATGGAAGCGGCCAAGCGAGTCCTCAAGTACCTAAAGGGGACCATGAATGAAGGTTTGTTCTATTCATATACTTCAGATATTGAGCTAAAGGTCTACTCAGATGCAGATTGGGCCGGATCTAAAGATGATAGAAGAAGCACATCAGGGTATATACCATTTGCAGGTTCAAAAATCATTTCTTGGTCATCGAAGAAGCAACCAACCGTGGCATTATCTTCTACTGAAGCTGAATATAGAGGTTTGGCTAATGCAACTCAAGAAATCATGTGGTTAAAATCTTTGTACACAGATCTTGGACTTCATTCTTCAACACCTCACATTTTTGGTGACAACACAAGCTCACTACATCTAGCAGCTAATCCAGTATACCATGCTAGAACCAAGCATATTGAAGTCCACTACCATTATGTAAGGGAGAAGCTAATGAGCAAGGATATTCAACTATCCTATGTCTCTACAGATATGCAATGTGCAGACATGTTAACTAAAGCTCTTGATGGTACAAAATTAAGTAGATTCAAGTTGATGATTGGTTTGCAAGAAATCAAGGACAATTGAAGACTTATTTGGAGGCCAAGCATGTTAGGCTTGAGGGGGAGCTGTTGGTGCATTTTGCCCAAGCCTACATGCTTGATATGCTTGATATTATCCTTATTTGTAAGTCACATGAGTAGTCATGTGAACACCTCTTGTAAAAGAGTACATTTTATCTCTTGTAAATGGAAAAAGAAAAAAGTAAAAGGATGGCTTACCTCATGCATGATGTAAAAGCAAATTCGTGGCTCCAACTACCAAAATCACGAATTTTTGAGCTGAGGGATTCTCTCCTAACTTTGGGGATCACTTTTAGGTGGAGCCATTCGAATTCGAATTCAAAACTCCCTCCAAGAATAGCTATAAAAGGAGCAAGAAGGAAGAGGCGATTAGCAAGCCTTGTACGTGACCACTTCATGTCATTTTGTAGAGATTGAAGAGCTTACTCCATAGCTCTATCATTCTACTCCCATTTTGCAAAGATTCATTGCCAATGTGGTTGTAATCATATGTGAATCTATACATTTATTATCATCTACCTCTCTGTTTTGTTCTCTGCTATACTCACTCAGAGCAGTAACTTCAGAAGGTCATATCTCGAGTTTTACTGAACCTTTTTCAGTGTTTTAAAGTGCGTTGGATAGCTCTCACTGTCTAGTTTCTACCTATAAATTTTCAAGGTCATTGGATTTATACTTTTGGAGATATCTGCATTTTACTGCTTACTGGTCTATCTCTGCAGAGCCCCGAGAATTGTGGGAATGTTCCAGAACTTGATGAAACTTGTTCTCAGTGCTCAGTCCATCATTTGAAGTGTTTTAACTTGGAATAGGAAGCTTGCTAAGTCTATTTGCTATGCCCAAAAGGAATTTTTCTAATTCCTTCCAGGTTGAGAGCACTGTTCATTTTTTCCAGCAGGTGTATGTCCAAAAATAGCAAGTTTTGGGAGCTAGTCATTTCGCAACTTGTCGGTCTTGACTTAAACTTTTGGGATACATGTTCCAAAGTACTTGGCTGATATTTTGGTGGATTTAGGAAGCTCAAAGGGTCTACTAATCAACTCTGAAGTCTCAGTTGGCTGGTGTGAAGCTGGTTGTAGCGGCACCTACTCATCTTTGGATTGCATCCACCATCTCTCTTCACAAGTTCTACCCTAAAGGTGGTTCTATTCATATTTCCCATTCCTTGGCTAGTTTGGCTATGGGGGTTAATTCCTGGCATGGTGTATTGGCCTTGTGATTAGCTCATTTGCACTGACATCGCATTTTCTGTTCCTTGCTGGCTCTAGAATGGGTTTTGTGAGGTAGTGAAGTATTTTGACGATAACAATCTCCCACTAAAGGCCAAAATGGTCAAAGTAACTATGGGAGGAAAATAAAGAATGATAAAGGGTACCTGAGTGTGAGTATACAAACTATACCTCCCACCTGATGGGCATGTTACACAGTATACAAGTGATTGTGTAAGATCATGAATCAAGTAACCCCCATCAAGTGACAACAGTGTTGAAAGCTATCCTGTGGTAGAGCTTTATTCAAAGCATCTCCAGCATTATCTCGAGTGTGAACCTTCTCAAGAATAATGCGCTCAGTAGCTAAGCAATCTCTAATGAAGTGATACCTCACCTCAATGTCCTTGGTCTTTGCATGATAGACCGGATTCTTAGCCAAAGTGATGGCACTCTGACTATCACTGATCAAATGAGGTACATGCCCAGGTAAACCCATATCACAAGCAAGACGCGAAAGCCACAGTGCTTCCTTACATGCCTCACTTGATGCAACATTCTATGCTTCTGTGGTGGAAATAGTTGTACATTCTTGAAGAGGAGATCTCCAAGAGATAGCACCTCCAGCAAAATGAAAAATATACCTTGATGTAGACTTATGATTGTCTACACAACCAGCATAGTCAGAATTTGTGTAACCAATAATGGATGCTTTTCCTCTACCTAAGCATAGACACTTGTCCTCAGTTCCACTCAGATATCTTAAAATCATCTTTATTGCTTCCCAATGTTTCTTACCTGGATTAGACATATATCTTCTCACAACTCCCATTGCAAATGTAATGTCTGGTCTCATAGCTACCATAGCATACATGAGACTACCAACAGCAAACTGATATGGAATTTTGGTCATGAATTCCTTTTCCTCATCAAATTTGGGGCAATCATCCTTGTTCAATTTCACATATGTCGGTAAAGGTGTACTCAATGCCTTTCCACCCTTCATATTGAACTTGTGAAGTACTTTGGATATGTACTCACTTTGAGATAGGTATATGCATCTTTTGCTCCTTATCACGAGTAATGCACATGACAAGAATATGTTTGGCATCCCCCGAATCCTTCATATCAAATGTCTAACTCAAATTCTTTTTGAGAATTGACAAATCATAAGAGGACTTCCCAGCAATCAACATATCATCGACATAAAGTATCAAGCATATCAAGTTTACATCTGAGCATCTCTTTGTGTAGAGACAATGATCCTCATTGCTTCGAGAATAGCCTTGAGACTTCATAAAAGCATCAAACTTTTGGTACCATTGTCTAGGGGACTATTTAAGTCCATACAACCTCTTCTTAAGCTTACAAACTAGACTTTCCTTGCCAGGAACTACATAACCCTCTGGTTGTTCCATATAGATCTCATCTGTAAGATCTCCATGCAAGAAAGCACTCTTCACATCCATTTGGACTAGCTCTAAGTCCTCCATTGAACGAATCCAAGCAACATGCACAAGGTAGTCATCTTGACCACTGGAGAGAAGATTTCCTTGAAATCAACACCATGTTGTTGCTTAAAACCCTTTGCAACAAGTCGTGCTTTATACTTTGGAGAAGCACTATCTGATGTGAATTTCAGCTTATATACCCATTTACATGGTAAAGTTTCCCTGCCCTTTGGCAAAGGTACTAAATCCCAAGTACAATTCTTGTGAATAGAATCCAACTCACTCTTCATGGAACACTCCCACTTTACATGATCCTTTGTCTACATAGCCTCTTTGTGGCAAGAGGGCTTACTAGCATTTGTTAACATAACAAAATCTAAACCTGTATCTATCAGGTGGATGTGAGATACGTGCAGAACGTCTCAATGGTTGTTGAACAGGAATATGTGCAGACTGATCTGAATGGACATTCTCTTGAACATCCCGATGTGCAGCATTTTTATGCACGCTAACCGGAGGAATAGAATCCTCAAACACCACTCTTATCACTTCAACCTCCTTAATGGGTTATTTATGCATCTTAGACTCATTGAAAATGACATCACTACTTTTGACCACTGATCGTGTTTCAGGATCCCATAAGCGATATCCAAATTATCCATCTCGATCACATCTAAGAAAAATGCATTTCTTTGACTTATGGTCCAACTTTTGTCTAAGATTCTTGGGTATATGAACATATGCTTCACACCCAAAAACTTGAAGATTATCATAATATGGTTGCTTCCCTGTCCATAACTCTTGTGCCACTTTCATACCTTTGGTAGTACTGGGTGAAAAGTTAATCACATGAACTGCAATCAATACTGCTTCTGCCCAAAAACCTTGTGAGAGGTTTGCATGATGCAACATAGAGACTACTCTATCTTGAATAGTTCTATTCATCCTCTCAGCTACACCATTCTGGAATGGGGTATAAGGAGCTATAAACTCTCTATGAATCCCTCTAGACTGACAAAAAAGGCTAAATTCATGTGAGGTATACTCACCCCCATTATCTAAACGTAAAGCATTAAGCTTAGTTCCTTTTTCAGTCTCAACTGAAGCAAGCCATTTTCTGAAAGTAGGGAATACCTCATCCTTCGATTTGATAGGATATACCCAAAATTTTCTAGTAGCATCATCTATGAAAGTGACAAAGTAAAGGGAACCACCTAAGGACCTAGTCGGCATAGGACCACACACATCTGTATGAACTAGATCTAAAGGCTAAATTGAAGAGTGAATGTGTGTTCTATGCACATTTTTGGTTTGCTTTCCATATTGGCAATGCTCACAAAATGAAAAATTGGAGAAAGATAACACAGCTAAGTAGCCAGAATGAGAAAGATTTTCCATTCCACTACGAGATATATGGCCCAAACGACCATGCCAAATACAAGCCACAAGCTGTTCAGTAATAGCTAACAAGTGTTCTTTCTGTGATACAAATAAAGGATAAAGTGAGCCAACTTTGCTTCCTTTTGCAATAACCATATTGCCCTTTGATATGCAAAAGGACTGAGCATAGAAGTCTACCTTGTAACCAAGGTCATCAAGTTGACCAACTGACATCAAATTGCGTGATAACTGAGGTAAATGTCGTACATTATGCATAGTAAATTTTGAACCATCAATGAATTGCACAACCACATCTCCAATCCCCACAACATCACACTGGTAAGAGTCAACAAGTCTCACGGTACCAAGAGACTTTGCTGCATAATTAGAGAATCATTCTCTATGTGGTATCACATAGAAAGAAGCACCGAAATCTAGTAGCTAGGTGTGGAAAAGAGAATCAGCCATAAGACCCTCAGTTGGCATAGTACTATCAAGTATCAACATATCAGCATCATCAGAAATCACATTAATTTCTTCAATCTTGACAGTCGAAGTAGATGGTGTAGGTAATTGTTTAACATGCCCATCAACATTCTGTCCTTTACCTTTAGCATTCTTTAATGCATAACAGTCTTTCTTCATGTGTCCTTTCTTATGACAATAATGGCATTCAATATCCCTCTTCCTTGATTTACTTCTACTCTTATTCCGTTGGCCATTATTTCCCTTGTTCTTGCTCCTGCCACATTGTTGATTCTTTCCTTGGTAAGAATCACGAACATTATATGCATCTCCACTCTGAGTGCCAACCATAGATTTTATATGAATGTCCTCACTCAAGAATGCTCCACATATGTCATCATAGACAAGTTTACCACCAGGTGCACTATTGCTAATAGCAGTGCAAAACGTATCCCATGATGATGGCAAGGTGCATAACAACAATACTGCTTTCATTTCATTATCCATATCCATTTTTTGAGCCTGTAACTGAGAGAATATTGCATCAAACTCATTTAGATGAGCAGCAACACTATCTGTGTCCATACGAAGGTCATATAATTTTCTCATCAGATAGACTTTATTTGATGTTGTCTCTTTTTCATATGTATTGCATAACTTCTTCCAAAGCTCCTCTGCACTTTCACAGTCTAATACTGTAAAGTAAACATTATATGCCAGGTGCAAGTGAATGGTAGACCTGGCCATTTCATCTAACTCATCCCAATCATCTTCATCCATGTCAGGAGGCTTCTTTGAAATTCCATTTACTGGCTTCCATTGCCTCCTTTGAATCAGCACATTTTTAATCTGATTCTTCCATAGAGAAAAGTTTTTCTTCTATCACCACCACCATCTTCACTGATAGTCAAAGCGCATTGGCAATTGCGAGGAACCCTATGTTCCATGCTCGCACTAAGCACATTGAGGTGCATTATCATTATGTCAAGGAGAGGTTCTATGTTGGGAAATCAGCTTCGCATATCTGCCCATGCAGGATAGCATTGTAGACCTTTTCCCAAAGGCTCTCCCTAGGGAGAAGTTTGAAGCTTTCCACAAAGCTTTGGGCTTACTTCCTTTTGTGGAGTGATTTCCACATAGCTTCGCACTTCCTTATACATGAGTGCCAGCTCCTTCTTCACCGCATCACTCTTAGGGGGGATTTGTTGATATATTTAGGTAGTGATGTGTATGAACACACAAGGACTGTCGGGGCACTTTTTTCCCTCTTTAGGAGGTTTTTTCCTTCGGATTGTATATATGCTTATTGCCCTAAAGGGCTACTTATCTTTGTACATTCTAGTGGTAATACATTCACTATTGTGTGTTGTGCTCCAACCTTCTTCATTGTGTTGTTCGTGTGCTTCCGCGGACGTCTAACTCCAACAATAATAACAATGGTGCGGTGAGTGAAGATGAGGTTAGTGTGGATGTAGATGCAGTGGGAAGGGGAAAGGGGAATGGGAGGGTGGATGCAGTGGTGACCGTAGAAAATTGTGGTGTGCCTAGATGTGGTGGTGACATGGTGGATGTGAGTGGTGGTGTGATAGGTGGTGAAATATCCACAGTAGTCTGTGTAATCCCACTGCTTTCCATCTTTTGTAATTGACTACAATTTTTTGAAACTTGTAAAATTCCTGGCACAGCATTGTATATTTGTGACCTCCAACTCCTACTGTAAAAATGTGTTTTCCAATGATGCTAAGAGTTTCCTTCAGCTCTTTAGTCCTTTCTTCTTCTAGGATGTCTTGTTCTTCCTCAGACTCCAGCTCCACCTTCTCCACTGCTGCTTCACTATCTAAGAACCAATGTCCTCTAGACAAAGTTACTGAGTCTGCTTTGAAGTCATGAATTCGCAGTTCCTTTGGATTCACCATTCTGGAGAAAGTATAACATCACAAAAAAGAAAACTCCACCCACATGAATCACAAAAAACATAAATGAAATCACATTTGTCTTGAGATGTAATGAAAAAGGATGAAAATAAAATCTCAAAATGAGTCCTGACTTCCTTATTTGTATTACAGATATAACTCAATTGAAGTGATCACATGTGTAGCAAGATGTCTAGTGCTCTCTTCCCTTCTCTTTTTATATATTTTTTTTAATAATAAAAAGAAAAAATGAATGAATTTTTTAAGAAATGAATTTTTTTTTAGGAAGATTTAGAATTTTATAGGAAAAAATAATTAAACAATGTCTTGAAAAAATAGTGAAAAATAATGACTGAAAAAATAGTGACTACTTAATCCTAACAAGTTATAACCTATATCTTGCTTCTGCTATATAACTTATGTAATCAAAAGAGTTACTGTTTGTTTTTTTTTTCTCTCTCTCTCTTTTCTCTCTTTCTTTTAATAAGGATTTCCTCTTTTCTCCTTTTTTTTTAAATACTGATTTCCTCTTTTTTTTTTAATACTGATTTCCTCTTTTCTTTCTTCCCTCATTTATAAATTCCTTGAGTCTTCACTATCTCTTACTGGCTCTCCTTTCTTCTTTCTTTCCAACTCCTTAATTATGTTTGCACTCCAATCTGGATTTTTCTGAAACCAATACAAAGTTGTAATTTTTGAATTTTGAAACGATTGACATTCCCAACAGTTGGAAACATATTTTTTTACATCTTGCATCTTATTAGGCTAATGTACTCCCATCCTATTGAGATTGTTTAAGGTGACTATCATGGAAGCATGAGTACAAGGGTTCCAACAATGAGCTTTTCTTAAATACTCCTGCTGCTCCTCTTCTGGAGTACAATATTCCAATATACCTATATGATTGAAATGATACAAATGTCCAGCTAGCAGCACAAAATTCCTACTTTGTAATACCATATGTGTGTTGTTTCCAAATGTTGTGCATGGTCCCATGGTTAGCAAAGGTACTAAAGTCATGGCCCATTCAGGAATACTCTCTATTTTGAATAGATATGCATCTGGTAAGTCATCATCTAAAGGTGAACTTGGCTCTTTGGTTTGGATTCTGGACAAATGGTCTGCTCTTAAATGAGTTTTTCCTTGTCTGACCACTACCTCAAATCCAAATTCCATTAGTAGGAGAAACCATCTGACATTCCTACCTGTATGGCATGGTTTGTTCACTAAATAGAGTAAAGCTTGGTGATCCACATAGAATTTAAACTTGTTGCCTAAAAGATAGTCTATATTTTTTCACAGCAAATATCATTCCCAACCCTTCCCTCTCAGTGGTTGTATAATTTTTTTCTACTGAATTCAATTGCCTACTAGCATAAGCAATTGGGAAATCTAATTTGCTCCCTTCTATTGGTTGTGCTAACACACATCCCAAAGCATAATTTGAAGCATCCACGTGGACATGAAAAATTTTATTCCATTGTGGGGTTTTTAGAATTGGTGATGTTACCAAACAAGTTTTTAAAGTCTCAAAAGCTTGGTCACATTCTGTGGTCCACTCAATTTTTGTGATCAAAGCATACAAGGGTTTTGCGATGTCTGCAAACTTGTGTACAAATTTTCTATAATACCCACAATATCCCATGAAAGTTTGAAGTTCTTTTACATTTGTTGGTTTCCACTATGGCTTTAATTTTTCTTGCATCTGTTGAAATTCCATTTCCGGAAACTATGTGACCCAACATTCTCCCTTGCCTCACAAAGAACACACATTTCTGTGGATTTAAGCATACTCTGTATGTTCTACATTTTTTGAATATATTTTCCAGATCTTTTAAATGATCTTGTCTTTTCAATGAAAAAGTGCAAAGATCATCCACATAGATTTCCATTATATTTCTAAGGAATTCTTTGAAGATGTGACACATCAATCTTTGAAAAGTTGCTGGGGCATTAGTTAATCCAAAGGGTATAACCCTAAAGGCATAAATTCCCCATTCTGTGAAAAAAGCAGTTTTGTGTTGGTCTTCCAAAGCTATTGGTACTTGATTATATCCTGAAAAACCATCCAAAAAGCTATAGACCTCTTTTCCTGCAACTCTTTCCAACAGATGGTTTGTTATGGGTAATGGATAGCTATCCCTTATAGTTGCAGCATTAACTTTTTTCAAGTTAATACATATCCTAAGTTTCCCATTCTTTTTAGGTACCACAACTATGGGAGAGATCCACTTTGTATACTCAATCTCATAGATGAAATTGGTAGCCAGCAGCTTGTCAATTTCTTCCTTTATTTTAGCAGAGTATTTGTCATTAAATGTATAGTGTCTTTGTTTGCTAGGTTTTGCATCAGGAGTAATAGGAATCTTATGTTCACAAATTTTAGGGTCAATTCCTTTCAAATCCTTGTAACTGTAAGCAAACACATCCCTATAGCTTCTAGCCAAATTCCTCAATGCTTCCTCCTCTTGATTTGTCATGTCATCAGCTATGACAATATCTCCTTCTCCCTCTTCCTAAGTGATCATCACCTTCTTGGTTTGTTCCTCATTGTCATATGCCTCTCCTTTTTTCTTTTCTCTCCTTGGTTTCATTTTTAGAAGTAATATGTCTTCTACCTCATAGGTCTTGAAATTTGAAGGTACATCAAACTGTTGATCTTTGTTTGTTAATTTTTTATTTTATTCAACTTCTTGATCTTTTCTTTTTCCTTGTGTTTGTTTTTTCTATATTTTCCTGAGATTTTATCTTTTATAGCATCTGTAGCTTCTACTTCTTCTAGATATTGTGTTTTCCCATTTTTTTACATTATTTCTTCCTCCTGGTCTTCCTCTGTTTTTGACACTTTTATCATTTGTATTCCTATGTGGAAGATGTCATATCGTTCTTCATTTTGGAATTTTACTCTCCCACATACTCACCATTAGCTAAATCCATGGTGGTCAAAATCTTGATTCCAACCATAAGGCTCAAATTCATCTTTAAATTCTTGTGGTATGTAGCTTTCATCTTGTGTTTTTCTTTCTCCTAGACAATCTCCTTTTTTTAACATCCTTTTCTTATCTGTGAGATTCCTTATCACATTACATTTCCATATTGATGATTCTGTCTCATTCTGATCTTCACTCCCTGATTCTTCACTTAATTCCTGATTTTGATGTACTTTGAACCATTCTTGAGGGGACATGTCACAATATTGACCATTCTTAAATTTACTCTAGTTATCCTTCCTTTGCTTTGAAGATATAGACAATCATTACCCCAATCTTGCACAATTTGCATTTGTCACATAAATGGACATCTTAGGATAATTTCATATGAAGTGGATTGTGGGAATTCAACTACGGCAAAAGTATGCTCTATCTCTATTCCACATATTTCTACAATCACTTTTTCCCATATTCCTAGGGGTTTTTCTATGTGTCCATCTGCAAGTTGTAATCTCATTTTAGTGGGTATTAACTCATTTTTTCCTCATTTCTCCCAAGTCTGTTTAGTCATGATAGCCACTCCTGATCCACTGTCTAATATAGCCTTGGCATAATTCTCACCAAATTGTATTCTCAGAGTTGAGTTTCCTTCTTCACCTTCACAATATCCTCCTATTTTATCAATAGGTATGTACAACAATTCTTCCAATTCTTGTTGTGGATCTAGATTCTTTGACTTTGTTTCCCACTTTTTCATATTGTGTTGTAAGTGAGGATTTTGATTACTATCTCCTCCATTGTGGTGTGGTATAAAATTGTACATTGTTTGTCTATATTGATTTGGAAGGTTATTTGTGAATTATCTTCCTGATCAATAGTTTTCCTGGTTTCTGTTACATTTGCTCCTTCAACTATTGTTTGATAATTGTCTGGTTCCCCCATTTTAAGTTGTGCTTCTTGTATGATTTGTTTACATCTTTGCATCCTTTCATCCTCTAAATCTAGCATAGGATATGCCATCACATGATCAGTAGGATTTGGTCCATCTTGAATTCTTCCTTTGTATGCTCTTATCATGGTATGGTTTGTCCATTTTCTTTCTAATGTACAGTATTTGAGTGTTTTTTTATCTTGCAAATGTTGTGGTTTTTTATATGAACATTGTTGTACCAAATGATTTTCTCCACAGTTATAGCATTTCTTATTTGTTGCTATCCTGGTGTTTATCAAATTTGTCTTGGTGCTAACTTTTAGGGCTTTAGCAATGGCTTGTGCTAATTCTTCTGCTGATGGGATTTTATCTTCATTTGTTCTTGGTTGATCAAATGCTAATAGATCTTGTCCTGTGTTATCCTCTAAATCTATTGCTTCTTTCACACATGCTCCTAGATCATGACATCTCCTATAATACACCAAGGTTCTTAATTGTGCACTTCTCAGTCCTTCTATGAATAGAGATACTTGTCTTGCCCTGGATGGTACCTCCTCTCTTGGACATCTATCAATGTATTGCTTGAATCTCCTAGCTGCCTCTCTGACATTTTCATCTTTTTGTTGTTTAAAGCTATGTATTAGGGTAGTTGTACTATGTTTTATTCCAGTTTTTCAGAATTCCCCTATGAAGGCTTCAAGGAAAGATTCAATATCTGGATACATTTTCTTTCTTAATGGAATGAACCAAGATAGTGTAGGTCCAATTAGGGTTAGACCAAATGCTTCAAATTGTACTTTGTAATCCTCTACTTCTTCTACCCTAATTAATTGTCTGAATTTTGCAGCATGGGCATGAGGATCAGAATATCCTTCATATTGATTCTTCATGCATTTTCCTACTTGATAGGGCCTAAGCATTCTTCCTTGATTTTGTCCTTATTCCGTTAGGAGCTTCTCCCATGGTTAATCTTGAAAGGTGGTCTACCCTGAGGTGGGTCTTTCCCTTCCTGACTACTACTTCAAAGTCGTATCCCATTAGTAATAAAAACCAATGTATCAACCATCCTGTGTTACAAGGCTTATTGACTAAGTACAACAATGATTGGTGATCCCTGAAGAACTTGAACTTGTTCACTAATAAGTAATGCTTGAATTTCTTTGCCGTGCGTTTATAGAATAATCTTAAAGACCTCTCTCAGAACAGAAACTGGTAGTGCCAACACATCCCAATTATTTGAATATACAACCTTACTGCTCGAGATGACAACAATATGTCATTCCTAAGGCCTTTGATAGGGCAAAGATTGAGTATACTTACACAATGATCAAGGAAATCTCACAAGGTACATTAGTCCTGATGAAATCACCTTACCGATTAGTTGTAAAAGCTCACTGCTCAATTTTTTGCCTCCAGCATACTAATCCCTGCCCGTCTTTATCAGTAACAAGTAGAAACACCCAAGACAATAGGAGAAGCCTTGATTCCGCAAAACCAGATGGAAACAAGGAGGACATCTACATCGTTTCCCTCATAATCTTCACAGGCCACAACAATATCAAAAATAGTGTCGCATTGATGGTATTTCCACCTTGGATATCACCTTCGCAAGATTGAGAACCTTTCTAATCGATATACCTTTATGCCGAGGAAAAATGTTTTTGTAAAGTAAACTTTGCCCGCAAGATATGCTATAAGTTGTTAAGCCCTTTGCTTGAAACCACTGCAACAGTTTAGAGAGCAACAAGTTTCAGAGATGATCTAATGATCCCAACTGGCCAACTTTGGTTAACATGTTTAAAACCTTAGGTGGTACAGGTTCTACCATCGAGAAGAGAGGCAATGACGGGTTTGCAAAGTTGTTGTGGGACTTCACTACACCATCCTTTGTAAAGACTTTATAAAGTTATAAGCAGGCAGTTGATGTTGCTATGGTTGGAATGATGCACCCAGCAATGAACTTGGCTTTCAATTCATCAATCTCCGGTATTCCATAGTTTCTAGCATGCATATTTGCAAGGTCAGTGATAAAATCCAAGTGAAAGTTGGCATCACGATCCTTTTCAATGTGAATAGGATTCATCTGGAATGATATGAAAGAGGGATCCTAAGAAGTAAAATCAAGAGACCTTGGAACCTTTTCGCTTGAAAGTGTAAGTGACTTCCACTATATCAATTTTAGAACTTTGTTGTAATCGAAGTATTTTTGAGATGAGAACTGCACCAACTTCAATGAGACCATTTTCAGTCAATCGATTGTCTATTTGATCATGCTTACATGTGACACTAGAAGCTCCATCCTTTAGGAAATAGTTGGTTGCTCTCAGTGTGTGCGAACAAGTCTAGAATGATACAACTGAATATAGCTCGGGTGAATGCCATCTATAGAGTGTGCTATTCTATGACATAGCCATCCATGGAGCTTTGTCAAGACTGGGGAAAACCCAACAAACGATACCCAACATGTGATATACTTTAGTGCTTAGACTGCTCCACAGCAGACTCAACCACTCAAAAGTTTGTTTAAACACATGAACAGCCAAATGAGTCCTTGAAATTGACACACAAGGCTTGTAATCTGTTGGGACAGAGTAACCTCATGAGTAGAGAAAGTAGCCTGTTTCTCCCAATGCTTTTCTTCTATAGTGCTATTTCTCCCTAAATTTCAAAGTACTACTTTTATCCACAGATATCCATGAGCACTCAAGGAAAACTCCTCTCCATCATCATCTAAAATCCACAGAGCTTCAAAGTTTTAATCCTATAACATTTGTTGACAGTTCTAAGAAGTTTTAATCAAAGAATTTTCAAGGCCATACTCCAAATTCTGTTCTGTTCAATTGTCTCCTCATCAACAAAGCTTGTCTATCTGATTCAGCAGCATAAAAGGCATCATCATTATGTGGAGTCAAGTTTCCTTTTTTACTTGAAGGATCCTTAGGCATTCTCATCATCTCTACCCATGTTCCTGTTCCATTTCTTTGCAAATCTTGGACCAACTTCTTGATCGTACTGACCTAATTTTGTGCTAAGATTGTCCACCTCTTCCCTTTGCAGTGATCCACTGCTTCTAAACATGTAGACTGTAATGCTATAAGAGTTGGATGCCATGAACCTTCCAATTTCGTACCTTCTGTCCGGTTCAGAGCAAGCCAAGAGCCGAAAAACGAGAGAGCGTGAGAAAAATTGTCCTTGAGCTTGTACGCACCCTACTGTCCTTGCTCTTCCCCGTTGCACTATCTACTACAGTAGACGTTACCATGTGAGGTTTTGCAAGATTAATAAGATACTTGCATTCCTCTTTTGAATTTTGGACTCCACAACTAGCCTTTGCATTTAGACTTTATATTCATAAACACGCATCCACTATTGCTGACCACTTATTACCAGATATAACAGGGCAACCACCACAAAGGCTAGATGGGTCTGCAATTCCATCAGGCTTCATGCTCCAAAATAGCAATGCATCCCCAAGTTTGGGCTTCACAGCCAAACTAGCCCTCGCACATTCTGACCGCTCATTCTAGTTTGGAATTGAGTTTTTATTTACTTTGGCTGATGGAAAAACAATTTCTCCAGTATCCACATTTTATATGTACATCAAAAGTGTAGCCATTTTTCTCTGCTCCTTCAAGTTTATTACTTCATGAAGCTTGATGACGCAATTTTTTGTGATCTCCATGATAACTTAACAGAAACAATGAATGCCCCTCCAGAGTAACCATTAATGAGCGATGGACTTCTGAAAGAATGTAGAGGGTGTTACCAGGGTTCACCAAAGATAACAACGATGAATACCAAGAGAGGCAAACTGCTCATCCATGCTTTTCTTTCCCTGATAACTAAACCCCCTCCCATGTTCTGGTCCTCGTCATCAAACACGAGCCTGTCCGAACAATAAAACTCCAATAAGCAACTGTCTCCTTCCTTTTGCAGTCCTCCTGATCTCCGAGGCCCTTCCAAAAAAATGTCCTGCATGCCAAGTGCCTGGCAGATGTGATCCCACCTTCCTTTTGCACCTACATTCCTCCAACTAAAGAAAGAAAACCCTTTTTTTTTAGTGTCGTGATCTATTCCTTACTTGACAACGTTCCCTTTCAAAGTAGAATGCTCTCACTCATTCCCTACGAGCCACCTATTTTCCTTTCTAAAAGGAAACCAAGAAAGTGAATGAAACACGTTCTTTATTTTTTTTTAACTAAAAGAATTTTCATAGATAATATTTACATTCTCTTTGAAGTAGGTCCATACACATACACTTCCAACCTTGGCACCATCACATGTATGCTAATGACAATGCAAATAGATTTGATGGATGACACAATATCCAAAGCATGATCTCCTCATGTAATTTTTAATATGGATGTCTAATCCTTCCTTCAAGTGTAAGTATGATTATACATGATATGAATACGAACATATACATATATATTTTATATGATTTATGCTTCAATATGCTTTGATGAGAGGTTCAAGGATAGAGTTCACCATATTTGTAACCATATTGATATCTTTCCATTTGAATCGATTTAATGCTTTGTAATGATTCTCAAGCTTAAGTGTCTGTTCTCGATCACATCCACCCCCTCTGAACATGTGCATCCTCTGGATGTGCCAACCTGCATAGATATCAAAAACACGAGCGAGCATCAAGTAGTCATGGCAGATAAAAACATCTTTAAGAAAATCAAATTAGATGCGTGAAATGTGGAAGTGTATTACGCTTGGCATAAATCAAGAGAAGAAGGTAGACACAAGCATCCCATACAATGTATCAAGATACAGTAATGCATTTAGACTAGCAATCACATGAGTGAATTGAAAACTTCTTATCTCTTCCGTTAACTTGACCTGGTTAGATCTAGTAGCCCATCCTAAGCATAAAACTTTACTAACTCAATGTATAAAACTACAATCTAGCTTCCCTATTGATCTCCCACCATCCAAAGCCCCATCAGACCTTTTCATATTTTTCTTTTCCTTTTATTTTATTTTTCTTTGCTTTAATTCTTCACCCCAGCTCAACCTTTTTATTTTTGTTTTTGTTTTTATTTATTTTATTCTTTATTTACACATGTCAGCCTATGCCAAAATCGGGTGTGACTCATGGACATGTCCACCCGACCAGGTTTAGCCCACTCGTCTATCGACCTAGCATAGCGCATGATGCACAATGTTAGCCTCATACAAAATCGACGTCAACTCGTGGCTCTAACCACCCGGTGAGAGTGACTCCATCCGTCTATCGACCCGTATGAGCGCATGGCAACATATAGTTCAATCCATACAACACAACTAATGTAAGCTCTTGGCCCTTGGCCCTGATCACCCAACCAGGGTAGTTCCACCCGCCTACTAATCCATCGTAGCACCTAACAGCACGTACACATACACATATGTAGCTGGCTAGTGTATGAAGACTTTTTCTAAAACATAATCTGTCTAAAGGTTGGATCAAACGAGATATCAAAAGCAGAAGTCAAAGCGTCTCACTCCTCACGTGTTCATGAACACTAATATATACAGGTACTCGATTTAGGTCTTTCCTTCACCTTCCTCGGTCTTGTTCCCGAAAGTTCTAGTCCGCTTTCTAATCCTACTCGCATAATCCAGGTCCTTCATGCATCACATGTAATCTCAATAACTGCATGAAAGCTTTGACCTACTTAAATCTCTTAATGTTTATGCATATCTTTATTTATCATATGCTTAATCATGCACTCTTTTAATATACACATATATGCAGGAGAAAAGAAACATTGAAACAATAAACATATCACCTTTATAGTGTCAATAGCCCTTCTTAATCTGCATCCTTGATCATCTCCGTTCTCTTCATTCTAAGTCCTTATTCTTCATTTGGTCATCTAGATTTCCTTTTCTTTCTTAAAATCAAAGCAAAATCATCAGTTATATACATTTCTATTTACAAAAAACATTTTTAAGCTTTATGAAATTTTATTGAACAAGATTCTTCCTTCAACCTCACCTTCTATGATACATGCTCACCAAAGAAGCTGTGCTTATAGAACAACCAACATTATATTGCACTCATGTTAGAAACATTCTTGAAAATATTAGACTTGCGTATAAGCCACTTCATTTGCTTGTTCATCCCTTGAATGCCTATTTGGTGTACATAGCTCTTAAAAAAATTTGAAAACCCATGTTTCAATCATTTGAACATAGTTGCCTTTGTTCATGATCCTCTCACATGCATCATATGAAGAGATACATGATAAATGAAGAGCACATGTGTATAGATTTTTAAATTCTGAAGTGCTTAGATCATCATTAAAAAGATCTTTCAAGCATAGATTTTTATTCATTTCACGCTTGAAGTCATTTGGGGAAATCTCTTTATTTGTATCATCTTGCATTAGATCTGTATCTTCATTGGAACGACAGTTTTGAATTGATTCATTAGATTCCCTCATCAGGTAGAAGTGTTCATCATCCTCACACAACAATATATTCATGTTTTTATCATTCAATCTATCATGATTTCTTTCTATTCCAATGTAAGCAATTATCGAATCTTCTTCTCTCTCTAATCTCTCCAAGAACTCTTCATCATTGTCTTTTTTATGATCCCAAAACATTTCTTCTTCAATATGAATGGAGTGCATATCCTCATAATCAAGAAAACCTTGATCTTCGGTATCACTAGAGTCTTGCTTTTTGAGGTCAAAATCAGTACAATTTCAACATCTTCTAGGACTATGCATATAGTTTGACGACAACTCAATTTCTTTATTCAATATGCCATCATAGAATTTTGCATCCATCTCCATCAATTCATGCTCATTTTCCTTGGAGGATGTATTTAGACCACCTTCTTCATACATTTCTTTAGTCACTGATTCTTGCTCGAATATCTAATCATGTGTGAGAATCTTGACATATACATCTAAATCAACTCGAGCTTCATTTATCTGGTATTCACATCGAGCTTCATCAGTGCAACCGTTCAATTTTATCTTTTCTTGTTGATCTTTATTAGGTAATGTACCCATATCATATTTTTCATGCATTTCAATGAATGCTGCATTCTCCTTCTCATGCCCCATTTCTTCAGCATATAGAGTGAACTCATCATAATCTCCATTTGCATCAGAATGTATCTTTTCACAGAGTGCGATGTCACTCACATACATGTCATTATACTAATGCCCAATCAAAAACTCATTCTTACTCCTATGATAAGGATCACTCTCTTGTACCTCTAAAGACTTATTTAATGTGGCATCACTCAAGAATATTTCACAATCTTGATCTTGATTTAGAATATCGGTAGGCTTAGCATCATGCTTATCACGATCGGCATACATATCACTATCTAGAGGACTCATCACTTGCATGCCTCCCGATTAGCATCATGCTCACTTGAATTCTCTTCATATAAATCAATCATTTGGCCATAATTCATATTTGAATCATATGCTTGAAGAGATGTTTCATTCTCAGATAGCATCAAATAGTTCCTCAAGTATTGCTTGGTTTCATCATTTAAGGAATCATCTTTTGCTTGATCTTCACATAAACTCACTGGATTATTTTGAGGTATTTCATTTTCAATCTCTTTCTGATCATCTTGACTTCCAGTAGATATCTTTAAATCTTGGTTATTATCATATCTTGCTTCTTTGTTTGTTTGATTATCATCCCTTAGAAGTGAGAAGTTTATCCGATTATGGGAAGTCTCATGTTGTTTTCTTGGTATGTTTTGTTTATTTTTGCTTTGTTGTATGTTTGATATTGGTTTGATTTTGATTTTGTTTAGCTTTCGCATATTCCTTTGCTTCTCCCATCTTTGGGGTTTGTGCATATATAGTATTTGAAGATGTAATCATTGTCAAAGTATCTACGGGCTCCTGGTATCTTGGATCCTTAGAGATTGCATCATTTATGCTTATAGGTTCTTTATGGCGATCCTCTTCATAAGCATGTACGTGTATTCCATGCATATCTTCTTTATGCCCAACTGGGATTTCTATTATTCTATTGATTTGCAAATTTTTCTTAGTTTCTAAAATGCATGGAATTTGTGCATCCTCTTCATCTGCATGAAGATCAGCTCTCCAATCATTTAGAAATTTTTCAATTGTTTGTTGTTTCTTCACATATCTCCTCACAAATTCATGGACGAGCATCCAATCCTTTGTGAGCCCCTAGTCGGAGTCTATATCTTGCAAAAGTAGAATTAGCTCCTCTATGGCTTTAACCTCTATTGCTCAAAGAAACAAGGACACTTTTTCATGTCTTAAGCCTCTCTTTTCATTTTCCGATAGATCGTCAAACTGCTGGTCAAAATCTCTTTTCATCTCTTGAATCAGCTCGCCTTTGGGCAATATGAACCCACCTGAAGAAGGACTTACGAGTCACTTTGTCTATGTCCTCTAGCATGAACTGCTTGAGGAGCGCTACTTAAGAAACGAGCTCAACTAATTGAAGCAACTTGAGAACGGAAACAAAGTCTTTTATTTAGTTTAGGTATAAATAGATTAAAAGTTTTATATCCAAACAAGTCAAAAACTATAAGTCATTAGTAGCAACATCAGCTTCTCTCTCAAGCTAATTGCAATGTTTTTCCAATTCAACGTACTTCCATAGTTTCCAATCTTTTTCCCATAAGTCAACCGACATATTAGCAACAAGTAGTCTCAAAGCACTATGCAGAAAAAAGACTAGAAGTGCTTATAGAATAATCTTAAGGACCTCTCTCGAAACATAGATTGGCAGTGCCAACACATCCCAATTATTTGAATATAAAACCTTATTGCTCGAGATGACAATAGTATGGCATTCCTAAGTACTTTGATAGGGAAAAGATTGAGTATACTTACACAATGATCAAGGACATCTCACAAGGTACATCAGTCGTGATGAAATCACCTTACCGATTAGTTGTAAAAGCTCAGTGCTCAATTTTTTGCCACCAGCATACTAATCCTTGCCCGTCTTTATCAGCAACAAGCAAAAACACCTAAGACAATAGGAGAAGCCTTGATTCCTCAGATGCAGATGGAAACAAGGAGATTATCTACATTGTTTCCCTCATCATCTTCATAGGCCACAACAATATCAAAAATGGTGTCACGTTGATGGTATTTCCAGCTTGGATATCACCTTTGTAAGATCAAGAACCTTTCTTATCGATATACCTTAATGCCGAGGAAAAATTTTATTGTAAAGTAATCTTTGCCCGCACGATATGCTATAAGTTGTTAAGCCCTTTGCTTGAAACCACTGCAACAGTTTAGAGAGCGACAAGTTTCAGTGATGATCTAATGATCCCAACTAGCCAGCTTTGGTTAACATGTTTAAAACCTTAGGTGGTACAGGTTCTACCATCGAGAAGAGAGGCAATGACAGGTTTGCAAAGTTGTTGTGGTACTTCACTACCCCGTGCTTTGTAAAGACTTTATAAAGTTATAAGCAGGCCGTTGATGTTGTGATGGCTGGAATGATGCGCCCAGCAATGAACTTGGCTTTCAATTCATCAATCTCCGGTATTCCATAGTTTCTAGCATGCATGTTTGCAAGGTCAGTGATAAAATCCAAGTGAAAGTTGGCATCACCATCCTTTTCAAAGTGAATAGGATTCATTTGAAATCAAGGAGGCGAGTTACAAATCTCATTGTTCAAAGATTTTATAAGTTGATCTATGATTGTTGACTCATTTGAAGCAGGAGTTGTCAGGTTTATAGCTTTCTCATCTGTAACAATCTTCACATCATGTCTTGGTTGGAATGAAGGAAGTTCGATTCTGTCTAAAACCTTCTCCAACCTTCTTACATATGTTGCCCAAACAAGTATGCTAATATTGTAGGTCTCAGCTCTCAAAATAGCTACACTCGCTATGAGTGATATGAAAGAAGGATCTTGAGAAGTAAAATCAAGAAACCTTGGAAATCGTTTTGCTTGAAAGTATAAGTGACTCCCACTGTATCAGTTTTAGAACTTTGTTGTAACCGAAGCGTTTTTGAGATGAGAACTGCAACAACTTCAATGAGACCATTTTCAATCTACCGACTGTCTATTTGATCATGCTGACATGTGACACTAGAAGCTCCATCCTTTAGGAAACAGTTGGCTGCTCTCACTGTGTGTGAACCAGTGCAAAATGATACAACTGAATATCTACAATTGGGGCTACTACCATCTACAGAATGCGCTATTATATAACATAGCCATCCATGGAGTTCTATGAAGACTGAGGAAAACACAACAAAGGATACCCCACATGTGATATACTTTAGTGCTTAGACTGCTTCACATCAGACTCAACCACTCAAAAGTCAGTTTAAACACATGAACAGCCAAATGCATCCTTGAAATTGACACACAAGGCCTGTAATCTGTTGGGATGGAGTAACCTCATGAGTAGAGAAAGTAGCCCGTTTCTCCCAATGCTTCTCTTATATAGTGCTATTTCTCCCTAAATTTCAAAGTACTCCTTTTCTGCACAGTTATCCATGAGCACTCAAGGAAAACTCCTCTTCGCCATCCTCTAAAATCCACAGAGCTTTGGAGCTTTAATCCTATAATGTTCGTCCACAGTTCTGAGAAGTTTCAATCAAAGAATTTTCCAGGGCATACTCCAAATTCTGTTCTGTTCAACTGTCTCTTCATCAACAAAGCTTGTCTATCTGATTCAACAGCATAAAAGCATCATCATTATGTGGAGTCAAGTTTTCTTTTTGACTTGAAGGATTCTTAGGCATTCTCATCATCTCTACCCATGTTCCTGTTCCATTGCTTTGTAAATCTTGGACCAACTTCTTGATCGTATTGATCTAATTTCATGCTAAGCTTTTCCACCTCTTCCCTTTGCAATAATCCACTGCTTCTAAACATGTAGAATGTAATGCTATAAGAGCTGGATGCCATGAACCTTCCAACTTTGTACCTTCTGTCCAGTTTAGAGCAAGCCAAGAGCCAAAAAGCGAGTGTGTGAGAAAAATTGTTCTTATGCTTGTACGCACCCTGCTGTCCTTGCTCTTCCCCGTTGCACTATCTACTACAATAGACTTCATCATGTGAGGTTTTACAAGATTAATAAGATACTGGCATTCCTGTTTGACTTTTTGAACTCCACAACTAGCCTTTGCATTTAGACTTTATATTCATAAATACACATCCACTGTTGCTAATCACTTATTACCAGATATAACAGGGCAACCACCATGAAGGCTAGATGGGTCTGCAGTTCCATTAGGCTTCATGCTCCAAAATAGCAATGCATCCCCAAGTTTGGGCTTCACAGCCGAACCAGCCCTCGCACATTCTGACTGCTCATTCTAGTTTGGAATTGAGTTTTTATTTCCTTTGGATGATGGGAAAATAGTTTCTCCTCCAACATCCACATTTTATAGGTACATCAGAAGTGTATCCATTCTTCTGTGCTCCTTCAAGTTTATTACTTCATAAAGCTTGATGACATAATTTTCCCTGATCTCCATGATAACTTAACAGAAACAATGAATGCCCCTCCACAGTACGTGTTAATGAGCGATGGACTTCCGAAAGAATGTAGAGGGTGTTACCAGGGTTCACCAGAGACAACAACGATGAATACCAACAGAGGCAACCTACTCATCCGTGCTTTTGTTTCCTTGATAACTAAACCCCCTCTCATGTTCTAATCATCGTCATCAAACACGAGCCTACCTGAACAATAAAACTCCAATAAGCAACTGTCTCCTTCCTTTTGCAGTCCTCCTGATCTCCGATGCCCTTCCAAAAAAAATGTCTAGCATGGCAAGTGCCCGACAGATGCGATCCCACCTTCCTTTTGCACCTACATTCACCGAACTAAAGAAAGAAAACCCTTTTTTTTAGTGTCGCGATCTATCCCTTACTTGGCAGCGTTCCCTTTCAAAGTAGAATGCTCTCACGCATTCCCTACAAGCCACCTATTTGTCTTTCTAAAAGGAAACCAAGAAAGTGAATGAAACACGTTCTTCTTTTTTTTTTACTAAAGAATTTTCATAAATAATATGTACGTTCCCTTTGAAGTAGGTTCACACACATACACTTCCAACCTTGGCGCCATCACATGTATGCTAATGACAATGCAAATAGATTTGATGGATGAAACGATATCCAAAGCATGATCTCCTCATGTAATTTTTAATATGGATGTCTAATCCTTCCTTCAGGTGCAAGTATGATTATACATTATATGAATACGAACATATACATATATATTTGCATACGATATTATGCTTCAATATGCTTTGAATGAGAGGTTCAAGGATAGATTTCACCATATTTTTAACCATATTGATATCTTTCCATTTGAATTGATTTAATGCTTTGTAATGATTCTCAAGCTTAAGTGTCTGTTCTCGACCATAGCATACATGTGTATGAATCGTCTATAATAACCACAATGTCCCATGAAAGCCTATACTTCCTTTACATTCTTTGACCTAGGTAGGTCTGCAATCACTCTAACTTTCTCTTCATTCATAGATATGCCATTCTTTGACACAATGTGTCCTATAATTTTTCCTTGCTTGACCATGAAAACACACTTTTTTGGGTTCAAGCAAACCTGATCTTGACATTTGTCAAATACCTGCCTTAATTCTGGGATATGAGTATGTCTCATGTTGGAATGAGCACATATGTCATCCATGTAAACTTCCAAGTTCTTTCTTAAGAACTCCTTAAAAACATGACACATTAGTCATTGGAAAGTGGCAAGTGCATTTGTCAGCCCAAATGGCATCACATGAAATGCAAATATGCCGTTTTGTGTCGATATTCAGGAGTAATGGCTACTTGATTATAGCTTGAGATTCCATCAAGAAAGTTGTAAACTTCCTTGCCCGTGACTCTTTCCAGCAAATGTTTTGTGATAGGAAGAGGATGATTGTCCCTAATTGTGGTGGCGTTAACCTTTTTAAGGTTAATACACACATGCAATTTCCCGTTCTTCTTTGGTACAACCATAATGGGGGATACCTGTTCGGTATGCTTAATTTCATAAATGAATCCTCCTTCTATCAAGCAATCTATTTCCTCTTTAATCTTGGTAGCATAATTATCATTATATGTGTATGGTTTTTGCTTAGTAATTTTAGCTTCGGGGGTCATAGGGATTCTATGGGAGCATATATATGGGTCAACGCTTTTCAAGTCCTTGTAGCTCCATGCAAACATGTCTCTATATTCCCACAATAGGGCAGTTAACTCGTCTTCTTCTTCTTCTTTCGTCAAATCATGCCCTATGTAAGTGCGTTTTTCTTCTCCTTCTTCTATTGTGACTATGATTTTCTTGGCTTTCTCTTGATTTTCATACACTTCTCCAATGCTTGCTTCTCGTTTAGGCATTCATACCATCATTCTTCTATCTTCTATTTCAAACTTTCTGAACTTCTTTGGTACTTCCATGAGTGGTTATTCTTCTTCTTCTGACTTAGGTGATTTCTTCTCTTCTTGTGCTTAATTTTTGTATCTTTTGTGAGTGACTTGGGTTGTTCAATTTGATCTTCCTTTTTCGTCTCAAGGGTAGTGGCTTCTACAAAGTAAAGATAATCTTCTTCTGTTGAATAGAAGGGTTCCATGATAATAGAATCTAAGTCCTCATCACTAGTCTCGTCTGGTTCTTGATTTACCTCTGTGCATTCTTCTAGGATAAAGTCTTCCTCAATAGGTTCGATCATAAATATTGAAATGTCATAACCATCCTCATCGCAATGAGGAGTCCACTGTTCTTCATTTACAACTATATCCATGGTAGCTAAGATCTCTGCCCAATTGTGTGGCTCGAATTCCTTGCGTGGAAACACTATAGACGCATAGGCAAGCTCTTGAAGGGTCTATGGATATCATTTTGAACCTAAAGTTCTGGCCTCTAATCATTCTTCTTCTTGCTTACCTTACACATCCATAGATGAGTATCCTTGTGCAACCATAAAGGGTTTGATTCTAATGAATGCACCGACTCTATCTCCTCCTCTGTCCTATGGATGGTATTCCATTGAATTGGGGGTACATCTTGATGGGAATAATCCTTGATATTAACTTTGGTGGTCACTCATAAATCTTGCAAGTACAAAGAGTTAGTTCCCCAATCTTGTACAATTTGCAACTGATGCCTGAAAGAAACTTGGAGAAGCTTGTCGAAGGTAGAAAAGTGCGTTTCGAAGCGATGAAGTTTGGTCAAGCCAACTGGCACAAGACCAGCCCTTGAGCTTATGGAGACTCAAATAGACCTTATAGGCATGCTATAAATGAAAAGAAACACACTATGTACCTTGGAGCATCAAGGAGAATGAGTCGATACAAAACAGATAGGTTCGTGGGTCGACTAGCTCAAAAAACTTACTATCTATGGAAGAGACAATGAACTTCAAATGCCCATAGCGACCAGCGTGATTACAATTAGAAAAAATCCTTTTATGGGAGTGATACAAATAGGTTTGAGTGTATGGAATGCACAAAAGTATAAGGAATAAGCAAAATATGCTATAGCAATGAGTGTGACATTCACCGGTGGTACTCCCTATTTTTCAGGAATACGCAAAGATTGACCCCGAGGCAGAAAAACTTAGATTTCTCCAAATCTGCTGAACCAAATGCTTTTAAAATTTACAGGCATAAACTAGACACTAATACCTTTCCAATGAGTCCTCTTGCACTCAATTTGAAGCTCTGAGGAGAGAGCAGCAGCCTCTGCAAGATTACTGTTGGCGAAGAAGATGATGCAGAAAATTGAAGGAGCAAGACAATGATGGTCACAAGTGTATGTATATTGCTTCCATCTATAATACAAGTGATTTCAACTCCTTATATAGCCTCTAGGAGTGTTCCACGAGTTTTACAACTTGAATTTGAATTCAAATGAAGGTGGGAATGGTTGTTGGAGGGAATCAATTCACTTCCCTACAATCTAGGAAAAGTGAAGATCTTGATTGATCTACTTTTAGGTGACTTGATTTGCTTGATTGAATGCAACTTCAACCACCCAAATTTCGTGGGATTTTGGCTCTATATTTCTACCTTTACATGTGTCAAGCTCAAGGCTTTTACAACGGTAAATGAGCCATCAAAATATTCTCAAAAAATACAATAAATGAGCATATGAAAAAGAACTCTCCAATGGATATTCTTTCGACGCGATAGCCTTTGATGTAGATCAAATCCACCTCAAGCATAGTGTAATCTTGATGTTCCAACAGCTCCCCCTCAAGCTAAAGTATGCTTGAGTCTTCATTCTCTGATAGGTTGAATACCTGCCATAGCTTTGAATCTATAAAGCTTTATTCCATCAAGTGCCTTCGTCATCATATCTGCTACTTGCTTTTCAGTTGGAACAAAAGAAATGTCAATCTCCTTTGCCATGAGCTTCTCTCTGATGAAGTGATAATGGACTTCTATGTGCTTGGTTCTCGCATGGAAAATAGGATTTGCCGCTAGATGCATGGAACTTACATTATCTCCAAATATGTGAGGTTTGGAACTCACAAGTCCCAAATCTGTATACAATGCTTTTAACCATATTGCCTCTTGAGTTGCTATGGTCAAGCCTCTGTACTCTGCTTCAGTTGAGGATAAAGCAACTATTGGTTGCTTCTTGGAACTCCATGACACTAGCTTTGAACCTGCAAATGCTAAGTAACCAGATGTACTTTTTCTATCATCCTTAGCTCCTGCCCAATCTGCATCTGAGTAGATTTTGATATCCAAATCTGAAGAGTAAGGATAGAATATACCTTCGTTGATTGTACCTTTGAGATACTTAAGTACTCTCTTAGCCGCATCCATGTGTGGTCTTCTTGGTGAGTGCATGAACTGACTAAGCACTCCCACACTATATGAGATGTCTGCCCTTGTATGAGTAGCATATATCAAGCTACCTACCAAGCTTTGATACTCTTTTATGTCTTCAATTTTCTCACCTTCATAAACACTAAGTTTATGATTCATCTCCAAAGGTGTACCTGCAGGTTTAGTGTTCTCCATTTTGAACTTGAGAAGAAGATCCTGAATGTATCTTCTTTGAGTCAAATACATTCCTTCATCTGTGTATATCACCTGCATACCTAGGAAATATGTGAGCTCACCTAGGTCACTGATTTTGAACTCCTCTTGCATGTGTCTCTTGATCCTTTGAATGCCATTTAGATCATCACCTGTCACAATAATATCATCTACATATACACATAGATAGATAACCTCATTGTGATCCCTTTTGATGAATAGAGAAGGATCTGAGCTGCTAGCTTTGAACCCTTGATCTTGAAGATATGTAACCAACCTGTGATTCCAAGCTCTTAGAGCTTGTTTCAATCCATACAATGCTTTCTTAAGTCTGCAAACATAAGATGGATGATTAGGGTTTTCAAAACCTGGTGGTTGTGACATGTATACCTCTTCACTTATCCAACCATTTAAGAATGCATTTTTCACATCAAGTTGGAGGAGTCTCCAATTCCTTGCAGCAACTACACTTATCAATGTCCTGATTGTAGTCATCTTTGCAACTGGTGAGAATGTTTCCTCATAGTCTATACCATGAGTTTGTGAGCATCCTTTGGCAACTAATCTTGCCTTGTACCTGCAAACTGATCCATCTGAATTTCTTTTAACTTTGTATACCCATCTACAACCAATTACCTTTGATTCGGCGACATTGGAACCAAATCCCAAGTGTCCATTTCCTTCAATGCATCTATCTCTTCGTTCATGGCCTTTTCCCAATTAGGGTTTCCCTTTGCCTCTTCATAGGTTGAGGGTTCCTCTAAAATAGAGTCTTTTGCCAAGTAGATTGAATACTTTGTAACAAATGTGGAATCATATCCATACCTTTCTGGTTGTTTCTTCTCTCTTACTGATCTTCTAGGTGCTTGTTTGGAGCATTCTCCAACCTCTTGCATCTTTGCTTTGCCTCTTGACTTCCATAGCTTGTAATCCCTTTCTCTTTCATCTTGGTCATCGTGTGTATCACTTCTTGGATCCTGGACCTGTGTATCATGCTTGCTTCCTAATTGATGAGAGTCAGAATCAAGATCATATGGTAGTGTTACCTTTTGTTTGTTTTCATCAAACCAAGACCTGTGTTCTTCAAACACAACATCTCTACTTGTAGTGAATTGCTTGGTTGAAGGATTGAAGAACCTGTAACCCATCTGAGTTGAATCATATCCAATAAACACTGCCTTTGTTGCCCTTTCATCTAGCTTACCTCTTATTTGTGATGGTACATGAACATAAGCTAAACAACCAAAAACCTTGCAATGTCCAAGACTAGGTCTTCTTCCATGCCATGCTTCATAAGGAGTCATACCTTGAAGTGATTTGGATGGTAGTCGATTGACAAGGTACACTGCAGTTGAAATAGCTTCTGCCCATAGATAATGTGGCAACTTCTTCTCTTCAAGCATTGTTCGGGCTGATCCAACCAATGTCTTGTTTCTCCTCTCTGCAATTCCATTTAGTTGAGGAGAGTACCTAGTAGTCACTTCCCTTTTGATACCTTTGTCCTGCAAGAACTCATCAAACTCTTTGGAGAAGTATTCTCCCCCTCCATCAGATCTGAGCTTCTTTAGTGATCTACCTGTATGATTCTCCACATGTGCAAGATACTTCTTGAAGCAATCAAATACTTCATTCTTACTCTTGATAAAGTATAGAACAGTCCATCTACTATGGTCGTCAATAAATGAGACATAATACCTTGATCCTGCCAATGAAGGTTCTTGACTTGGTCCCCATACATCTGTATGTACTAAGTCCAATAAGTTGTTGTGGATGTAGCCTTTGTGGTTGAATGGTTGTCTTTGTGCCTTCCCAATCTGACATGCATCACACCTGTTGATCATGTGTTGCTTTGATATGTTTGGCAGTCCTAGAACACTTTGATCCCTGCATATATCCTTCAAGGTTCTTTCATTCACATGAGCAAGTCTCTTATGCCACACTTCAAGCTCACTTAGGGTTTGAGACCCAAAGTTGAATAGAGCTATGTTCCTGGTATCACCTCGGGCTATCTTCTTGAAGCCTTGACATGGATCTTCCACAAAAGCTCCATGTTGGGTGAACCTAACTTGCAAGCCTTTTTCAACTATTTGGCCTACAGTTATTAGGTTTTTAGTGATAGTGGGTACATAGAGAACCTTACTCAAAATGTTTGTCCTGCCATTGGAAGCTTTGACATTACCAATCTTCTCCACATTGTGCTTTGTGTCATCCCCTGTTTGCACTTCATGTCTATGCTTTGGACTTTCCAAGTCAGATAGAAGAGCAATGTTGCCTGCAACATGATTCGAACATCCTGAATCTATGTAGAACAAATGATCATCTTCTTTACCTTCTTTGTGGCTTAGATTCATGAGAAGTAATGAGTTTTCATGTGGTTGATCTTCTGAATAATTGTTGTAGTCCCTTCGATTATAGCTTCTATTGTTGTTGTTGAAGTTGTGTCCACCTCTGCCTCTATTGCCGCCATATCCACCTCTTCCACTTCCTTTCTGGGTCTTCCCATTGAACCAACAATTCTGAGTGGTGTGGTTGGTCTTATCGCATATGGCACAAGGTTGAACATTCTGACCTTTGGCTTTGTCTTGCTTTGGTCCTTTCTTCTTCCCTTTCCACTTGCTCTTGCTTGCGAAGTTGGCTTGGGAAGTCTCTTTTTCATCTTCTTCCTTCTTCTTGCCTTTTTGCTTCTTATCCTTCTTATCTGCATATAGAGCACTAGTTGAACTACCATGATAAGAGTTACCTTCCTTTATGCTATTGTTGGTTTCTTGATTGAAGAGTTGTCCAAGAAAGATGTTGAAGTCTGGAGTTTGCACATCCATGATGAGATCGTAAGCTGTCGTGAAGGATTGCCATTGCTTATCACTTCGAATGCCGTTGAGAATTTGCCTCATGATGACCTCTTCTTCAATCAGCTCTCCAATGGATGCTAACTGATCCGCAACCTCCTTGACCTTGGTAACAAACTCTGTGATGGTTTGTTTAGGTGTCTTCTTCATTTGGTTGAACTCGTTCCAAAGATGATTCTTTCTTGCTTTGGTACTAGCAGAAAAGAAAGTCTCGAGGGCATCCCAAGTCACTTGAGATGTCTTGCATCCTCTAATATGTGGTATTAGAAAGTCAGAGATAGAGTTTAGTATGTACGACCTTGCTTGAGCATCCCTTGCACACCAAAGTGTGAGCTTATCTGTCTCCTCTTGTGTAGGTCCTCCTTTGGATCTTGGAATAGGCATAGCTTCATCACCTGCTACAATTCCATAAAGATTTCTACCTTGCAAATAGGCCTCCATTCTGATTTGCCAAGCCGCGTAGTTGTGTCGATCAAGCTTCTCGATCATTGAGGGAAAGCCGTCACCCATCTTGAACTAGCTCTGATACCACTGAAAGAAACTTGGAGAAGCTTGTCGAAGGTAGAAAAGTGCGTTTCGAAGCGATGAAGTTTGGTCAAGCCAACCGGCACAAGACCAGCCCTTGAGCTTATGGAGACTCAAATAGACCTTATAGGCATGCTATAAATGAAAAGAAACACACTATGTACCTTGGAGCATCAAGGAGAATGAGTCGATACAAAACAGATAGGTTCGTGGGTCGACTAGCTCAAAAAACTTACTATCTATGGAAGAGACAATGAACTTCAAATGCCCATAGCGACCAGCGTGATTACAATTAGAAAAAATCCTTTTATGGGAGTGATACAAATAGGGTTGAGTGTATGGAATGCACAAAAGTATAAGGAATAAGCAAAATATGCTATAGCAATGAGTGTGACATTCACCGGTGGTACTCCCTATTTTTCAGGAATACGCAAAGATTGACCCCGAGGCAGAAAAACTTAGATTTCTCCAAATCTGCTGAACCAAATGCTTTTAAAATTTACAGGCATAAACTAGACACTAATACCTTTCCAATGAGTCCTCTTGCACTCAATTTGAAGCTCTGAGGAGAGAGCAGCAGCCTCTGCAAGATTACTGTTGGCGAAGAAGATGATGCAGAAAATTGAAGGAGCAAGACAATGATGGTCACAAGTGTATGTATATTGCTTCCATCTATAATACAAGTGATTTCAACTCCTTATATAGCCTCTAGGAGTGTTCCACGAGTTTTACAACTTGAATTTGAATTCAAATGAAGGTGGGAATGGTTGTTGGAGGGAATCAATTCACTTCCCTACAATCTAGGAAAAGTGAAGATCTTGATTGATCTACTTTTAGGTGACTTGATTTGCTTGATTGAATGCAACTTCAACCACCCAAATTTCGTGGGATTTTGGCTCTATATTTCTACCTTTACATGTGTCAAGCTCAAGGCTTTTACAACGGTAAATGAGCCATCAAAATATTCTCAAAAAATACAATAAATGAGCATATGAAATAGAACTCTCCAATGGATATTCTTTCGACGCGATAGCCTTTGATGTAGATCAAATCCACCTCAAGCATAGTGTAAGCTTGATGTTCCAACAGCTCCCCCTCAAGCTAAAGTATGCTTGAGTCTTCATTCTCTGATAGGTTGAATACCTGCCATAGCTTTGAATCTATAAAGCTTTATTCCATCAAGTGCCTTCGTCATCATATCTGCTACTTGCTTTTCAGTTGGAACAAAAGAAATGTCAATCTCCTTTGCCATGAGCTTCTCTCTGATGAAGTGATAATGGACTTCTATGTGCTTGGTTCTCGCATGGAAAATAGGATTTGCCGCTAGATGCATGGAACTTACATTATCTCCAAATATGTGAGGTTTGGAACTCACAAGTCCCAAATCTGTATACAATGCTTTTAACCATATTGCCTCTTGAGTTGCTATGGTCAAGCCTCTGTACTCTGCTTCAGTTGAGGATAAAGCAACTATTGGTTGCTTCTTGGAACTCCATGACACTAGCTTTGAACCTGCAAATGCTAAGTAACCAGATGTACTTTTTCTATCATCCTTAGCTCCTGCCCAATCTGCATCTGAGTAGATTTTGATATCCAAATCTGAAGAGTAAGGATAGAATATACCTTCGTTGATTGTACCTTTGAGATACTTAAGTACTCTCTTAGCCGCATCCATGTGTGGTCTTCTTGGTGAGTGCATGAACTGACTAAGCACTCCCACACTATATGAGATGTCTGCCCTTGTATGAGTAGCATATATCAAGCTACCTACCAAGCTTTGATACTCTTTTATGTCTTCAATTTTCTCACCTTCATAAACACTAAGTTTATGATTCATCTCCAAAGGTGTACCTGCAGGTTTAGTGTTCTCCATTTTGAACTTGAGAAGAAGATCCTGAATGTATCTTCTTTGAGTCAAATACATTCCTTCATCTGTGTATATCACCTGCATACCTAGGAAATATGTGAGCTCACCTAGGTCACTGATTTTGAACTCCTCTTGCATGTGTCTCTTGATCCTTTGAATGCCATTTAGATCATCACCTGTCACAATAATATCATCTACATATACACATAGATAGATAACCTCATTGTGATCCCTTTTGATGAATAGAGAAGGATCTGAGCTGCTAGCTTTGAACCCTTGATCTTGAAGATATGTAACCAACCTGTAATTCCAAGCTCTTAGAGCTTGTTTCAATCCATACAATGCTTTCTTAAGTCTGCAAACATAAGATGGATGATTAGGGTTTTCAAAACCTGGTGGTTGTGACATGTATACCTCTTCACTTATCCAACCATTTAAGAATGCATTTTTCACATCAAGTTGGAGGAGTCTCCAATTCCTTGCAGCAACTACACTTATCAATGTCCTGATTGTAGTCATCTTTGCAACTGGTGAGAATGTTTCCTCATAGTCTATACCATGAGTTTGTGAGCATCCTTTGGCAACTAATCTTGCCTTGTACCTGCAAACTGATCCATCTGAATTTCTTTTAACTTTGTATACCCATCTACAACCAATTACCTTTGATTCGGCGACATTGGAACCAAATCCCAAGTGTCCATTTCCTTCAATGCATCTATCTCTTCGTTCATGGCCTTTTCCCAATTAGGGTTTCCCTTTGCCTCTTCATAGGTTGAGGGTTCCTCTGAAATAGAGTCTTTTGCCAAGTAGATTGAATACTTTGTAACAAATGTGGAATCATATCCATACCTTTCTGGTTGTTTCTTCTCTCTTACTGATCTTCTAGGTGCTTGTTTGGAGCATTCTCCAACCTCTTGCATCTTTGCTTTGCCTCTTGACTTCCATAGCTTGTAATCCCTTTCTCTTTCATCTTGGTCATCGTCTGTATCACTTCTTGGATCCTGGACCTGTGTATCATGCTTGCTTCCTAATTGATGAGAGTCAGAATCAAGATCATATGGTAGTGTTACCTTTTGTTTGTCTTCATCAAACCAAGACCTGTGTTCTTCAAACACAACATCTCTACTTGTAGTGAATTGCTTGGTTGAAGGATTGAAGAACCTGTAACCCATCTGAGTTGAATCATATCCAATAAACACTGCCTTTGTTGCCCTTTCATCTAGCTTACCTCTTATTTGTGATGGTACATGAACATAAGCTAAACAACCAAAAACCTTGCAATGTCCAAGACTAGGTCTTCTTCCATGCCATGCTTCATAAGGAGTCATACCTTGAAGTGATTTGGATGGTAGTCGATTGACAAGGTACACTGCAATTGAAATAGCTTCTGCCCATAGATAATGTGGCAACTTCTTCTCTTCAAGCATTGTTCGGGCTGATCCAACCAATGTCTTGTTTCTCCTCTCTGCAATTCCATTTAGTTGAGGAGAGTACCTAGTAGTCACTTCCCTTTTGATACCTTTGTCCTGCAAGAACTCATCAAACTCTTTGGAGAAGTACTCTCCCCCTCCATCAGATCTGAGCTTCTTTAGTGATCTACCTGTATGATTCTCCACATGTGCAAGATACTTCTTGAAGCAATCAAATACTTCATTCTTACTCTTGATAAAGTATAGAACAGTCCATCTACTATGGTCGTCAATAAATGAGACATAATACCTTGATCCTGCCAATGAAGGTTCTTGACTTGGTCCCCATACATCTGTATGTACTAAGTCCAATAAGTTGTTGTGGATGTAGCCTTTGTGGTTGAATGGTTGTCTTTGTGCCTTCCCAATCTGACATGCATCACACCTGTTGATCATGTGTTGCTTTGATATGTTCGGCAGTCCTAGAACACTTTGATCCCTGCATATATCCTTCAAGGTTCTTTCATTCACATGAGCAAGTCTCTTATGCCACACTTCAAGCTCACTTAGGGTTTGAGACCCAAAGTTGAATAGAGCTATGTTCCTGGTATCACCTCGGGCTATCTTCTTGAAGCCTTGACATGGATCTTCCACAAAAGCTCCATGTTGGGTGAACCTAACTTGCAAGCCTTTTTCAACTATTTGGCCTACAGTTATTAGGTTTTTAGTGATAGTGGGTACATAGAGAACCTTACTCAGAATGTTTGTCCTGCCATTGGAAGCTTTGACATTACCAATCTTCTCCACATTGTGCTTTGTGTCATCCCCTGTTTGCACTTCATGTCTATGCTTTGGACTTTCCAAGTCAGATAGAAGAGCAATGTTGCCTGCAACATGATTCGAACATCCTGAATCTATGTAGAACAAATGATCATCTTCTTTACCTTCTTTGTGGCTTAGATTCATGAGAAGTAATGAGTTTTCATGTGGTTGATCTTCTGAATAATTGTTGTAGTCCCTTCGATTATAGCTTCTATTGTTGTTGTTGAAGTTATGTCCACCTCTGCCTCTATTGCCGCCATATCCACCTCTTCCACTTCCTTTCTGGGTCTTCCCATTGAACCAACAATTCTGAGTGGTGTGGTTGGTCTTATCGCATATGGCACAAGGTTGAACATTCTGACCTTTGGCTTTGTCTTGCTTTGGTCCTTTCTTCTTCCCTTTCCACTTGCTCTTGCTTGCGAAGTTGGCTTGGGAAGTCTCTTTTTCATCTTCTTCCTTCTTCTTGCCTTTTTGCTTCTTATCCTTCTTATCTGCATATAGAGCACTAGTTGAACTACCATGATAAGAGTTACCTTCCTTTATGCTATTGTTGGTTTCTTGATTGAAGAGTTGTCCAAGAAAGATGTTGAAGTCTGGAGTTTGCACATCCATGATGAGATCGTAAGCTGTCGTGAAGGATTGCCATTGCTTATCACTTCGAATGCCGTTGAGAATTTGCCTCATGATGACCTCTTCTTCAATCAGCTCTCCAATGGATGCTAACTGATCCACAACCTCCTTGACCTTGGTAACAAACTCTGTGATGGTTTGTTTAGGTGTCTTCTTCATTTGGTTGAACTCGTTCCAAAGATGATTCTTTCTTGCTTTGGTACTAGCAGAAAAGAAAGTCTCGAGGGCATCCCAAGTCACTTGAGATGTCTTGCATCCTCTAATATGTGGTATTAGAAAGTCAGAGATAGAGTTTAGTATGTACGACCTTGCTTGAGCATCCCTTGCACACCAAAGTGTGAGCTTATCTGTCTCCTCTTGTGTAGGTCCTCCTTTGGATCTTGGAATAGGCATAGCTTCATCACCTGCTACAATTCCATAAAGATTTCTACCTTGCAAATAGGCCTCCATTCTGATTTGCCAAGCCGCGTAGTTGTGTCGATCAAGCTTCTCGATCATTGAGGGAAAGCCGTCACCCATCTTGAACTAGCTCTGATACCACTGAAAGAAACTTGGAGAAGCTTGTCGAAGGTAGAAAAGTGCGTTTCGAAGCGATGAAGTTTGGTCAAGCCAACCGGCACAAGACCAGCCCTTGAGCTTATGGAGACTCAAATAGACCTTATAGGCATGCTATAAATGAAAAGAAACACACTATGTACCTTGGAGCATCAAGGAGAATGAGTCGATACAAAACAGATAGGTTCGTGGGTCGACTAGCTCAAAAAACTTACTATCTATGGAAGAGACAATGAACTTCAAATGCCCATAGCGACCAGCGTGATTACAATTAGAAAAAATCCTTTTATGGGAGTGATACAAATAGGGTTGAGTGTATGGAATGCACAAAAGTATAAGGAATAAGCAAAATATGCTATAGCAATGAGTGTGACATTCACCGGTGGTACTCCCTATTTTTCAGGAATACGCAAAGATTGACCCCGAGGCAGAAAAACTTAGATTTCTCCAAATCTGCTGAACCAAATGCTTTTAAAATTTACAGGCATAAACTAGACACTAATACCTTTCCAATGAGTCCTCTTGCACTCAATTTGAAGCTATGAGGAGAGAGCAGCAGCCTCTGCAAGATTACTGTTGGCGAAGAAGATGATGCAGAAAATTGAAGGAGCAAGACAATGATGGTCACAAGTGTATGTATATTGCTTCCATCTATAATACAAGTGATTTCAACTCCTTATATAGCCTCTAGGAGTGTTCCACGAGTTTTACAACTTGAATTTGAATTCAAATGAAGGTGGGAATGGTTGTTGGAGGGAATCAATTCACTTCCCTACAATCTAGGAAAAGTGAAGATCTTGATTGATCTACTTTTAGGTGACTTGATTTGCTTGATTGAATGCAACTTCAACCACCCAAATTTCGTGGGATTTTGGCTCTATATTTCTACCTTTACATGTGTCAAGCTCAAGGCTTTTACAACGGTAAATGAGCCATCAAAATATTCTCAAAAAATACAATAAATGAGCATATGAAATAGAACTCTCCAATGGATATTCTTTCGACGCGATAGCCTTTGATGTAGATCAAATCCACCTCAAGCATAGTGTAAGCTTGATGTTCCAACAGCTCCCCCTCAAGCTAAAGTATGCTTGAGTCTTCATTCTCTGATAGGTTGAATACCTGCCATAGCTTTGAATCTATAAAGCTTTATTCCATCAAGTGCCTTCGTCATCATATCTGCTACTTGCTTTTCAGTTGGAACAAAAGAAATGTCAATCTCCTTTGCCATGAGCTTCTCTCTGATGAAGTGATAATGGACTTCTATGTGCTTGGTTCTCGCATGGAAAATAGGATTTGCCGCTAGATGCATGGAACTTACATTATCTCCAAATATGTGAGGTTTGGAACTCACAAGTCCCAAATCTGTATACAATGCTTTTAACCATATTGCCTCTTGAGTTGCTATGGTCAAGCCTCTGTACTCTGCTTCAGTTGAGGATAAAGCAACTATTGGTTGCTTCTTGGAACTCCATGACACTAGCTTTGAACTTGCAAATGCTAAGTAACCAGATGTACTTTTTCTATCATCCTTAGCTCCTGCCCAATCTGCATCTGAGTAGATTTTGATATCCAAATCTGAAGAGTAAGGATAGAATATACCTTCGTTGATTGTACCTTTGAGATACTTAAGTACTCTCTTAGCCGCATCCATGTGTGGTCTTCTTGGTGAGTGCATGAACTGACTAAGCACTCCCACACTATATGAGATGTCTGCCCTTGTATGAGTAGCATATATCAAGCTACCTACCAAGCTTTGATACTCTTTTATGTCTTCAATTTTCTCACCTTCATAAACACTAAGTTTATGATTCATCTCCAAAGGTGTACCTGCAGGTTTAGTGTTCTCCATTTTGAACTTGAGAAGAAGATCCTGAATGTATCTTCTTTGAGTCAAATACATTCCTTCATCTGTGTATATCACCTGCATACCTAGGAAATATGTGAGCTCACCTAGGTCACTGATTTTGAACTCCTCTTGCATGTGTCTCTTGATCCTTTGAATGCCATTTAGATCATCACCTGTCACAATAATATCATCTACATATACACATAGATAGATAACCTCATTGTGATCCCTTTTGATGAATAGAGAAGGATCTGAGCTGCTAGCTTTGAACCCTTGATCTTGAAGATATGTAACCAACCTGTAATTCCAAGCTCTTAGAGCTTGTTTCAATCCATACAATGCTTTCTTAAGTCTGCAAACATAAGATGGATGATTAGGGTTTTCAAAACCTGGTGGTTGTGACATGTATACCTCTTCACTTATCCAACCATTTAAGAATGCATTTTTCACATCAAGTTGGAGGAGTCTCCAATTCCTTGCAGCAACTACACTTATCAATGTCCTGATTGTAGTCATCTTTGCAACTGGTGAGAATGTTTCCTCATAGTCTATACCATGAGTTTGTGAGCATCCTTTGGCAACTAATCTTGCCTTGTACCTGCAAACTGATCCATCTGAATTTCTTTTAACTTTGTATACCCATCTACAACCAATTACCTTTGATTCGGCGACATTGGAACCAAATCCCAAGTGTCCATTTCCTTCAATGCATCTATCTCTTCGTTCATGGCCTTTTCCCAATTAGGGTTTCCCTTTGCCTCTTCATAGGTTGAGGGTTCCTCTGAAATAGAGTCTTTTGCCAAGTAGATTGAATACTTTGTAACAAATGTGGAATCATATCCATACCTTTCTGGTTGTTTCTTCTCTCTTACTGATCTTCTAGGTGCTTGTTTGGAGCATTCTCCAACCTCTTGCATCTTTGCTTTGCCTCTTGACTTCCATAGCTTGTAATCCCTTTCTCTTTCATCTTGGTCATCGTCTGTATCACTTCTTGGATCTTGGACCTGTGTATCATGCTTGCTTCCTAATTGATGAGAGTCAGAATCAAGATCATATGGTAGTGTTACCTTTTGTTTGTCTTCATCAAACCAAGACCTGTGTTCTTCAAACACAACATCTCTACTTGTAGTGAATTGCTTGGTTGAAGGATTGAAGAACCTGTAACCCATCTGAGTTGAATCATATCCAATAAACACTGCCTTTGTTGCCCTTTCATCTAGCTTACCTCTTATTTGTGATGGTACATGAACATAAGCTAAACAACCAAAAACCTTGCAATGTCCAAGACTAGGTCTTCTTCCATGCCATGCTTCATAAGGAGTCATACCTTGAAGTGATTTGGATGGTAGTCGATTGACAAGGTACACTGCAATTGAAATAGCTTCTGCCCATAGATAATGTGGCAACTTCTTCTCTTCAAGCATTGTTCGGGCTGATCCAACCAATGTCTTGTTTCTCCTCTCTACAATTCCATTTAGTTGAGGAGAGTACCTAGTAGTCACTTCCCTTTTGATACCTTTGTCCTGCAAGAACTCATCAAACTCTTTGGAGAAGTATTCTCCCCCTCCATCAGATCTGAGCTTCTTTAGTGATCTACCTGTATGATTCTCCACATGTGCAAGATACTTCTTGAAGCAATCAAATACTTCATTCTTACTCTTGATAAAGTATAGAACAGTCCATCTACTATGGTCGTCAATAAATGAGACATAATACCTTGATCCTGCCAATGAAGGTTCTTGACTTGGTCCCCATACATCTGTATGTACTAAGTCCAATAAGTTGTTGTGGATGTAGCCTTTGTGGTTGAATGGTTGTCTTTGTGCCTTCCCAATCTGACATGCATCACACCTGTTGATCATGTGTTGCTTTGATATGTTCGGCAGTCCTAGAACACTTTGATCCCTGCATATATCCTTCAAGGTTCTTTCATTCACATGAGCAAGTCTCTTATGCCACACTTCAAGCTCACTTAGGGTTTGAGACCCAAAGTTGAATAGAGCTATGTTCCTGGTATCACCTCGGGCTATCTTCTTGAAGCCTTGACATGGATCTTCCACAAAAGCTCCATGTTGGGTGAACCTAACTTGCAAGCCTTTTTCAACTATTTGGCCTACAGTTATTAGGTTTTTAGTGATAGTGGGTACATAGAGAACCTTACTCAGAATGTTTGTCCTGCCATTGGAAGCTTTGACATTACCAATCTTCTCCACATTGTGCTTTGTGTCATCCCCTGTTTGCACTTCATGTCTATGCTTTGGACTTTCCAAGTCAGATAGAAGAGCAATGTTGCCTGCAACATGATTCGAACATCCTGAATCTATGTAGAACAAATGATCATCTTCTTTACCTTCTTTGTGGCTTAGATTCATGAGAAGTAATGAGTTTTCATGTGGTTGATCTTCTGAATAATTGTTGTAGTCCCTTCGATTATAGCTTCTATTGTTGTTGTTGAAGTTATGTCCACCTCTGCCTCTATTGCCGCCATATCCACCTCTTCCACTTCCTTTCTGGGTCTTCCCATTGAACCAACAATTCTGAGTGGTGTGGTTGGTCTTATCGCATATGGCACAAGGTTGAACATTCTGACCTTTGGCTTTGTCTTGCTTTGGTCCTTTCTTCTTCCCTTTCCACTTGCTCTTGCTTGCGAAGTTGGCTTGGGAAGTCTCTTTTTCATCTTCTTCCTTCTTCTTGCCTTTTTGCTTCTTATCCTTCTTATCTGCATATAGAGCACTAGTTGAACTACCATGATAAGAGTTACCTTCCTTTATGCTATTGTTGGTTTCTTGATTGAAGAGTTGTCCAAGAAAGATGTTGAAGTCTGGAGTTTGCACATCCATGATGAGATCGTAAGCTGTCGTGAAGGATTGCCATTGCTTATCACTTCGAATGCCGTTGAGAATTTGCCTCATGATGACCTCTTCTTCAATCAGCTCTCCAATGGATGCTAACTGATCCGCAACCTCCTTGACCTTGGTAACAAACTCTGTGATGGTTTGTTTAGGTGTCTTCTTCATTTGGTTGAACTCGTTCCAAAGATGATTCTTTCTTGCTTTGGTACTAGCAGAAAAGAAAGTCTCGAGCGCATCCCAAGTCACTTGAGATGTCTTGCATCCTCTAATATGTGGTATTAGAAAGTCAGAGATAGAGTTTAGTATGTACGACCTTGCTTGAGCATCCCTTGCGCACCAAAGTGTGAGCTTATCTGTCTCCTCTTGTGTAGGTCCTCCTTTGGATCTTGGAATAGGCATAGCTTCATCACCTGCTACAATTCCATAAAGATTTCTACCTTGCAAATAGGCCTCCATTCTGATTTGCCAAGCCGCGTAGTTGTGTCGATCAAGCTTCTCGATCATTGAGGGAAAGCCGTCACCCATCTTGAACTAGCTCTGATACCACTGAAAGAAACTTGGAGAAGCTTGTCGAAGGTAGAAAAGTGCGTTTCGAAGCGATGAAGTTTGGTCAAGCCAACCGGCACAAGACCAGCCCTTGAGCTTATGGAGACTCAAATAGACCTTATAGGCATGCTATAAATGAAAAGAAACACACTATGTACCTTGGAGCATCAAGGAGAATGAGTCGATACAAAACAGATAGGTTCGTGGGTCGACTAGCTCAAAAAACTTACTATCTATGGAAGAGACAATGAACTTCAAATGCCCATAGCGACCAGCGTGATTACAATTAGAAAAAATCCTTTTATGGGAGTGATACAAATAGGGTTGAGTGTATGGAATGCACAAAAGTATAAGGAATAAGCAAAATATGCTATAGCAATGAGTGTGACATTCACCGGTGGTACTCCCTATTTTTCAGGAATACGCAAAGATTGACCCCGAGGCAGAAAAACTTAGATTTCTCCAAATCTGCTGAACCAAATGCTTTTAAAATTTACAGGCATAAACTAGACACTAATACCTTTCCAATGAGTCCTCTTGCACTCAATTTGAAGCTCTGAGGAGAGAGCAGCAGCCTCTGCAAGATTACTGTTGGCGAAGAAGATGATGCAGAAAATTGAAGGAGCAAGACAATGATGGTCACAAGTGTATGTATATTGCTTCCATCTATAATACAAGTGATTTCAACTCCTTATATAGCCTCTAGGAGTGTTCCACGAGTTTTACAACTTGAATTTGAATTCAAATGAAGGTGGGAATGGTTGTTGGAGGGAATCAATTCACTTCCCTACAATCTAGGAAAAGTGAAGATCTTGATTGATCTACTTTTAGGTGACTTGATTTGCTTGATTGAATGCAACTTCAACCACCCAAATTTCGTGGGATTTTGGCTCTATATTTCTACCTTTACATGTGTCAAGCTCAAGGCTTTTACAACGGTAAATGAGCCATCAAAATATTCTCAAAAAATACAATAAATGAGCATATGAAATAGAACTCTCCAATGGATATTCTTTCGACGCGATAGCCTTTGATGTAGATCAAATCCACCTCAAGCATAGTGTAAGCTTGATGTTCCAACAGCTCCCCCTCAAGCTAAAGTATGCTTGAGTCTTCATTCTCTGATAGGTTGAATACCTGCCATAGCTTTGAATCTATAAAGCTTTATTCCATCAAGTGCCTTCGTCATCATATCTGCTACTTGCTTTTCAGTTGGAACAAAAGAAATGTCAATCTCCTTTGCCATGAGCTTCTCTCTGATGAAGTGATAATGGACTTCTATGTGCTTGGTTCTCGCATGGAAAATAGGATTTGCCGCTAGATGCATGGAACTTACATTATCTCCAAATATGTGAGGTTTGGAACTCACAAGTCCCAAATCTGTATACAATGCTTTTAACCATATTGCCTCTTGAGTTGCTATGGTCAAGCCTCTGTACTCTGCTTCAGTTGAGGATAAAGCAACTATTGGTTGCTTCTTGGAACTCCATGACACTAGCTTTGAACCTGCAAATGCTAAGTAACCAGATGTACTTTTTCTATCATCCTTAGCTCCTGCCCAATCTGCATCTGAGTAGATTTTGATATCCAAATCTGAAGAGTAAGGATAGAATATACCTTCGTTGATTGTACCTTTGAGATACTTAAGTACTCTCTTAGCCGCATCCATGTGTGGTCTTCTTGGTGAGTGCATGAACTGACTAAGCACTCCCACACTATATGAGATGTCTGCCCTTGTATGAGTAGCATATATCAAGCTACCTACCAAGCTTTGATACTCTTTTATGTCTTCAATTTTCTCACCTTCATAAACACTAAGTTTATGATTCATCTCCAAAGGTGTACCTGCAGGTTTAGTGTTCTCCATTTTGAACTTGAGAAGAAGATCCTGAATGTATCTTCTTTGAGTCAAATACATTCCTTCATCTGTGTATATCACCTGCATACCTAGGAAATATGTGAGCTCACCTAGGTCACTGATTTTGAACTCCTCTTGCATGTGTCTCTTGATCCTTTGAATGCCATTTAGATCATCACCTGTCACAATAATATCATCTACATATACACATAGATAGATAACCTCATTGTGATCCCTTTTGATGAATAGAGAAGGATCTGAGCTGCTAGCTTTGAACCCTTGATCTTGAAGATATGTAACCAACCTGTAATTCCAAGCTCTTAGAGCTTGTTTCAATCCATACAATGCTTTCTTAAGTCTGCAAACATAAGATGGATGATTAGGGTTTTCAAAACCTGGTGGTTGTGACATGTATACCTCTTCACTTATCCAACCATTTAAGAATGCATTTTTCACATCAAGTTGGAGGAGTCTCCAATTCCTTGCAGCAACTACACTTATCAATGTCCTGATTGTAGTCATCTTTGCAACTGGTGAGAATGTTTCCTCATAGTCTATACCATGAGTTTGTGAGCATCCTTTGGCAACTAATCTTGCCTTGTACCTGCAAACTGATCCATCTGAATTTCTTTTAACTTTGTATACCCATCTACAACCAATTACCTTTGATTCGGCGACATTGGAACCAAATCCCAAGTGTCCATTTCCTTCAATGCATCTATCTCTTCGTTCATGGCCTTTTCCCAATTAGGGTTTCCCTTTGCCTCTTCATAGGTTGAGGGTTCCTCTGAAATAGAGTCTTTTGCCAAGTAGATTGAATACTTTGTAACAAATGTGGAATCATATCCATACCTTTCTGGTTGTTTCTTCTCTCTTACTGATCTTCTATGTGCTTGTTTGGAGCATTCTCCAACCTCTTGCATCTTTGCTTTGCCTCTTGACTTCCATAGCTTGTAATCCCTTTCTCTTTCATCTTGGTCATCGTCTGTATCACTTCTTGGATCTTGGACCTGTGTATCATGCTTGCTTCCTAATTGATGAGAGTCAGAATCAAGATCATATGGTAGTGTTACCTTTTGTTTGTCTTCATCAAACCAAGACCTGTGTTCTTCAAACACAACATCTCTACTTGTAGTGAATTGCTTGGTTGAAGGATTGAAGAACCTGTAACCCATCTGAGTTGAATCATATCCAATAAACACTGCCTTTGTTGCCCTTTCATCTAGCTTACCTCTTATTTGTGATGGTACATGAACATAAGCTAAACAACCAAAAACCTTGCAATGTCCAAGACTAGGTCTTCTTCCATGCCATGCTTCATAAGGAGTCATACCTTGAAGTGATTTGGATGGTAGTCGATTGACAAGGTACACTGCAATTGAAATAGCTTCTGCCCATAGATAATGTGGCAACTTCTTCTCTTCAAGCATTGTTCGGGCTGATCCAACCAATGTCTTGTTTCTCCTCTCTACAATTCCATTTAGTTGAGGAGAGTACCTAGTAGTCACTTCCCTTTTGATACTTTTGTCCTGCAAGAACTCATCAAACTCTTTGGAGAAGTATTCTCCCCCTCCATCAGATCTGAGCTTCTTTAGTGATCTACCTGTATGATTCTCCACATGTGCAAGATACTTCTTGAAGCAATCAAATACTTCATTCTTACTCTTGATAAAGTATAGAACAGTCCATCTACTATGGTCGTCAATAAATGAGACATAATACCTTGATCCTGCCAATGAAGGTTCTTGACTTGGTCCCCATACATTTGTATGTACTAAGTCCAATAAGTTGTTGTGGATGTAGCCTTTGTGGTTGAATGGTTGTCTTTGTGCCTTCCCAATCTGACATGCATCACACCTGTTGATCATGTGTTGCTTTGATATGTTCGGCAGTCCTAGAACACTTTGATCCCTGCATATATCCTTCAAGGTTCTTTCATTCACATGAGCAAGTCTCTTATGCCACACTTCAAGCTCACTTAGGGTTTGAGACCCAAAGTTGAATAGAGCTATGTTCTTGGTATCACCTCGGGCTATCTTCTTGAAGCCTTGACATGGATCTTCCACAAAAGCTCCATGTTGGGTGAACCTAACTTGCAAGCCTTTTTCAACTATTTGGCCTACAGTTATTAGGTTTTTAGTGATAGTGGGTACATAGAGAACCTTACTCAGAATGTTTGTCCTTCCATTGGAAGCTTTGACATTACCAATCTTCTCCACATTGTGCTTTGTGTCATCCCCTGTTTGCACTTCATGTCTATGCTTTGGACTTTCCAAGTCAGATAGAAGAGCAATGTTGCCTGCAACATGATTCGAACATCCTGAATCTATGTAGAACAAATGATCATCTTCTTTACCTTCTTTGTGGCTTAGATTCATGAGAAGTAATGAGTCTTCATGTGGTTGATCTTCTGAATAATTGTTGTAGTCCCTTCGATTATAGCTTCTATTGTTGTTGTTGAAGTTATGTCCACCTCTCCCTCTATTGCCGCCATATCCACCTCTTCCACTTCCTTTCTGGGTCTTCCCATTGAACCAACAATTCTGAGTGGTGTGGTTGGTCTTATCGCATATGGCACAAGGTTGAACATTCTGACCTTTGGCTTTGTCTTGCTTTGGTCCTTTCTTCTTCCCTTTCCACTTGCTCTTGCTTGCGAAGTTGGCTTGGGAAGTCTCTTTTTCATCTTCTTCCTTCTTCTTGCCTTTTTGCTTCTTATCCTTCTTATCTGCATATAGAGCACTAGTTGAACTACCATGATAAGAGTTACCTTCCTTTATGCTATTGTTGGTTTCTTGATTGAAGAGTTGTCCAAGAAAGATGTTGAAGTCTGGAGTTTGCACATCCATGATGAGATCGTAAGCTGTCGTGAAGGATTGCCATTGCTTATCACTTCGAATGCCGTTGAGAATTTGCCTCATGATGACCTCTTCTTCAATCAGCTCTCCAATGGATGCTAACTGATCCGCAACCTCCTTGACCTTGGTAACAAACTCTGTGATGGTTTGTTTAGGTGTCTTCTTCATTTGGTTGAACTCGTTCCAAAGATGATTCTTTCTTGCTTTGGTACTAGCAGAAAAGAAAGTCTCGAGGGCATCCCAAGTCACTTGAGATGTCTTGCATCCTCTAATATGTGGTATTAGAAAGTCAGAGATAGAGTTTAGTATGTACGACCTTGCTTGAGCATCCCTTGCGCACCAAAGTGTGAGCTTATCTGTCTCCTCTTGTGTAGGTCCTCCTTTGGATCTTGGAATAGGCATAGCTTCATCACCTGCTACAATTCCATAAAGATTTCTACCTTGCAAATAGGCCTCCATTCTGATTTGCCAAGCCGCGTAGTTGTGTCGATCAAGCTTCTCGATCATTGAGGGAAAGCCGTCACCCATCTTGAACTAGCTCTGATACCACTGAAAGAAACTTGGAGAAGCTTGTCGAAGGTAGAAAAGTGCGTTTCGAAGCGATGAAGTTTGGTCAAGCCAACCGGCACAAGACCAGCCCTTGAGCTTATGGAGACTCAAATAGACCTTATAGGCATGCTATAAATGAAAAGAAACACACTATGTACCTTGGAGCATCAAGGAGAATGAGTCGATACAAAACAGATAGGTTCGTGGGTCGACTAGCTCAAAAAACTTACTATCTATGGAAGAGACAATGAACTTCAAATGCCCATAGCGACCAGCGTGATTACAGTTAGAAAAAATCCTTTTATGGGAGTGATACAAATAGGGTTGAGTGTATGGAATGCACAAAAGTATAAGGAATAAGCAAAATATGCTATAGGAATGAATGTGACATTCACCGGTGGTACTTCCTATTTTTCAGGAATACGCAAAGATTGACCTCGAGGCAGAAAAACTTAGATTTCTCCAAATCTGCTGAACCAAATGCTTTTAAAATTTACAGGCATAAACTAGACACTAATACCTTTCCAATGAGTCCTCTTGCACTCAATTTGAAGCTCTGAGGAGAGAGCAGCAGCCTCTGCAAGATTACTGTTGGCGAAGAAGATGATGCAGAAAATTGAAGGAGCAAGACAATGATGGTCACAAGTGTATGTATATTGGTTCCATCTATAATACAAGTGATTTCAACTCCTTATATAGCCTCTAGGAGTGTTCCAAGATTTTTACAACTTGAATTTGAATTCAAATGAAGGTGGGAATGGTTGTTGGAGGGAATCAATTCACTTCCCTACAATCTAGGAAAAGTGAAGATCTTGATTGATCTACTTTTAGGTGACTTGATTTGCTTGATTGAATGCAACTTCAACCACAAAATTTCGTGGGATTTTGGCTCTATATTTCTACCTTTACATGTGTCAAGCTCAAGGCTTTTACAACGGTAAATGAGCCATCAAAATATTCTCAAGAAATACAATAAATGAGCATATGAAAAAGAACTCTCCAATGGATATTCTTTCGACGCGATAGCCTTTGATGTAGATCAAATCCACCTCAAGCATAGTGTAAGCTTGATGTTCCAACATGGTCATCCTAAAATCATCTCATAAGCATGATTTTTTCCAAAGTCACAAATGGCGAAAGTGTGCTCGAATTCTACACCACAAGTGGTGAGAGATATGCCTTCTAGTAGGCCTAATGGCTTCTCTATATGTATGTCAACCATTTGTAGCTTCATTCTAGTGGGTCTTAATGTTGGCTTGCCCCAATGTTTCCATAGAGCAGTGGTAGCAATGGCTACTCAGGCTCGTGAATCTAGGATGGCTTTAGTCGTGTATCCTTTGTGGGTTATTAAAAGATAGGTATTACCTTCCTCTCCTTCGCTCATGTCTCCAATTCTTCCATAGGTAATTTTGGCACCTTCTTGTGTGAACCTACCTGAGAGTGAGTGGTCCTTGTCTCAGGGAACTGTTTTGTTACGTGCTTCCAAAACTCTAGCTTAATTTTCAACAATTCTTCTAAAGTGAGATGGCACTCTACTTTAGTTTCTTGATCACTTCTTTGTTTCTAGGGATTATTGATTCTTCATTTCTGACTATTATGGTGGGTGCTCTCATACTGATAGACTTCTTCCCAAGGTCCTGTGAACTGAGGTAACTCTTGTAAGGAGTTAGATTCAAACTCCGTTTGTTCACTAAGTTGCTCTTCCTCAACATCATCATAGATAGAAGGTATGTCTTGTGGAGATTGTTCCTGCAATTCATCTATCTCTTGAATAAGGGGATGGGTTTCTTGCTCTCATCACCACTTTTCCTCTTGGATTTCTCTTAGAAACCCTTGTGAATACTTATCTATGGAAGAAGGGTTTTGTTCACACACCGTGTGTGGTACTTAAGACAAGGATGGTGCAATACCTTCCTGTTTCTCCGGAACAATAGGATTTTTTTGCAGATTCTTCTTCTCGTTGCTAGCAATCAAATATTATAGCCTCTCCAACAATCCTTGAAAGTGTAACTCTGGTTTTGCTATATTACTCCAATTGATGTATCGTGAGGCTTCAAACATGGTTCGGGCTAGTTCTACTATCTTCATGCAAAGTGGTTCTCTCAATTTCTAAGTCTGCTCTTGGATAGTTCTTACTCAATTCAGCTACCTGAGGTCCTTCTTTTAACCTTGCCCGATATGCTCAGAACATTGTGTCTAGATTTTCAGGTATCACTGAGTTGGGTTCTCCTGACTCGACTCTTGCAAAGTTAATTCTAGGATTTTAGCTCTAGTTTCCTTTAGGATTCCTTCCAACTCATCTGTCTTTTTACTCCAATTTCTCTTGATTCTCTCTCATGAGTCCTTCCAAGATTTTTTTCTTTCTACTGCTAGATTCTCCAACATTATTAGTCTTGGGTATTTTTTTAGGATTAGGCTTTTGATTTTGCAACAGCACCTGGGCTCTTGTTATAGCTTCGATAAGTACATATGTAGGTGTGGATCTTTCTGAGGTGTGCACAATACCTATCACATTAGTGGGTGTCACTTTTGAGGCACTAGCAAGGTTCTTAGGGAAATCTCTAATGATATGCTCTTTACCACATTCTGCACAAAAGCCTTCAATGTCGTAATATTGTGACTATCCTGCTATTGGAGGATGTGGGCAATCCTTGATGAAGTGATATCCTTGGCACCTAAAGCATGTTCCTTTAGGGCCTTGTGGTCTTGGCTGTCTCAACTGGGGCCATGGGTTAGGATTAGCATACATAACATTGGCATAGTCGGGCTCCCAATTGGGTTCCAATGGTGGACTATCGTATTGATATGTTTCTAATTGTTTTGGAGACTCATTGTAGTATGCGGGTGGACTATCTACATGGGTGGAATCAAAGATGTTAGAATTGGGATCACTTTCTGTTATCAAGCATGAAGAAGGCACTAAAGCCCTAATAACTTTTGTAGTAGCATATTTGACTGAAATGACATTGGCTAGTGGGGGTGGCTATTGAGCTAAAATAGGTTGACATCTTTGTTGAGTTTGATAAGGGTAGTTATGTGGAGGCATGTAGTAATGAGGCTGCACATTGTACTAACCTTGGTACCTACCTGGTTGGGGGTATGCTTGAGGGTAGTTTTGTCACACTACTTGTTTGTTGTATGGACAATCTTGTGTTGTGTGATTGGTGTACCTTCTTTCAATTGTGCAATATTGGCCACTAGGGTTGGTTTGAGGTTGTGTTACATTGGGACACACATTTGCCATATGGTCACCACCATAGGTGTAACAACATTTATTTGTTGTCAACTGGGGCATGTGCTTGCTAGAAACTCCTAGTTTTTGGGCTACCTTTTTAGCTAAGTCTTCTATCAAGCTAGAATCTTTTGAGGATGATTGAGAGGAGTTGCCTGAGTATTTATAGACCTTTGAAAGTTCCAATTCGTCTCCTAAATTATCCTCAATGTCTATGTAAATTCATACACATTGCTCTAGTGTTCTGGGTTCCTTCAAATATATGTAGGATCGTAGTTTAGAGATCAAGAGGCCATCTAAAAACAAAGACACTTGCTTGGCCTGAGAGGGTAGTTCTAGCATTGGGCATCTCTTAATGTTTTGTCTAAACCTATGTCCTGGGAGTCTTATTGTTTCCTGAGGGGTCTGTTTGAAGCTATGAGTCAACGAAGAAGTGTTATATCTAATTCCAATTTTAGAGAATTCAGTGATGAATGACTCTAACAAATGATGGATGCCCCTAAATTGCCTTTGTTGTAACGGTTGGAACCAGGTTAAAGCTGTGTTCTTAAACGTGAGTCCAAAGGCATTGTACTATGTGAACGTGTCTTCTACTTGCTCCGCTCACAACACTTGCTTAAACTCTGCAACATGGTCATAGGGATCTCTTGTCCCATCAAAGTAATTTTTCATTGACTTCACTAATTGGGTTGATCTCAATATTCTTGGATGTTCACGGGGTCTAGGTAGAGGCAATTCATCTCTACCATCTAGTAGTCTTGGTTCCCTTTGTCGTTCCAATCTATCGGTGTCCATGGTTGATCTATCTCTCCCTATGGGGCGAGTGAAACTTAATTCTGACCTTTCTTTTTTCTTCTCTCTTTGAGTACCATGGGTTGAGGATGTCCCAGCACCTTGATGGCTCGCGTTTACAATTGCTCGTGATGGAGGAAATACTAGTTCTCCTCTCCACATATAAGCATGTCTTGCATGATCAGGTACTACAAACATTTGCTCTGAAATGTTGTCTAAGTATACTACCTTTCCAGGTGTATCTTGGTCCTTGAATTCGTAAATGGTAATGGAACCTACTTCACTCGGTTGTTCCATTCTCTATCTCCAAAAGGCTTCATTAGTGTCCTTATTCACGAATAACTCAATGCTTCTATTATCCTAAGGGATCCATTATAGGTTTAGTATTCTGGTCAATATTGATTTCCCTCTGAGTGTCCTAGGTTCATCTCCTAATCTTTCTTTTCCTTGGGTTTCTGCTTTCGTCTTGGGAATTACTATACCAAACTCATTTGTATGGTTAGGCTGATTAGTTATGATACATTGTTCCTTCTTTGTTCAAGTAAGCATCTCTCTCGAATTTTACCACTAGACATTCCAATCCAATGGGTTGGTCCGGGTTGTGCAATTGAACCACTGATCTTCTCAAACCATCCTCATAGATGTGAGCATCTAGGTCATTGGTTCATACATATTCTAATTGGGTTCTATAAGTTCCTTCTGGTCTTTCTAAGTATGCTATGCTTAACCCTCCTTTCGATCTTTCCACGCTATAAGCCATTTCTGACTCATTGGTATCTGAGCCCAAATTGTATGGGTGGCTATTCAGTTGTTGTGCCCACGAATGTGCAATAGTTCCTACACTTGTTTCTGCTGATCTAAGGCCTCATCGGTCTGAATTACTGATATGCTTGCCCAATCTAAGTTCCATGAATTTGTCTTCCTTGACCTCTCAATACACTTTTTGATCACCAATGCATCTTTGTCTTTAGTCACTTGTTTCTTTTTTAACTCTTTTAAATTCTTGTTTGGTCTCAATGTATACATAAGGAATCGAATTTTGGTTTTATACTTATGTTCTCATTCCATCAAAATTAAGTTCTTTCCCTTAGGGTTTTCATTCTCGCACTCTTTTAGCTTACAGTTGGACTTGAAAAAATTAAGTCTCTTGGACTTGATGTGTTCCTATCAGAGTCCTATTTCAATCCACAATGCTACGTGCTCTTAGGCTAAGCTAATAATTGACTGAGGGGGTCGAGTATTCTTCCAACCTCGAGTTAGCTTCTTTGATCGCTCTAATTCCCAAGAAGTCACGCTTCCCAAGCCTTGCTTAGTTTGCCCTTTGCCTTGATTTGGATGTCCTTGGATGACCACTTGTAGACCTTTCAAACTCCAATGTTTAGATGACTTTTTGAATTAATGTTCAAACACTTTTATGTATACACCTTTAAGGGTCCCTTTTCCTTTGGCAAAAATTCTCAGGTGCCCACCATCGTTTCCTAGACCCACATATGAGTCAACTTCAACTTATCCTATCTAAATATTAATATCGAAAGAATATCCATTGGAGAATTCTTTTACTTATGCTCATTTATTGTATTTTTTTAAAATATTTTTCACGGATCCTTTACCATTATAAAATCCTAGAGCTTTAAAAATGTAAAAGGATAAAAAGAAAGCCCAAATTCCACGAATTTGTGGTGGTTGAGTTGCAATCAATCAATCAATCACCTAAAAGTAGACCAAACTAGATCTTCACTTTTCCTAGATTGTAGGAAAGTGAATTGATTCCCTCCAACAACCTTTACTGCCTTCATTTGAATTCAAAATCCACACGTGGAAGTTGTAGAGCACTTCAAGAGTCTATATAAAAACTTCAAATCACTTGTACATTACATGGAAGCAATATGCATACACTTGTGGCCATCATTGTCTTGCTTCCCTTTTTTTTGCATCATCTTTTTCAACAACAGTAAGATTGAAGAGGTTGTTGCTCTGTCTATGAGCTCCAAATTGGATGAGACATGAATCATTGGAAAGATATTAGTGTTCAATTTATGTGCATAAAGTTTCAAAGCATTTGGTAAATAGATTGGGAGAAATCTCAATTTTTCTGTCTTGGCTTGTGCCGGTTGGCTAGACCGAACTTTGTCGTTTTGCAACTCACTTTTCTACCTCCTACATGCTTCTCCAGGTTCTTTCAAGTAGCATATAAAACAACTATAGGAATGACACCCTTTAATCTAGTTTATGATCATAATACAATTTCAACAATTCATTTCTTGATTCCTACTCTTTGCATAGCAGAGAAATACGAATGGACAAGACATGAGTTGTCCAAGCAATTGGATCAAATAGAAAAGTTACATGAAACTAGATTACAAGTAGTCACAAGTATTTATGCTTCTAAGCGGAAACAAAGGGCTTATTATGATTCTCACATCAAGGAAAAAGGTATAAGAGTTGGAGACTTAGTGCTCATTTACACTTTGAAACAACGTGCAAAAAAGCCACAACAAAGAGGATATGGTCCTTTGATCATAAATCAAAACTCCTCAGGTGGAGCTATTAATCTAGCTACATTAGATGGATGTGTACTATCGAACTACATAAGTGGTTTCAAATTCAAAAAATATATGGAACCCTTGATGAAACAAATGTTGAACAAACTCTTAGGAATGCAAATTAGGAAAAAAGAGGAGGAGAAAATAAGAGAAGATGCGAGACTTGAAGCCCTAGAAAGAAGTAGAAAACATAAGGAATGGATTAGAGAACATGATGAGAGATACTTACAATGTGAAGACCCCATTCCCATGGAAAACTACCATGCCACAAACAATAAAACCCTAGGAAACATACCAAGACAACCTTATTTAGACCTAAGGATTGGAAAGGAAGAATATCATTTGGTGGATTCTTTAATTGATACAGGAGCAACACTCAATAGTGCACACGATTCTTTAATTGCAAAATTAAAGATGCCACACACTCCAACCAAAGCCTACATGATAGGGATTGGAGGTAATATCATTGAATGCCTACGTGAAGTAACCCTATGATTAAACTTAGGAAACAATGCCATGCAACAAACACTCTTGGTCTGTAAAGACTCATATAATAAAAGAACTAGTTCTAAGACAAAATTGGATTTACAAACATGAGGTTACAATACATTTGGCTCAAGGTTATATTTCAGCCAAGATAGGCCATAGAGAAGTCTTTAGTCTCTTAGATGAGAAACCACTAAAGATATTGAATAGGAAAAACCCTAATGGACAAAATTGTAGTGTGCAAGATTTAGAATCCCAACCAAACTCTTTATCTATGGATTCTATTCTCCAACCTATTGTAATGTCAATGAAATTTCTTGTTCTATTATGTGTGATTGGCCAAACCCTCCTCCTCCAAAAAAATTTCTTGTTCTATTATGTTTTGGAATGAACCTGACACTCAGCAATGGTACCTCCTATTTTTCAGGAATGCGTAGAGATAGACCCCAAGATAGAAAAACTGAGATTTCTCCCAATCTACTGACCAAATGCTTTGCAAATTTATAAAATGAGTCATGTCTCATCCAATTTGGAGCTCATAAAGAGAGGAGCAGCCTCTGCAATCCTATTGTTGTTGAAGAAGATGATGTAGAATAAAAGGAGCAAGACAATGATGGCCACAAGTGTATGTATATTGCTTCCATGTAATGTACAAGTGATTTGAAGTCTTTATATAGACTCTTGAAGTGTCCCACGACTTCTACAAGTGGATTTTGAACTCAAATGAAGGAAATAAAGGTTATTGGGCAGAATCAATTCACTTTCCTACAATCTAGGAAAAGTGAAGATCTAGTTTGATCTACTTTTAGGTGATTGATTGATTGCAACTCAACCACCACAAATTCATGGAATTTGGGCTATTTTTATCCTTTTACATCTGTGAAGCTCTAGGATTTTACAATGGTAAAGGATCCATGAAAATTATTTTTTAAAATATACAATAAATGAGCATAAGTAAAAGAACACTCCAATGGATATCCAAATTCTAATCTAGTTAAGTATTCTCCTTCATGTACACACAATCATAGTTGATTATCCTTTCCTCGTTTGAACAATTGCTTTCCTATGATTACATAGTCTTTGCACTATTTCAAGGGTTTTTTGCCTTGCCAAGCTAGCTTCTTCTGGATAATTTTGTGTCTTCAAGTAATCTACAAGTGGCTTATTCCACTCAGGTGCTATAGTCAAATAAAACAAGTATGAATGGTGATTAGGATTGGCCAATACACTCCTTGTCTCTTTAACTCTTGTGTTGTTCCACTAACTCATTTATGTGTTCTCCATTTTTTCTCATGGGCTTGTTTCATTAGACTACTTCTTTCCTCATCTCCAACACATCTTAGAAGTATTCCATTAGATTCCTTGTAATATAAGCTTCTGACAACTATGTTCAGGTTTCTTATTTCCATAGTTCTTGATCTTTAGTTGCATTGATCTTATGACTTGGTCCATGTGTGAGTATGGGTACCAATTTCTCAACCCATTTAGGACCTACTTCTAGGTTGGATAAATAAGTGTTCAGTAGCTCGTCTACAACTTCAGTTGGCAATTCTTCGTGCATCATCCTAGACAAATGATCAGCTCTTACATGAGTATTTCCCTTCTTGACTTCTACCTCAAAATCAAATTCCATTAGCATTAGAAACCATCTGACTATTCTTCTTGTATTACAAGGTCTATTGACCAAATAAAATAGATTTTGGTGATCAATAAAGAACTTGAACTTGTGTGATAGAAGGTAATGTCTAAATTTCTTTACAAGATAGACCATCCCTAGGCCCTCTAGTTCAATCGTAGTGTAATTGCATTCTGGTTGGTTAAGTTGTGTACTAGTATAGGATATTGGGTGATCCAGCTTTCCTTCATCCACCGGTTATGCTAATATGCATCCAATGGAAAAATTAGATGAATCCATGTGTATATGGAATGGTTTATCCCAATTGGGCACCTTCAATATTGGTATTGAACTAAATGTCCTCTTTAACTCATTGAATGCCTTTTCACATTGTTCTATACAGATAAATTGAGTCAACAATTTGTATAAGGATTTTGCAATTATGGTGTACATGTGAATAGATCGATGACAATATTCACAATGACCCATAAAGGATTGTACTTCCTTTACACTCTTAGGTCTCGATAAATCCATATTAAATTTGATCTTATCTTCATCAATAGAGATACCATTCTTGGATCCTATATGTCCCAATATCTTTCCCTGTCTCACCATGAAGACACATTTCTCCAAATTCAGACATACTCTATATTGCATACATTTGTAGAATATTTTTCTCAATATAGGTATGTGGGCTACACTTTGAGAAGAGTATGTACATAAATCATCTGCATATACTTCGATACTTCTCTTAAGGAATTCTTTGAACATATGACACATTAGTCTTTGAAAAGTTTATAGGGCATTAATTAAACCAAATGGCATAACCCTAAAAGCATATACTCCCCATTCTATAGGAAAAGTGATCTTATGTTGGTCTTTAGTAGCAATCGCTAGGAAATTGTACACTTCCTTACCTGCTACCCTTTCCAAAAGATGGTCTGTAATAGGTAATGGATAGCTATCTTAAATGGTGACATCATTAACCTTTTTGAGGTTAATACAAACCCTAAGTTTTCCATTTTTCTTTGGTATGACCACCAATAGAGAAACCCATTTGGTGTGTTCGATCTCGCATTATAAATCCCACTGCCAACAATTTGTCTATCTCTTCTTTAAATTTGGCAGAATATACATCATTGCAAATGTAAGGGACTTTTCTTAGATGGTTTTGCATCAAGATTCATAGAAATTATATAAGAACATATTGAGGGATCTACACCTTTCAAGTCTTTGTAGGTCCAAGCAAATACATCTCTATATTCTCCAATTAAGGCTATGAGTTCTTGTTCCTCTTCTATGGACACATCCTTGCCTATGTAGGTGCATCGCTCTTCATCTCCCTCTAGGGTTACTATTAACTTCTTGGTCTTTTCTTTTTTATCATATGCTATTCCATCCTATGACTCTCTCTTAGGCATTTGAATAGCTAGGTAGGAAAGAGAATTTGGAAATAGATTAGACACTTACTTCCCAAAAAAATTTAGAAAAAAAATTTCATTTTTCTTTCTTCTCAAGTTTTTGGCCCGAGTCAGAGACTAAAAACCATTTTACTATATTCCTAGTCACTTGCTCTTTGCAAGTATCATGGAGTGCTCTGGATGACCTATATTGCAGACCTTGTATCACTTGGAACTCAAAGTTTAGCAATGGAGTTCCTATGTACTTGGATGGGCTCAATAGGTTGGTAGCAAGACTTAGAAATTCCATGGAATCGAAAGTTTTACCCAAACCAGCTGTGAAATTTGAGGGAGGATGTTACATGGACACACGAGGACAACTATATTTAGTGATTGAACATCTCAAGAAAATCAATGAAAGAGGTGAAATGGAGGACTCTCATAACCCTTCCAAGAAAGATAATAGAGAAGTCGTATCTACTCCAAGAAGAAGATTGGTAGTAATAAACATTTGGAGAGGTGATAAAATCCCTCAAGATGATTACTTGACAAACTTCTACTTGATAGCTAGAACTGAAAAATTGTTGTAAGCCACTTCACCCTTAAGGGGAGAAGGCACTAACCCTGCCACCATATATGAATTGCATGATCCTGAAGACTCTTCTAAAGTCATGTATCTAGATCAAAATAAGAGAAGGTATTGGGAAGTCAATGATCTAGAGAGATCTAGACTATGGTACTTGGGTCTGCCAATATTCCCACCCAAGGATCAGGCAACCACTTCCCAAACCCCTCAAGGGAAAACTCAAGAGAATCCATTCATAGCTCAAAATAGTCAACAAAGTGTTCCAATCAGACCACATGTCCACTTTACTACACCAAACACAAGCACCATACCAAATACCCATTTGGGGAGTGAGACAATGAACAAACCACCCTTTCCTTTACAACCCACAAGGCAGAAGACAAGGTGTGCATCCTGTGATTCAAGGTATGGCTAGATCCCTGATGCATGCAAATGGCTAAGACCTATACATGTAGCAAAGTGCATAAGGAATCACTATGGTGGTTATGGAGATCAGTATAATCATATGGTAGAGATCAAACAAGTATTGTGTGTTGAACAAGTAGACTTTTTCATCCAATATGAATCTTTTGGTCTCACCCTCATTGGAATTGCTTTGAATTGGTGCCAACCCTTAGATCCCAACCGATCGTTAATACAAAACAATTCTTTGAATAATCTATTGGTGAATTCACTAAGAGGGGCATGAAACATAACTCCTCTTACTTGATTCATAGTTTTAGGCAAGGTCCTACCGAATCTATGAGATTAGTAGCCAGACAATTTAATCAATATGTGGATAGATGCCCCATAGCTGATAGGCCTACCTAGCAAAAAATGATATGTTTATTCTTGGATGGTTTGACCACTGGAAATTTAAGGACCTTAATGTATGTGAAACGATTGCAAACATTGGATGAATTTCTACAAGAGTGCATAGACTTGGAGGATAACTTAGCAAATGATTTGAAAATTCCATAGATCTCCAATAAATCTAAGGATACTTCTAGCAATGTATCTTCCCAATAGAATAATGTAGAGAAACTTGTAGAATTAGTGGCCAAAAATCTATGTGTCCAAAATCAATAGGGTCAAAATAATTATCAAATCCAACCCCTAAGAATGCCCATACTAAGGAGATGTGCGCATTGCGAAGGTGACCATCCATCTATGCTTGCCCAAGAGGAGGAATTGTTCCCCCACAACCATACCAATACAATAGTCAGACATTACAAGGGCCTAATCTCTACTGTCACATCCAATAGAGATAAACCACTCATATCATTAAAAACTACCCTTGTAATAGACAATCTAGACCAATCCCACCACCTCAATATAGAACATTTGGATACGCACCAAGAGAACAAGGCAGGGAGTCTCAAAGATATGATCCATATCAAGGACCACCCATGGTTCCAAGACCATTTGAGCATCAAAGACACAACCAACCTCAACCTGTGCTAGGGCAATAGCCCCCACATCCTCAGAATGTAGTACCTGTCAAATATACACAACCAGAAGAAAACCTAGCAAGAGTTATATACTTGTGCCAACATTGATGAATATGGAAAATTTAGTTCAAGGCTATGAACATGGTTGTGGAGATTACTACTCCTATGGTAAAAATCTCATAGGGTATGAATCTTCTTATGAACAACATTATTATGAACACAACAGTTATGGAACCACTTATGGATCTAAATATACCAACCTCATATGTGCAACTTCTGGAGATCAAGCTCTTGCAATAGCTCCATGTAATAGCTGCACTCCCAAGTGAGAATAGAAAACCACTAGTAGATCTTCTATCTAGAATGCTACCAGCCCAATCTGCATCGGTGTATCCATAAACCTGAAAATCTACACCAGCCTCATAAAACAATGCATAATCCAAAGTAGCACTCACATACCATAGAGTGCGCCTCATAGCATCCAAATGTGGCTTCGTGGGAACCTGCATAAATTCTGATCTAATGGCATATAAATTTTCTTACAATCATCCATATCATACTTTTGCAACATATTCAAGGCATATTGCCTTTGTGACATCCAGATACCTGTTTTTGTATGAATAAACTCAATGCCCAAGAAATAGTGCAGCACACCAAGATCTTTCATGTCGATTTCTTGCATAAGAAGTTGCTTTACCTCTTTGATGCTTTCTTCATTATCACGACCTACAATGAGGTCATCAACATAAATAACCACAATCGTGATGCCATCATCAACCTTCCTTGCATATAGTGAATGATTTGCATCACACATAGAAAACCCAATGCTGGTTAAGTAATCAGCAATCCTTGCATGCCATGCACGTGGAGCTTGCTTCAACCATTAAATGCCTTTTGCAACCTGCAACCATATTCTGGATGCTTTGAATCTTTATATCCTTGTGGATGATCCATGTATACTTCTTGCTGTAACTCACCATGTAAGAAAGCATTCTTCACATCCATCTGATGCAAAGTCCATCCTTTTGTTGTAGCTAATGCAACAAGTGTTCTAACAATAGACATTTTAGCTACAGGGTTGAATGTTTCCTCATAATCAATGCCATATGTCTGTGCATATCCTTTAGCCACTAATCGTGCTTTATACCTACTTATGCTACCATCATCATTATGCTTTACCTTGTAAACCCATTTGCAACCTATGGGTTTCGGTCCTTGCGACAATGGAACTAGCTTCCATGTATCATTCCCATAAAGTGCAGCCAGCTCTTCATCCATAGCTTCTTCCCAATCTGCATCTTCAAAACAAGAAGATTCAGCATCTTGTATTACCTTGGTCATGTAGGCACAATGACAAGCCATATAACTGTCATATGTCAATCGTTGCAGAATTCCGCATCCTCCCAGATCTTCTTGGTCCTAGGTCACACTTCTCCTTGTATCATCTACATGTGCCCTTCTTACTCTTGGAGTCTTCATAGAGGGCAATCCAAGTTCCTCATCAAGGCTCTTTTCTGAACCCCTTGAATCTCCATCAAGGTCTTCAAAACCTGCACATGTTTTACTACCAGCAAAAAGCTTTTCTTTACCTTTCTTGGATGTATTTGATGATTTTTCTGGACTAAAATTTCCATGCAATCTTCCACTCCATGGATTTGAGTTGGAACTGTTGCTTGGTGATGCATCCGGTCCACTCAAAACTTGAGATTCTGCACTTGATTTTTCAACATTTTCTTTGTCATTTGGTTCAAGATTCAGTCCTTCTTTGGCATCTACATAGAAGCTTGACATTTCATCAAATACTACATCTCTGCTCACCTTCACCTGTCATGTGAGTGGGTTATAACATTTGTACCCCTTTTGCTCAAGGGAGTATCCAATGAAGAGACATTTTTTTGCTTTTGGATCAAGCATCCTCCTTAGCTCATCTGGAACATGTACATATGCAATACAACCAAAAACTTTCATATGTGATAAGTTTGGTTTTTTACCTGTAAACTTCTCTTCAGGTGTAACTTGATGTACAACAGCAGTTGGAGTTTCGTTCATGATGTATACAGTCATATGCATAGCTTTTGCCCAATAACAATGAGGCATATTCTTTTCAGCCATCAAGGCTCTCGCTATTTCTACAATATGTCTATTTTTGCATTTAGCAACACCGTTCTGTGTACCTGCATGAAAACTGACGTTGAATTCCATGACTTTTAAGGAAATTGTTGAGCTCATTTGACATGTATTCACCTCCGCCATCAGATTTTAATGTCTGAATATACTTCCCTGTCTGCTTTTCCACCATATCTTTAAAGTTCTGGAAGTGAGTGAATACCTCACTCTTCTCTTTCATTAAATATACCCACAGGTTTCGTGTATGATCATCATGAAAGTAACATAAAACCTACAACCGCCGATAGATGTGGTCTTTGCAGGACCCCAAACATTTGTATGTACTATGTCTAGCACATTCTCACTAACATGCTTGTCATGTGGAAATGATGATCTTGACTTTTTACCAAATTGACATGCTGCACATACCTTTTGCATCTCTCAAACCTTGAAATTTGGTAGTCCATGAATGATCTCCTTTGACTGCATCAATTTCAGCCTTTGCAAATTTGCATGTCCAATTTGTTTGTACCAGATCTCTATATGAGCAATAACTCCTGCACCTTTTGCAAACGTGACTGCATTCACTCTAGGAATTTTCACATTTAAGGTGAACATCTTGCCCACTTTGTTTCCTTTGGTGATCAATTGTCCACCCTATTTGTATTCTTCTACATATAACCCATCAGCATTGAACCTTACTTGTAATCCTTGGTCAACCATTTGTCCAACAGAAACCAGATTCTTTGTTATGTTTGGAACATGCAACACATCAGCAAGATGTTTTACCTTCCTGTCCTCCATAGACAATGCTATGTATTCTGTATGCTCGATAGGATGTGATGTATCATCACCTGTTTCAACATATCCAGGAACTGGAAATTTTGGCAAACTACTAAACCATTCTGCATGATTGATCATGTGATTTGAAGCATCTGAATCAACATATCAGGCATTACCATTCTATTTTGAAACACCAACAAACATCGTATTTCATGTGATGTTGAACCATGAACAACTTCTAAGAATCATTTGCACTTGTGGATGCATAGTTATTCTGTTGTCTTCTGTTATTTTGATTCTTCAACCTGTGATCACGTTCAAAGTGTCCAAGTTTACCACAATTACAACATCCTTTACTGTCATTACCTGAATCATTTCTTTAGAAATATCTGCGCCCTCTTTGGCTCCCCCTACCTCAAAACTGTCCTCTTCCTCCTGCATGATTCTGTTGTTGACCTTGATCTTGGTTACTGTTTCCTCTTCCACTTCCAAAACCTCTCTCTGTCTCTTCCTCTGCCAGAGTAGAATACTTGCTCAGAACTGGGCTTTCCTTGGCAGTTTGAATCCTCACCAAGATTCTTTTCTTCAATAATCAGCATGGATACCAAATCAACAAAATTCGGAATATTTTCTCTCGTCTGTATAGAAGTTCTGAACTGCTTATATGCAGCTCCTAAACCACGAAGGCACACTTCCACCTTATCATCATCATCATCTACATTCACGCCAATAGATGTAAGTGACTCATATGCTTTTGATTTTCAGAGTGTAGTCACTTATCGACATGCTCTTTTTCTCCAATATATGCAGCTCGTTCTTGAGTTGCAATTTCCGTGCCTTTGTATTGGTCTCATTCAAAGTGACCAAACTATTCCACACCTCTTTCGGAGTCTTGGCATCATGTATATGTCCAATCATGCTATCTTGCATGCTAATAGATAGCCAATACATTACCTTTCGTGCTCCTTGATTCTGTTCCTCATATGCTCTTAACTGTTCTGCAGTCCGATTCCTCTCTGGCAATTGCGGAGCATTTTTGTTCTCTCCTTTGATGTACTTCTAGTAGCCTTTTCCCATCAAGAAATTTGTCATTTTGAATCTCCAAGCATGAAAGTTGTTCTTGTCTAGCTTATCGATCATTTTTGCAGCAATTCAAAACACTGCAAAACACTACAAGCAGCACTTCTGCTTGAACACTATCGCACTATGACGTGACAGTTTGATCTCAGAAAAACACAGTTTTCGTGTATCAACAGTACACGGAATCACTTGAAATTTTGGATCTAGAATACATCAGTGTTGCCGAACACAACGCAAGTTGTAGTTTCTGAAATTGACTTGCTTTTTCTGTGGGCCCCACCTTGCAGCCTCAAAATGCAGGTCAAGATTGCTGATTTTCGTAGCAAACAAAGGTCATTTGTGAATCGTGTTTTCTCCACGCCTTGCCACGTACTCTTCACTGTCGCCTTCTCCATGAGCTCTCTACAGCCATGCTGGTTCTCATACCATGTCACGAGGAAGGAGATAAGGAAGAGACCTCACACACACACTCTCACTCTCAAGAAGAAGCACACACATAGATTGAGGCAAGGAAGAATGATCTTCTTCTTCTTCTTCTTCCTCTATTACATAAAAAGGAATGTACAAGAATGACCTAAAAAACAAGAATACAACAAGTGCAATATATAGAGATCAGTACATAAGGAAAAATCTAATCTCCGCGAATGGGTGAGCTGGCAAGAAACAAATGTGCCATCACTCTCGGTAGATAAATCTAATAAAGCTCAATGAAGTATCCCTGACATATATCGGTGTGACCACTATACATGTCAGAGAAATGAAAAATTGATGTGTGTCATCCTGGATCATCACATGTTGACCGTGATATCTCAACATCACCTTCATTCATGTGCTCACTCTCCAACTGTTTTTGGAGGTAAGCAACATGAGCCTCATTCCTAGCTTGGTACAATGTGGTAAGTGTATCCCAAGCATCCTTAGCTATTTTGTAAGAGTAAATGTGAGGAATAATGGCACGTTTGACAGACAAAGCTATCAATGCATATTCCTGGGCATCTTTGCCATCCCAACAAATTTGCTCTGCAGTAGGTGCGGCTAAAACCTTAGCACAAACAGGAATATGCAGAATATCATCATCTTCGACACCTTCTGCATCAACTTTCGTACCTATAGTTGTAACAGTTGCAGGTGTGATAGGACTTTTTTCAACACCCTACACAATGTTCGGCAGTCCTTTTGCAACCAATACAGGTTGCATCATACAGGTTACCATCCAACTAATCCTCAACTGCCAACATACAAAATACATCACTACTTTCAGCCATGGCTGATGACTAAAATACCTTGATGCAGAAAATTGACTGTATCTCAAAAAGTTGAACAGAGCTACCCAGACAAATTCTGCTAAACCTATAGCAGACTTTGAGATGCTTATACTAGCGAACCGAAACTGGTATATGCCTTTGGCACAAAAAGATGAAATAGCCTACACAAGCATTGTGATAGTGTGTTTAGGGGCCGAAACGAGCTCAGGTCATGATTTCGGCACCACAAAGCAAAGTTGTTTTGATCTCGAAAACACCTTGAGTATGCTCACCAAAATTCATGTGATTTTGAGATTGCAATCGGAGAGGTGTCGATGATGCCCTAGATGAAGCAGCGACCTGCTTTGATACCAATTGTTGGAGTTAGACGTCTACGGAAGCATGCGAACAACAAAGGAAGAAGAAGAAGCTTGGAGCGCAACACACAATACTGAATGTATTACCACTAGAATGTACAAAGATAAGTAGCCCATTAGGGCAATAAGCATATATACAAGCCGAGAAAAAAACCTCCTAAAGAGGGAAAAAAAATGCCCCAACACTCCTAGAGTGTTCCCACACATCACTACCTAAATATATCAACAGTTGTTTCTTGACTCCTTGCCTTTTGGAGCTATTTGTCCTTGGATTTCAGGGCCAAACTATGCTCGTTTTGTGATTGGCCTTCATGGGATTGTGTCCAAAATCTAACGCACATGCTTAGGATTCTAGACACACCACTGAATGGCGGATCTTCTGGAGGACTAATCTCTAGAGGAGCATATTCTTGTAGGGCTTGATGTTTCTCTCAAGTTGGCAACCAAAGTTATAGGGGATACATGCTCCTTGTTTGCCTCTATTATCTTTTACTTTTTTCAATCAAAATAGTCCACATGCTTTGCATGAGTAATTTTAAGGTTTTTGGAGCTTCACAATGGAGGTGGATCATCTATCTTCACCTTGGAGCTACTTTTTGGACTGTTTTTTTTTTTAGATAATACTTGTTTGGAGGTTTTTTTTCAAGTTTTCTGAGTTAGAGACTCTTCCAAGGAAGTACTCATTAGGATGAATGCATACTTGGCAACAAAGTACACCTCATGCTTCTCTTTAAGTTGATGGGTTGAATGCCTCTTAAGACGATTGTTTTGCTTATTACTTAAAGACTCTTCACCACCTTGAAGGCTTGGATGTTTCAAAGCTTGGATGAAGACTTGGACCTATTCTAATCTTTGAGATACCACTGAGCTTTATATGATCCTCTTCCCTTAGCTTTATCGAGGATGACAAAGTCTAGGGGAGGAGGAGTGTTGGGTTGTAGGTCTGCACATATATTTGCACAAAGAAGTAATCTTGTGCATGGGAACTATCTCTTGCTCATAGAAGTACCCCTTTGTGTATATTTGTAGGTTTGCACATATGAACACCCTCTTAGGACCCTTTTTAATTATTTTTCAAGAGTAAGTCTTGGAGGCTTGTAAATAAAAGCACTTTTGCAAAATCAAGCAGATAGGAAAAACCCACGTACGAATTTTGGGGATTTGTTTGCTAGAAGGATGTCTTTTGAAGATCCCCTTAAGATATGTTAGTTAGGAACATGTTCCTTTTTTTATTAGCCTTTGAAGCACATGGGGAAAATAACTTAGATTATAACTAGAGAAGCTCATTATTGGAAAAGGAAGCTTTTGGTTCACGTGAGCTCCATGTACATATCTTTTGAAAATGGAACGGAAGAACTCTCTACTTTAAGACTATGTGCACTTGTGTATATTAGTTCTTGCTCTCATGAATAGGGTGCCAAGAAATTCAAAGAAGGAATTCATGATCATAATAAATTATCAAAGAAAATTGAAAGGACAAAGAAGGTGGAAACATTAAGTATGTAGTTCTATGGATTGGAGGAAGAACTCACTAGTATGGGAGAATGGAAACTAAATTATCTGATAGAAAACATCAGGAGAAGACTTAAAGGTAAGAGCATTGAGAGTAAGGTTTTAGGTTAATTAAGACGTATAGATATGTACCTCCTTGAACCAATTAAATACACTCGGTTGTATTTAGAAGAGGATAAATGGAATAATATGAAATTTACCCTAGAAATGGCTATTCTTTATCATCTTAAGAAGATATGTGTGTATGTATACATGTATGTATGTGTGTATACATATGTATGTATAGTGTATGCATGTTGTGTATGCATGTGTGTCTATGTATGTATGTTGTGTAATGCATGTGTGTGTATGTATGCTTGTGTGTATGTGTGTCTGTGTATATGTATGTGTATGTGTGTATGTGTATGTGTGTGTATGCATGTGTTTGTAAAGTGCATTTGTGTGTGTATATGTGCATATGTGTGTATGTACGTGTGTGTATGCATGTGTGTATGTACGTGTGTGTATGCATGTGTGTATGTATGTGCATGTGTGTGTATACGTGTCTATGTATGTATGCATATGCATGTGTATGCATGTGTGTGTATGTATGCATGTGAGTGTGAGTTTGTGTATATTTGTGTGTAGGTATATATGCAAACATCTATGCATATGTGTCCATTTATGTACATGTGTATATGTGTGTATGTATGTATGTGTGTGTATACATATGTATGTATGTATGTATGCATGTATGTGCATCTTTGTGTATGGATGTCTATGTATGTATGCATGTGTGTGTATGCATGCATGTGAGTATGTGTGTGTATGTGCATATGTGTGTGTATGTGCATGTGTGTGTATGCATGTGTGTATGTATGTATGCATATGCATGTGTATGCATGTGTATGCATGTGTGTGTGTGTATGAATGCATATGAGTGTATGTATGCATGTGAGTGTATGTGTGTCTATGTGTGTGTATGTATGTGTATGTGTATATGTATATGCGTGTCTATGTGTGTGTATGTATGTGTAAGTATCTATATGTGCATGTGCATGTGTGTGTGTATGTGTGTATATGTATGTGTAAGTATCTATATGTGTATGTGTATGTGTGTATATGTATGTATGCATGTGAGTGTGTATGTGTGTCTATGTGTGTGTATATATGTGTATGTGCATATATGTATGTGTGTGTATGCATATATGTGTGTATGTATGTATAGATATGCATGTGTGTGTACAAATGCATGTGAGTATGTATGCACGTGTGTGTATGTATGCATATGTGTGTGTATGTGCATGTGTGTATACATGTGTCTATGTATGTATGCATATGTGTGTATGTATGCATGTGAGTGTATGTGTGTGTGTCTTTGTGAGTGCATGTGTGTGTATGTATGTGTATGTGTGTATATGTGCAAGTACCTATATGTGTATGTGTGTATGCATATCATATATGTGTGCATTTGTGTATGTGTGTATATGTGTGTATGTGTGTGTATGCATATGTGTGTGTATGTGCATGTGTGTGTACGCATGTGTCTATGTATATATGCATATGCATGTGTGTATATGTATGTGTATGTATATGTGCAAGTATCTATATGTGTATGTGTATATGTCTATGTGTGTGAATGATTTTGTGTGTATATGTGTATATGTATGTGTGTGTATATGTTTATATGTGTGCATGTGTGTGTATGCATGTGTGTATGTATGTGCATGTGTGTATGCATGTGCGTGTATGCATGTGTTTGTATGCATATGTGTGTATGTATGTGCATGTACCTTTGCTTGTTCGGTCAATCCTTTGCTTGTTTGCTCTCGTTCTCTCATTTGGTCACTCCTTCACTCGTTTGCTCTTGTTCGCTTGTTTGGTCACTCCTTCGCTCATTCACTCTCTCTCTCTCTCTCTCTCTCTCTCTCACACACACACACACACACATTTGTGCCATGAGAAATCTTTTTTTTTTTCAAATTCATGGAGCGTCGCTTATGCAACACTACAGTGTTGCATCTAATGTGCAATTGTCACTAACATAGTTGCTAAAGGACAACACACGTAGCAACGACAAATATATGTGTCGCTTATGCAATGCTCATCGTCGCTTATTTGATGCAATTGATTTATTTTGTTTATCTATCTTCTGGAGCATTCTGTATGCGATGCTATGTGACGCCATCATCGCATAAGCGACTTTCCCTGCTTTTTTTTCAATTGGGGACGTCGTTATGCCCCTTTTTCTTATAGTGTGTTCACTCTTGACATTGGAAAAGGGTAAAGCAACAAGGATATGTTGATCACCTATGGAGACAAGAAGATTGGAAACTTGGATTTGTGGCACAAAATGTGTGGTCACATCTGTTGGAGGAGATGGTGGATAATCACAAGAGATGAGTTTGTGTAGCTAAAACCTGCTTCACACCTGCTATAAGTGATGGCTAGAGAGTGTTGTAGGACTCTTTAGATAGCTAATAAGCATAAATGATCACATATGTTTCTTGAAAGATGATGCACTAATGATAGGATCAAAACAGATATGTAGGCATATGATCAAAGGTCTAGAACTTGCTGTTTTGGTTGAGACACCTACTCAGAGTTTTGCACCATTCTCTGAGTACAGTAGCAATTGATAAAATTCCTTTTGAGGAACATCAATTAGCTTAACAAGCTACCAATCATGAGTGAAATCATCTAAAATGATAAACCATATGCAGAGAAATATGTTTAGCAAATCAAGCATGCATCCCGACTTTTACGGGCCTTGACAGTCACATACCAGTGAGCAATGATTGATTAATATGTGATGATCGCATGAAGCATTATTAATGAAACTTTGTAGGATTAAAGTAGATAGTATGCTTGATCTATTATGCTTCAAGTCAAGAGAAATGATCCACTATACAGTGAGAACCAGCTCAGAAAAATTCATTGTTTTGATGAAGTGTGATAGAGATATGAGAGTAGGAAGTAATGAACATGTATGTATCAAATCATGTAAAAGTACAATGTCATTGGCAATAACTCATTTTACAACGAGTGAGAAATACGTGAGCTATGATATGAGCTCCTCTTCTCAATGAAAGTACATGAATATGACCTCTGAACTTTGAGATACACGCGGGTGTTTCATATCCTCTTTTATAGCTTTTTGTTGGAGCCAAGTATTTGAATTCAAATTCAAATCTCTACCAATAAAGTGCATCCTAAAGTATAGGATTGATTCTCTCTTGACTCAACTACCAAAAGTTACAAGATTATATACTTCCTAACTCCTCGTGGGTTTAATGACCTTTAACAAATATAATTTGGAAGCAAAGTTAGAGGTTGTACATATGAATCCTTCCATGTGTGATGTCAATATATCAAGCTTATGTGAGGTGATCAAGTGTGTAGGCTTGGGCTTAATTTCACCAATAGCTCCCCCTCAAGCCTAGCATGCTTGATCTTCATTGCTCCTTGATCTCTTGTAGCCCAATCATCACTTTGAACTTGTTCATCTTTGTTCCATCCAATGCTTTGGTGAGTATATCTGCACATTGCAAATGAGTTGATACATAGGATAATTGAATATCCTTGCTAAGCAATTTCTCCCTAACACAATGATAGTGTACTTCAATGTGCTAGTGGCATGGTACACAGGATTAATAGCCAAATGAAGTGAACTAGTGTTATCTCCAAAGATAATTGGAGTGTAGGAATGTATCTCCAAATCTACATACAATTGCTTAAGCCACATAGCTTCCTGAGTTGCATTTGCCAAATCTCTATATTCTGCTTCTGTGGAAGATAAGGCCACAGTTGGTTGCTTCTTGGATGACCAAGATATGAGTTTTGAACCTGCAAAAGATAGGTACCTGAAGTGCTCCTCTTATCATCCTTGGAGCTAGCCCAATCTGCATCAGAATGCAACTTTATATCTATGTTAGAAGTAAAGGGATAGAACAATCCCTCATTCATTGTACCCTTTAGATACTTTAGTACATTTAGATACTTTAGTACCTTTAGATACTTTAGTACCCTCTTTGCAGCTTCCATATGAGGTTTCCTTGGTACATGCATGAACTGAATTAATGTACTTACTGCATATGCAATATCTACTCTTGTCAAAGTAGCATAACTAAGACTACCCACAAGTTGTTGATAACTTGTAACATCTTCAAGTAGTTCACCTTCATTTGAACTTAGCTTATGATTGATCTCCATAGGAATACCTACAACTTTAGTGTTCTCCATCTTAAACTTTACCAACATATCATGTACGTACTTCCTTTGTGTGATGAATATACATGAATCTGTATACACAAGTTCTAATCCAAGGAAGTAGGTTCACAACCCTAGATCACTGATTTTGAATTCCTTCATCAATTGAGCCTTAACCTGCTTGATACCATCAGAATCATTACGTGTAATAATGATATCATCTACATAGACACATAAGTAGATGACCTCTAATTTATTCTTCTTAACAAATAAAGAAGAGTATGCCTTGCTTGTCACAAAGCCTTGATCCTGCAGATAGGTACCAAGCCTATGGTTCCAAGCTCTAGGAGCTTGTTTGAGTCCATAGAGTGCTTTTCTAAGCTTGCATACATACACTGTTTTTTCTTCATCTTTAAAACCTGGTGGTTGTGCCATATACACTTCCTCTGATATCCAACCATTTAAACATGCATTCTTGGCATCTAACTCATATAAATTCCAATTTTTGGATGCAACAAGACTTACCAATACCCTGAATGTTGGCATCTTTGCCATAGGTGAAGATGTTTCTTCATAGTCTACTTCATGTGTTTGGGCGAATCCCTTTGCTACTAAACTTACCGTGTACCTGTTTATAGAACCATCAGAGATCTTTTTAATTTTGTATATCCACCTTGAACCAATTACCTTCATATCTGGCTTCTTGGGAACTAGATCCCAAGTGTGGTTTTTCTGCAATGCTTCCACTTCTTCCTGCATGGCTTCTCTCCACTCTTTCTTCTTCTTAGCCTCTTCAAATGAAGAAGGCTCCTTTGCCATAGAATCTTCAGTGATGTACACAAAATGCTTTGTGACTAAGGATGTATCATATCCATACCTTATGGTATTCTTACTTTCTCTTTGTGATCTCCTTAAAGCTTGATTGGAAGACTCGGGTAGATCCTCTAATTGCTTGTATTTGAACTTTCCTCTTGATTTCCAAGCTTTGAAATCAATATGCTCCCCATCTTCTAAGTTGATGTCCTGCTTGGTGTTGATCTTCTTGAGTTACGGTTGGAAAATCATTTTCCAAATCATATGGTAATTTGACTTTCCTATAATCATCTTCAAACCATGAATTATTCTCATCAAATACTACATCCCTACTAATTATGAATGCCTTGTTAGTGGGATTATAAAGTCTATATCCCTTTTGATTCTGATCATACCCAATAAATATACATTTCTCAGCCTTAGATCAAGCTTCCCTTTGATTTGTCATGGGATGTGTGCATAGACAATGTGCCCAAATATTTTGCAATGATCCAATGAGGGTTGCCTGCCATTCCATGCTTCATATGGTGTCACACCATCCAATGATTTGGATGGAAGCCTATTGATCAAATAGGTGGTTGTGGAAATAGCCGTTGCCCATAAATAATTAGGTATTTCTTTCTCATTTAACATAGACCTAGCTGCCTCAACAATTAATATGTTCCTTCTCTCTACCACTCCATTCAATTCATGAGTATACCTAGTTGTTACTTCCCTCTTTATGCCTCTGTCCTATAGAAATAGATCAAACTCATGTGAAAAGTACTCACCTCCTCCATCTGACCTGATTCTCTTCAAGCTCCTTACTATTTGGTTTTCAACTAGTGCCAAATACTTCTTGAAACATGTAAAAACCTCATCCTTATGCTTCATGAAATAGAGAATTTTCCACCTACTATAATCATCAATAAATGAGACATAGTTCCTTGAACCTGAGATGGATGGATCTTTGTTAGGACCCCACACATCAGTGTCTACAAGCTCAAAATTATCTTCATGGATGTATCCTTTCCTACTAAATGGTTGCCTACGAGCTTTGCCAAATTGGCAAGCTCCACGTTTGTATATCATGTGTTTCTTGGTCACATTGGGAATGCCAAGCACATTTTGATCCCTACAAATTTGCTTTAGAGTTCTTTCTCCTATGTGCCCTAGCCTTTTGTGCCATATTTCCAACTCAGACAACATTTGGTCTCTATAACTGAATAGTGCTATGTTCATTGTGTTGTCAATTTCAAAAGTAAACAATCTACCTGAATTCTCACCTTTGGTAATCCTTTTGAATCCTTGTTGGTAGTCTTCCACATATGCTCCATGCTTGAACCTGACATGTAGACCTTTCTCTAGAATCTGCCCAACACTAGTTAGGTTTTTGGTTATAGTAGGCACATACAGAACTTTGCTCAAAAGGTTCCTACTACCATAAGATGTTTTGACATTTCCAATTTTCTTGACTGAATGTTTAGTGTCATCACCTATTTGTACTTCATGCTTCCCCTTGGGTTCTTCAAGATCACATCATAGTGCTACATTTCTTGCCACATGATTGGAACAACTTGAGTCAATGTAGAAAAGATGCTCATCATCTTTACCTTGCTTGGATGTCATGTTCATGATGAGCAGAGAGTCTTCTTGATCTTTAGTATAGTTGTTGAAGTCCCTTCTTCCTCTAAAGCCTCCTTGATAGTTGTTGTATCCTTGATTGAAGTTATGGTTGTAGTTGCCTCCACCATTGTTGTACCTGCCTCTTGTTTGTCCATAGCTTCCTCTATGGAAGCCTCTTCCCCTTTGGTTCCTTGTATTTTTGTAGCATGCTTCTGTAGTGTGGTTGTTGAGACCACATATGTTGCATGGTGAATTGTTGTAGGGTCTCCCCCTACCTTGGTTAGCTCCTCTGCCCCTACCTCTCCCTCTTCTTGCATAATTAGCTTGAGAGGTACTAGCCTCTTCATCTTGTTTCTTACTTTTACCTTTTTCCTTAGCTTTATTCTTATCTGTATAAAGGGCAGAAGATTGGTTACCCCTTGAGTTGTCAGCATTTCTGTTGAGCTTTGTCTCATGGGTGAAGAGTTGTCCCATCAAGGTGTTGAGATCATGTATTTGCATATCCATGTAGAGATCCATTGCTATGGTGAAGGACTCCGAAGCACTTCCCAAGTGTCTTGGGAGGTCTTACAATTTCTAACATGTGGTAACAAGAAATTAGAGATTGAGTTTAATAGATATGACCTCGCAAGAGCATCCTTTGCACACCATGTGGTCAGCCTTTCTTGCTCTTCCCTTATTGGTTGATTCTTGCTCCTGAAGATTGGCATGTCTTCATCTCCTGAGATGTATCCAAATAGGCTTCTCCCTTGAAGATATGCTTGCATCCTTAGGGATCATGTTGAGTAGTTGTTCCTATCCAATTTGTCAATGAAGGATGGAAATCCATCTCCCATCTTGATTGAACTTGCTCTGATACCACTGTTGGAGGAGATGGTGGATAATCACAAGAGATGAGTTGGTGTAGCTAATACTTGCTTCACACCTGCTATAAGTGATAGGGGGATAGTGTTGTGGGACTCTTTAGCTAGTTAATAATCATAAATTATCACATATGTTGCTTGGAAGATGATGCACTAATGATAGGATCAAAACAAATAGGTAGGCATATGATCCAAGGTCTAGAACTTGCTATTTTGGTTGAGACACTGTGTACCTAAGTCACGAGGTCTTAGGGACTTGTGTCAAAGAGACTAAATCTCATTTGCCACACAAGTATGTATAGTGGTGGATTGACACATGCTTAATTATCAATCCGAAGAACCGACCTAACCAAGTGTATGAGGACATGTGCACACATGATGGAAAATGAGTGGTGCAATTAAAATGCATGAGAAAAGACTGAACTACCTCTCTAACTCACTTAATCTCTAAAAGTGTCTCCCGTGATACCACTTACAATACTAAATACAAATTTGAATGTTTCTCCCAGCTTCGAACTCCGAATATGGCAAATAACAGGTTCATTTCGAAGATCTCAGCGAGACGCATCTAGTGGTGCACTTTCACTCAAATCTGACAATTTCTCTTCAAGTTATGGACAAAGCAGTGAATGGTAAGAAACACCTACACTCACTCCATAACTCGTACTTGCTCACACACTACAGTAGTTCAAAAGTGATGGAGAGGGGTAGACAACAATCCTACACACACATTCCAAGCTTTACACACACAAAAGATCATAGAGAAGATGAAAATGTGCAGGAAAGAAGCAAATTCGAAAATTTTGAGCTCTCCTTCTTCACAATGGCAAAAAGTGTTTACAAAGATTCACAAACTGACTTATATACATGTGCCCTCAAAATGGTCCTTTCACAGAAGTGACCGACACTTTATTGGCTAATCTCTATTCTCCTACTATTTTACAAGAAATATGTTACAAGGAGTTGGGCTTATGCATCTATAGGACTCCTCTAGTGCATTTACATAGCTTTGAGGGAATTTCATAGGATTTTGAAGAAGAAAATTATGCCCATAAATTTGAGAATTTTGGGGCTTCTCTTTTTGTGCCTCTTTTCTCTGCAACACTCCCCCTCTTTGTCTCTGCCGTCCCTTGACAGACTTTACTTCTCGTTTGCAGCTTGTTTATGGTTCCTGAATACACGCACCGAGTGGTCGAAGAAGTAATAAGGACTGTCAGAGAATTTGTTACTTTATCCGAAACTAGTCCTTTGCTTCTATTATCCCCTTGGTATTTCGTACATTCCTAAATGTGGATTGCTGCATTAAATCGGGCTGCCACGCATGCCATCAATGGCTAAGAATGTGATGTTCTTAGTCACTCTCTTCAACTTCTCAGCCTCTGCCTCTTTCTAACTTTTGGTCTTTTGATATGTCTTTGTCTTCACACATCTGACCCTGTTGTATTGCTTGGAGCCTGTTTACTTCTTTTTTGTCGCACACCTCCATTTGCTGACCTCTAATCCCTTTTAAGTCAGCATTAAGTTTTAAAGGTCCTGTTCTTGAATCTTCTTTGTCATCCTCTAGGACCTGATTCATTTCTTTCCACCGCCCGCATCCAGTGGATGAGGAGGCAGCTAAGATCTTCAGACAATTGGTTATCTTATCCGATGAAGAGTCCTTCATGTGTTGTCTCTCTTTCCTGCTTGTTTCGCTTCACCGCCTGCTCCTGGTGGATGAGGAAGCTGTGTGCAATCTCCCATGAAATGTCTTGGTTGTTATCTTCTTTAATTCCACTCCTCAGGACCTAGTTCTTTGGTGTTGTTGCCTTATGTGTGCCCCTGCGGGGGCTTTGGGCAGAGAGTTGTTCTTTTCCTTTATAGAATTCATTCCTTATTGAGCAGTTTTATCTTTGATCTTCTTCTTCTTCTCTTTTTGCTTGATTCCCCTTCCACACATCCCTCCTCCTGAACTCTATCATCCCCAATAGGCTTTTTGTGGCGACGTGAGTATGTTTGGATGACATTTTGCTCCCGTTGATTAAGCAGATTAGCATGACATATCATTAATTCTTTCCATTGGGCCGACTTTACCCCATCATTTGGTGCCTATCTATGATCAGCAAAGAAACTTAATTCATAGGCCACCAGTCTGGCATTAAGATTCGAAGACATTTTTACAAAAATTTCTGAGTCTTTTTCGAAAAATCCTATGAAAAATGCCTCCTCGAATGTTTGCATGTAAGTACTTGGCAGAAACATAAGTCCGGAGTATATGGCCATGAGCGTTAATCTGCTAGGTATAGTTGATAGATAAAAAATAAGGGTGTCTGATCCCTGATTAATGTTGATGAAGTTCAAAAAAGTGTATTGGGCATGCTAAAACACCCTGATGATAGTAAGTAACATACTCAAGGTCTTATTAGTCATCTTGATAGCTAAATTTGGTATAGTTGCATATCGAGCGATCCAAAATTCGATTGTTTTGATCATGTATTCTTCAATCAAAATAGAGTAAACTCTTTGAACTCCACATCCAAGTCTTTCGAGAGCTTCTTTCACCACATGTATCAAATTTATAAAAGTTCTAAAGCTCTATACTCAACCTCAATATCTGTTCTCAACCTCAATAAATGATATTGCAGCTGTAATTTGCTTCTTGGACATACATGAGATGACTCTTTGACCTATCGTGAAGACATAGTGAGTTGTGCTCCTTCTTTCCTCCTTTGAACAAGCTCAATCAACATCAATAAAGCCTTGTGGTTTTAATCTGTCTCCATAAGGGTAGTACAACCCTTAGTTGACAACATGCTTGATGTACCTAAGAACTCTCTTGTCTGCAATCATATGAACATCAAATTGGTGAATTCAAAAATTGAGAATAATGCAAGTCAGGTCTTGTGATGGTAGCATAGTTAAGGCTTTCAATTATGTGTTTATATGCTAAGATATCTTCAAAAGGCTGCCATTCACTTGCGCATAACTTAGTGGTTGGATCCACAGGTTGTGCAAGTGGCTTACATCCACTCATACCATACTTATAAAGTACATATATTAAGTATTTCTTTTGGGATAGGAGAACTCCATTTTATACATAAATAAGTTCAATTTCAAGAAAATAGTTAAGCACTCCAAGATATGAAATCTTGAATTCATTCCCAAGCTTGGCCTTGATCAAGACATCCACATATATACATATGTAGAAAACTAGTCCTCCTTCCCACTTGAGGTATAGGGAGGGATCTACATCACTTGGCTTGGATCCACACCTGCACAAATACTCCACAATCCTTTGATTCCATGCCCAAGGAGCTTACTTTAAACCATAGAATGATAAGATAAGTTTATAAATAAAATTTAAATATTTAGGGTTTTCAAACCCTAATGGTAAACTCATGCAGATTGTGTCTTGCAAATCACCATTAAGAAAATCATTTTTCACATCCAATTGATATATTGGCCACCTCCTAGATGTGGCAACTCCAATGATTTCCCTAACTGTAGTCATCATTGCATCTAGGCTAAATTCTTCTTCATAGTGAATCCCATAGGATTGAGCAAATCCTTTTGCCACAAGCCTTGCTTTGTACATAGAAATTGAACCACCATAATTTCTCTTCAATTTATACACCCACTTGTTGCCGATATCTTCATCCCTTCAAACTAGACTCCATGTGTTGTCTTCAAGGGCTTTCTTTTCTTCCATAGCTTCTTGCCACTCCTTTGTTTCTTTGGCATGTTCATAGTGAGAAGGTTCATGGTCTTTGATAACCCTAGACATGAAAGCATAATGCCTAGCATTATAATTATCATAGAAAATTCTTGAGATTGGATGTTTTATCATTTTTGACCTTTTTTCTTCTCCCCTTGGTGGGATAAACATCCTTTATCTTTGGTGTTTTGAACTCTGCTTTTGATGTAGCTCTCTCTTCCAACATAGGTTCTTCAAAGTCTTCAACTTCATGTCCATCTTCATCAATCCCTACTTATCTTTCCTTTCCTTTATTCATTGATTGATGGTTTGAATCCATGCTTGAGCTTCTTTGTATGCTTGGACCATTGATTTCCGAGCTATCTTGAGTCCTAGCTACATATCTCCTCTTTGCCTCATCAATATCTTCATCCTGCAATGGAACTTTGGAAGCATACCGTGGTTTGAGTTCATGAAACACTAGATATCTAGATACCTTTAGTTCTTTTGTATTGGGGTTGTAGCACCTATAAACTTTTTGCTCCATAGCATAACCAATAAACATACATCTTTCAGCCCTTGCATCTATTGCACCTCTCAATTATTGTGGCACATCTATGTAGCATACACAATCAAAGTATCTAATGTGTGAAAGGTCTCATTTCCTTCCACTCCATGCCTCCTTAGGTGTCATGTCATGTACCCCTAATGTGGGACACCTATTTTTTAAGTACATAACAGTAAATACAACATCTACAAATATGTCAATGGCACATTCAATTCATTTAACATACTCCTAGAAATTTAAAAAATATACCTATTATTCCTCTCTACCAACCCATTTTGGTGGGGGTATACCTGCAAGTAATTTTCCTCTTTATACCTTGGTCCTGTAAGAAATCACTAAAGGCATGGGAGAAGTATTTCCCCCCTCCATTTGACCTTCGGATTTTGATGTAGCAACTTGTCTCCTTCTCAACCTAAGCTTAAACATTTAAAGACATCAAACACATCTTATTTTTGCATCATACAATACAACTACACTTTCCTTGAGTATTCATGAATGAAGGTTACACATACCTATTACCCACAAGATATGGTTATTTGGTGTCCCCCCACACATTTGTGTGCACAAGGTCTAACACATCATGTGCTACGTATGCACTCTTCTTGAAGGGATGCTCAATAGACCTGCTTAGCTGGCAAGCTTCACACATCTCATGCAACATTTGTAATGAAAAATGTGGTAAAACACTTACTAACTACCTCTTCTACATGTTTTTCAAGCTTTCAATGTTGATTTTGTTGGTGCAATTAAGCCCAAGCCTACACACTTGATCAACTCACATAAGCTTGATGTATTGACATTACACATGGAAGGATTCATATGTACAACCTCTTGTAACTTTGTTTCTAAATTATATTTGTAAAAGGTCATTAAACCCACGAGGAGTTAGGAAGCATATAATCTCATAACTTTTGGTAGTTTAGTCAAGAGAGAATCAATCCTATACTCTAAGATGCACTTTATTGGTAGAGACTTGAGTTTGAATTCAAATACTAGGCTCCAACAAAAAGCTATAAAAGAGGATATGAAATGCCCGCATGTATCTTGAAGTTGAGAGATCATATGCATGTACTTTCATTGAGAAGAGGAGCTCATCTCATAGCTCACTGATTTCTCACTCATTATGTAATGACTTATTGCCAATGACATTGTACTTTTACATGATTTAATACATACATCTTCATTACTTCCTACTCTCATGTCTTTGTCACACTTCATAAGAATAGTGAACTTGTCTTAGTTGGTTCTCACTGCATAGTGGATCATTTCTCTTGATTTAAAGCATGATAGATGAAGCATACTGTCTACTTTAATCCTATAAAGTTTCATTAATAATAGTTCATATGATCGTCAGACAATCAATCATTGCTCACTGGTTTGTGACTGTCAAGCCCCATAAAAGTCGGGATGCATGCTTGATTTGCTAAACATATTTCTCTGCATATACTTTATCATTTCATATGATTTCACTCAGATTGGTAGCTTTTTTTAAGCTAATTGAAGTTCCCCAAAAGGAGCTTTATCAATTGCTGCTCTACTCAGAGAATGGCGCAAAACTCTGAGTAGGTGTCTGTTGCAGAGAAAAGAGGCACAAAAAGAGGAGCCCCAAAATTTTCAAATTTATGGGCATAATTTTCTTCTTCAAAATCCTATGAAATTCCCTCAAAGCTATGCAAATGCACTAGAGGAGTCCTCTATATGCATAAGCCCAACTCATTGTAACATATTTCTTGTAAAATAGTAGAAGAATAAAGATTAGCCAATAAAGTGCCGGTCACTTGTGTGAAAGGACCATTTTTAGGGCACATGTATATAAGTCACATTGTGACTCTTTGTAAACACTTTTTGCCATTGTGAAGAAGGAGAGCTCAAAATTTTCGAATTTGCTTCTTTCCTGCAGATTATCATCTTCTCTATGATCTTTTATGCATGTGTGAAGCTTGGAATGTGTGTGTAGGACTGTTGTCTACCCCTCCCCATCACTTTTGAACTACTGTAGTGTGTGTGTGAGCAAGTACGAGTTGTGGAGTGAGTGTAGGTGTTTCCCGCTATTCACTATTTTGGCCATAACTTGAAGAACGGTTGTCAGATTCGAGTGAAAATACCAGCAATAGATGCGTCTCATCGAGAGCTTCAAAAATGAACCTACTATTGACCATATTCGGTGTTCGAAGCTGGGAGAAACATTCGAATTTTTATTTATTGCTGTAAGTGGTATCGTGGGAGACACTTTCAGAGATTAAGTGAGTTAGAGAGGTAGTTCAATCTTTTCTCATGCATTTTAGCTGAACCACTTCATTTTCCATAATGTGCACACATGTCCTCATACACTTGGTTAGGTCGGTTCTTCGGATTGATAATTAAGCATGTGTCAATCCACCACTATACGTACTTGTGTGGCAAATGAGATTTAGTCTCTTTGACACAAGTCCCTAAGATCTCGTGACTTAGGTACACATGTTTTTGGCGCCGTTGCCAGTGGTATTCCCCTTCTACGATAGACATGAAGTTTCTCCTGGGAACAGGACCTTGCATGTCTTCCAAAGCCATTGGTATTTCTTCCTCCGAGTCACTAGAGGTGTCGGAATAAATAGAGCGATGACTTGCCTGAGTTGCACTCCCTACTGATGAAATAACACTTCTCCGACTACTTAACACCTTTCCTAATCTCAAGTTCATCCACCCTCCTGAGGCTGTTTAGGGTCCTACTATCCCCTAATTGGCTCCTCAATTGCCTCAAATTTTACCCTTAAAAAAGACTCAAAATGTTCTGGGAGATACAACACTAGTGATACTGCACTAGACGATACCACTCTTGCCACGATACGATACCACTATTTATCGCAATACGATACTTTTGCAGGCGGCAATACGATACTTGGAACAATCGATGATACGATACCTCAATCCTCACGATACGATACCAGTGAACTCACACGATATGATACTATGAGCCCATACGATACAATACTACTGCACTGCACGATACGATACTTGGAATCCTGCACGATATGATACGAGTGCGAGTCGTGATACGATACCGCAAACCTGCACGATATGATACGAGTGCGAGTCACGATATGATACCGCAAACCTGCACGATACGATACTGAATTGTCGGCCGATACGATACTAAGATTCATCACGACACGATACGATGGAGATTCAATGATATGATACGAGGTACATGATAGGATACTAGTGTTATGCGCAATACGATACCGCTCAGTCGACGATACGATACCGTGATCGGGACGATATGATACCAAGTGGACTTCGATATGATATCACTGGTAGATCGTGATCGCGATACCAACTTGACGATACGATACCAAAAGTGGTATCGCGATACCTCAAGTGGTATGCGACGATACGATACTTGGCGAGTATCGCGATACTAGGGAATTTTGGTGTCGCGATACCAAAACTCAACCGATCACGATACTACAACCAAAATCACTTCAAACACAAAAATTTTTGTACCCCTATGTTTCTCTCTCACTCCTCTTCACTCCTCACCCTCTGTCTTACTCAAAGAACCTCTTAAATCTCTCTGTTCCACCCTGCGATACCGAAAACATCTTTAATCACGTGTGGATGTGTTTTTAAAGTGATTTTGATGTTGCACTCTTGTAAAGTTTACCTTTGAGGGTGTCTTGCTTAAGTTTTGAGCTCACTAGGTAGTATTGCGCGATACTACTCAGGCGATACCGATCGCTATCTGCAGGCGATACCACTTTCTGAGCAAGTGTCAAATGAACTAATTCTTTTGGCTTTTATAATTTCTGATGATTGAAGCCTATTCATCTTCTTACTTACTATCACTCTCTTGCAACAGTACCTTTCCACCGTGCATAGTTCCTACAAAGTTCTTATGGTCCATTTACATATTGTGTCAAAGATGAGAACACAAACATTTTTATACATAGTTTTCTATATGTAATCAAAAGAGGCATAAATGAATAGTAGCAGATTTACCTTTATAGAATCTTTGAAATACTCAATTTAGATTTTTATCGAAATAGTGACTCGGTAAGGTTTTTACCTAGCTGATCATATGGGCCATCAAATCCTAGAACTACTCCAACATACGGGGAAAAGGTTGATGCCCACACTCCATTTGAGAACCCTCAAGTTGCACTCCCCTAAATATGAAGTCTAAAATCCCATATTTTAGATCTGTGTCTACAAGAAGCTCATAAATGAGGGCAGTGCCTCTATCAGCTACCTGCAAGTATATATATGCCATATGTCAAACACAATATAATAACCATATCTATAACCTTGACAAGGACAAAACCCCCCAACACAATCGATTGAAGCATCTGTTTCCGTTCTGCTGGTTACTTACCTCACTTCTCCAAAACGTCTCCTTCATTACAATTGATGACCTCATCTACCCCAAAGCCTTTAATTCTTTATGTTAGCGCATAGAAGACAACAACAAAATGCTCAATTTTAGGGTGGGCATCATCAAACTAAATCATACCCTTCACGAAAGAAGTAGATCCTCATCGTCTACTTGGACCTATGTTGGCAAGTCCTTTACCTTGATGCATTGGTGCACATAGTGAATGATCATTTAACCCAATAATGAAGCCGCTATTGTTTGGAGGATATATTCCCCTTTTTGGCGGAGCCAATATCCGAAAAAAACTGATAACAACATTGTTCAAGTCATCAACTGGTCATATAAATTCAAGACCTTTGGGAATAAATCTAAGAGAAACTTGATATTACAATGTAAACAACTTTGTTTCTACTAGTGTAAGGGTTAGCAAAAAAATGCTATTTCATTTCTTATCAATCTAGGAACCCCAACAATCCATATGCCTAGAACCACTACGAAATCTTGTCGGAACTTTCGCTGATCTGTGTCACAACTCAATGGATCCAGACATATCAAACAAAGACTCTGTGCATGTCCTTGCATATCGAAAAAATCACAAAGCTTAAGTTGAGGTTCCAAGAAATAAAAGAATTGAAACGCATGAAAACTTCTAGTCACTATTCCACCTGCTCAATGATTTTCAAAGGTACTCTTTGTGGTGCCAAACGGGAGAGGCGTTGCAGTCTGTAGACAAAGAAGATTTTCCAAGTTGATGGATTCACAAAAACAGGAAAATGTAGGCCTCCCAAGGCTTGTCGGCTTGACCTCGTCATCTCTACTACGGGATGTCCTCAAACTGGCCATTGATCTTCTGAAATAGTACCATCAACTAAAATCCCATGACACTTAGGATTGTAATGCTTCTTGTGTTATGTTGCTACTGTATCGGTGTTGCAATGGAACATGATGAACATAGATATCTACCTTAGGATTCGAAGAGGACAGAAGTTTATGTTCAACTTACAGTGCATAGCCGTTTGCGGACCCTCGCCAATGCATTGGCAAATGCATGTAAAATTGCATACGCAAGATTCAATCAGTAAAATGAGAGTTATGAGCGCATTAACTCTCATACAACAACTACTCGCCAGTGCATTGGCAAATGCATGTAAAATTGCATATGTAAGATTCAATAAGTAAAATGAGAGCTACGAGCACATTAACTCTCGTACAACAACCACGACTCATGCAAAATTTTACAAATACTTATAAAACTTCACAAAGAAAAGAAAAAGAACAAAAGAGAAGAGTTATGACTCGTGAAGCTATCGAGTTCCATCCTCATATCACACTCTGGGAACGAGTTATTAGTCACCGAATGTGCAAGACAAATAAAGTGGCCTCAACTCAACCACCAAGGATCAAGGCCTAATAGGAATTTACTCGACTCTTGAGTCTCTGATTATCAACCTATGAACCTTTTCCTCTAATGTCTTATATATATGGGGTATAACTGACGCCCAGGTTTAATGTAAGGGTGTCATTTGAAGCCTTTGTAAATTTTTTGAGTTTCCTCATGAAGTCTGGACCAAATTTTGGGGTTTCATTTGAAGCTTAGAACCCCTATTGAAGCGCAATGGGCCTTCATATTTAACCACTGGCGGAATCCATTTGATTTACGTGAGCTTGAATTCCCGAATGGTTCCACGCAGACGGAGCACAGCCGCTTCGCTGCTGCAGTGGGGAGGAGCGGCCTCGCGCAGGGTTAGAAGGCTTTGCGGGTTCAGGACCGCTGCGCCACCATCTTTCCCATATTTTGGATCGCAACTTTTCAGGAATCCCGAACTCGTGCGTAAACACTGTGTTGCCGCACTTGGATCATCCATTCTGCGATCTCGGCATGCGTTTCTTTCAATCGATGATTTCGGCACAAGATTCTCTGAACAATCCAATTTTACCATTGTACCCTGGAACGTGAAGATATTATCGGCATTCCATACTACAGCCTGCACATCTCAAGGGCTCATCTATAATTATGATTCCAATCGCCCCCCTCGCTTGCTTGTAGTCCAGCCTCGTACATACCCACAGGTTGTAATGAAGGCGAACCTCCTGGAGGCT
>CM035421.1:210000-437500 GCA_020310875.1 Ceratopteris richardii
GACCTGGGGCCCAAACCGTCGCAGCATACATCATAGCTGGTCTGACCAGTGTGTCAAATAGCCAGCCCTTCGTGCGGGGCTCCTGGAAGTGTGCTTGGTGACATCTCCGCTCTAACATGGCTAAAGCTGCATATCCGCGTGTGAGTCTATCGGTGGCTGCCTGTCTCATGCTGAAGGGGCCAGGCAAGCTCGTGAATGTGACTCCGAGATAGACATAGGAAGTGACCACCTCAATCTGTCCACCACCAGCTCTGAATCCTTCTCCATTCCTCACCATGGGGGAGGTGTGGAAGATCATGACCTTGGTCTTGCCAAGGTTTACTGTCAAGCCCCTCTGTGTACAAAACTCATCCAGGGCCTCAAGGTGGCGCTGTAATCCCTCGGGTGACTCTGAGATCAAGACAATGTCATCGGCATATAATAAAATGTGGACATGTGTACCTGCGAGGTCTGCACCCTCTCCTCCAGCTCGGAGAATGTAGTCCTCAATCTCGTCAATGTAGAGACCAAATAGAGTGGGAGAGAGTGGGCAGCCTTGCTTAACACCGATGGTGCTAGCAATGGCCTCAGACATACCTCCTGGACACCGTACCCTCCCAGTCACCTGCTCAAAGAGTGCATAGATGGCCCAAATCATCCCTGATGGTACTCCCAAGCTCTGGAGGCGTTGGAAGAGCCTCTCTCGCGGCACTGTATCAAAAGCTTTGCGGAAGTCCACAAAGCAGCAATATAGCCTCTTCTTCCGCATCCTTGCCCCATCAATGAGGCAGCGCAGAATGAAGATGTGATCAATAGTAGAGAAAGCTCGTCGAAAACCTCCCTGGCCTCGTGCTCGTAGCCCCTCAGTCTCTGCATATGAACTGAGCTCTGCCTCAAGTATGGCACCGTATAGTTTGGCCATGGTGTGGCCAATCATGATGGTCCTGTAGTTCCCTGGATCCAGGGTGTCGCCAGATTTGTGGATAGGCACAATGGTGTGCCTAGTCCACTCCTCTGGGAATCCCTCTCCTATAGTCCGGTTGAAGACATGTGCAATCAACGGGGCTATAGTGGAGGCTGCATATATGAGATGCTCGCTCTGCAATCCTGCGTGGTCTGTCGAACGTCCATGTCGAAGTCGTCGTATGGCCCTCTCAACCATCTTTGCTGTGAAGAGAGAAGAACTAGTAGGGCGAGGCTCAAGTGGCTGGGGAATGGGAGGCTGCCTAGGTACCTCATATAACCTCTGAGCATAATCATGCCATGTGTGTGGGTCTCCAATAGGTGTGGTCGGGCGTGGCTCTGGTAGGCTGCGCCATGCTGCAGCACTGTCCATACTCATAAAGAGATGGTATAGCTCAAGCTCCTGTGCCTCCTCAAAGGCTCGCCTCTTTCGACGTGTGAGAGTCTTCATCTGTCCCTTGGCCTCTCTCTCTGTGATCTCTCCCAATGCTCGCTGAGCTCGTAGTCGGCGGTAAAGATCTCTGCAATCCTCATCATACCAACGATGTTGTGGCATAGTCCCCAGAGGAGGTGTGTGACGAGAATGGATGGTGTGTGGGAAGGAGCTGATGGCTGATGTCTGAAGAACTGATGCTATCTGAGAGGTGAGTAGGGATAGTGGAGTGTCAGGATGAAGTAAGAGAAGACCCTTCTCGACTCGAGCCGCATATATGTGAGCTAGCTCGTGTGTGAAGTGGATGGTGGTGTGTGGGATGCGTGCTGCGGGTATGCGTGTAGGGGTGTCTCCCTTCAGGGAGAGTGCGAGGTATGTGTGATTGGCCCGAATGGGTATGGGTGGGATGGTGAATGAGGTAAGTAGGTGGATGGCCTCTCTGGACCCCATGACGTAATCTACTGTACTTCCCCCGCCATCTGTGACTGAGTGTGGTATGCATGTCAATCCTCCTGAGGTAGGCCACTGAGTCATCCCGTTATAGATAACGAGATTATGTCGAGAGCCTAGTCTGAGTAGGTGAGTGCCATATTGAGTGTGTGTAGGGTCAGCTGAAGCTCGAGCTGTAGACTCATCCTCTATGGTATGTAGTATCTCCGGGTCTTCTGGGTCAAATATCTCACACTGATCATTGCCTGTCCTTGCATTGAAGTCTCCCATAAGGAAGACTTCCCCTAATGCAGAGTACTCTGTAATCTCTTCTGACAAGCAAGTGTATGGTGAGTCCTCCTCTCGATCTATGATAGCGAAACGCGAGCTAGAAGGAGCAAAGTAGCATAATGCTATGAAGATGATCCGCTCCTGCGAGAGCTGGAGTCGAATCCAAAGATATCTGGCCTTTGAATCACGTGCGACTATCTGTATCCTGCTCTGAAGTCCATCTCTAAAGAGTATGGCTACTCCTCCTGATCCTCGGGTGGTGTGCTGACGTGTACACTCTCTGTATGTGGACTCCCACTGAAAACCGTGGACTCGAGGTAGGCCCCGGTCCGGGCTCTCATGTGTCTCTGTGAGCATAATGATGTCTTTGCCTTTGCGCACCTCTTCCAATCTCTCTGGGTGTGTCCATAGATCTCCATTGCAGTTCCAAACTGCAAGGTGTATCTCCTCGAGTGTCTCACAGGCCGCGAATCCCTATGGGATGGCCTTGCCATCAATGATGACACGACCATCTCTGTATGAAGCCTTCTTTCCTTCTTTGCGAGCTTGATGTACTCTCGGCATGCATGCACGACGGTGTGCTACCTGCATGGGTGTGAGATCATCGTCAAGGTAGATGGGGGGGGGCCATCAAGTGCTCTCAAAATCACCCTCTTGCGTAGGGAAGTAGATCTTATATCTTCGGAAGGGAAGTGTAGAATGAGAGCTCTCTTCTTCGTGGGGTCTCGTCCCGTTCTCCAAGACTTGATGAATGGGGGGGACTCCTCTTTGTAGCCGAGTATCTTGCATAGTGTCTTCCCATCGGACTCGGGGGTAGAGCCTTCTTTTTCTTCAATGCCCGTGATGCGTACATTGAGACGGTGGGCATGTCTCATCTTTCCTTCCTCAATAGTGGTGTGCACGATGAGGGCTTCTTCCTTTTGTGCTTTCTCTTTGGCTTCTTTTTTGATGTTCTTCTTCACTATGTCGATCCACCCTTCTTTGGTAGCTTCTAATTTGTTTTCCATGCTCTCGGTCAAGGATTTGGTGAGTTCTTTTTTGAGAGCTTCTGTCTTGTTCATATTAATCTCTCCTTCTTCGGGTGTAAGAGAGACCATTGAAGCTTTGAGGAGCTCCAATACCTCTTTCATGTTTGCCCTCTCCTTAGCCCATTCTTCTTTCTCTTTTTGCCATGCTTCCCTCTCCTTATGATATGTTTCTACTTCCTTCTCGAGCTTTGAGAGGCGGCTGATGATGGCCGTGATAGTGGAGTCCACCATGAGACAAAAACCATGTACAAGTGTAGTAACCCTGTGTAGAAGATAAAATGAAATAAAAAGTATATCGCTACACAAAGCTATATAGGGCTGGAAAAGGGTGGGGACACGTGGCTCTGACTCTGTAGATAGTGGCCACCTAATACATGGGGGGATCCAAAATGTGAGTAGAATGCCCTAGCTACTGGTGATGGGTGGAGGTGGGTGTAGTATGTGGTACATCGGTGGTGGTTTGAGTGCCTCCTGAAGGAAGACAACCCAGGGGGTGGTAGTACGCCTATGCTCCATCATGTGGTCGTAGGCAATCCTAGATGGACCTCTCTGATGTAGCTCAACTTGCTGAAAGAACTGGGTAATGGTCTGCTGCGTACTCACCCGTGGCTGATGTATGGGCTGTAGTGACCGCTCTCGCCTCTCGTACGTTGCTGTGAGAAAGCGTCCCAAGCGTCTCTGGTCTCCCATAGTCATGCACAGCTGGAATGACTCCTCGATCTGGAACTGTGCTCTTAGGTCTAAGTACGTGGACATCTGATAACAAAATGCTCCTCACTCTCTACCTCTGTCTGGCATACTGGGCACCACCTCTCCTCACGGGGGACTCCCCTGGACAGACCCCTCTCAATCTCGAGCTGATGTAATGAAACCCGGAGCTTCCCAATGACGACTCGTAGGTGGTGGGGAAGGTAGGTCTGCATGTATCTCGGAATCTCGATGAAGCCCGTGCCCGATATATGTAGAAAATGCTCGCGGTAGTAGAGCATTTTCGGTGGCAATGTAGCCGTAGGGCTCACCCATGTCCTCTGTATGTATGTATGCCATATCTCCTGACGAATGATCCTATTCCTCTCATGATGAGAGAGCGAGTAGGTGGGTGCATGAGAGTCGTACTGTAGTGGTGGTAGCCTATCTATGTCAAAGCCATGGTGGGCAAGCCAGTCTCGTGTCTGTGCATACCATGAGGAGGTGTCGCCTGCTAATGCCATATCACGTGATGCCTCGAAAGCACGATAAGCAATGCGCTCTGTATCCATGCTCCAAAGTCTGTGTAATAGGCATACTGTCTGGAATAGTGCCTCAACTAGCATCGGTGGTGCAGCGAGCTCTGCTCTAATGATATCATGTGGTACTGAAGGCTTGCTGCGGATAAGTCTGGCAATCATGAGGATCAATGGCCTCTCTAATGCTGTCCATACTGATGTAGCTAATCCTGGTCCCCATGTGGCTGCCCCATACATGAGCGTTGGCGTATCCAAAGTGTCAAAGAGCCACCCCTTTGTGCGGGGCTCCTGAAAATATGCCTGGTGGCACTGTCTCTCCATCAAAGCTAGTGCTGCGTACCCACGTGTGATGCGGTCACGGGCTTCCTGAGCCATAGAGAAGACCCCATGCTGCTGTAAATGTCACCCCCAAGTAAACATATGATCCGACCACCTCGATCGGTCCACTTGTTGCTGTGAACAAACTATGTCTGCGTACCTGTGCTGATGTATGAAAGATCAAGACCTTGGTTTTACCAAGGTTCACAAATAACCCTCTGTGTTTGCAAAAGTCATCTAGGCCGTGTAGATGATGCTGTAGACCTTCTGGAGACTCTGAAACCAAACAATATCATTAGCGTATAAAAGAATATGGACAGTGGACCCGTCTACCTCAATGCCATCTCCCCCCTGCTGCTGAATGAAGTCCACTATCTCATCAATGTGGAGACCAAAGAGGGTGGGTGAGAGAGGGCATCCTTGCTTCACCCTGATAGTGCTAGCAAGTGGATGAGATAAGCCCCCTGGACATCTGACTCTACCAGATAGTCTCTCGTATAAGGCATAGATCCCCCATATCATCTCCTCCGGAGCTCCGATGTCAAGTAGTCGTCTGAAGAGTCGATCCATGGGAACAATGTCAAATGCTTTGCGGAAGTCCACAAAGCAACAATATAATCTCCTCTTCCTCACCCTGGCCTGGTCGATCAGGCATCTCAGAGTGAAGATGTGGTCAATGGTAGAGTAATCTGGTCTGAAACCTGCCTGTCCTGGAGCCCTGATGCCCTTCCTCTCAGCGAGAGTACTCAACTCTGTCTCTAGTACCGCCCCATATAACTTGGCCAATATAGGGCCAATCATGATCGTCCGGTATGTAGCTGGATCCATAGTATCACCTAACTTATGAATGGGCACTATGGTGTGCTCAGTCCATGAGTCTGGGAACCCTTCAACCAATGCACGGTTGAAGAGATGGGCAATAAGCGGTGCGAGAGTCGTGCCTCCATAGATGAGGTGCTCTCACTGTAAACCGAAATGATCATGGGCCTTGCCATGCTTCAGCCGGGCAATAGCGCGTCCCAACATAGTGGGTGTGAAGAAGTCAGAGGTAGTAGGACGTGAGCTCTGCGGTCTGGGAATGGGAGGCTGGTCTGGGATCTCGTATAGGCTCCGTGCATAGCTATGCCAAGTGCTCGGGTCTCGGATAGGTGTCTCCTGTCTCCCCTCTCTCAAATGTCGCCATGCCACTACACTATCTCGACTCATGAGCAAATGGTAAATATCCCAATACTGTCTCTCCTTCCAATCTCGCCGTTTGCGGCGAGTAAGGCTCTGCATGCGACGCTCTGCCTGTGTGTGTGTTATATCTCCTCTATGCTCTAAAATTCGTAGGTGCTTCCGCAGCTCACGACAATCTGCATCATACCAACGGTTGTGGGACATGGATCCTGTGCGTGGAGGGTGCATATGTGTGCGGTGTGGGAAGCTGCGGAGAGCTGAGTCCTGTAGGATGGAGGTGACATGTGATGTAAGTGTGTCCAAAGGTGAGAATGGATCGAGGGGGAGTAGGCAGGTGTGTAAATGGTGTGCATAAACGTGTGAGAGCTCGTGTGTGAAGTGTATCCTGGTATGTATCTCAGTCGGTGAGGGAGGGTCTAATGGAATCGGAGATGAGAGTGTGAATGTGATAAATGTGTGGTCAGCATCGAGTGGGCGTCGTCCAATACTAAGTGAAGGGATGAGTGAAGCTCCAGAGGTAGTACCCAAAATGTAGTCGACTATGCTCTCGACTCCCTCGTGAGGGAAGCAAGTAAATCCGCCTGAACCTGGCCAACGATTCATCCCGTTATATATAACGAGATGATGTCTGCTGCCTAGCTCGAGTAGATGTCTTCCATAGCCGGTGGTGTCCTGACCCGTATTTGCCGATACTCTGCTTGTGCTAATCTCAACCGGGTCTCTGGCCCTCATGAGATGTGGGTGATCCATGTCGTATGCCTCGCACTGATGTGATTGAGTGCGGCCATTGAAGTCCCCCATAAGGAAGACTTCACCTAGTGTGCTGTAATGTAGTATCTCATCTGAAAGCGCTGTGTATGGTGAGTCTCTATCTCGAATCGGTCCCCCCAGATCCTATCGTGCGTATCGAGATCAGCCTGGTGGGAAGTAGCATATAGCAATGTAAATCGAGCTCCCCTGTGCTATCTCCATGCGAACCCACATGTATCGTGCGTCCTCATCTCTACCTGTAATATGGATCCGGCTCTGTATCTCCTGTCGAAATACGATGGCCACTCGTCTCGATCCTCCCACTGTACTCTGTCCCGTCGTGGTCCTGAATGCAGATTCCCAATGAAAACCTGCAATGCGTGGTAGACCTCTCCCTGGGCTCTCGTGTGTCTCTGTGATGCACGCAAAGTCATGTGATGCCAGGATCTCCTCGAGTCTGTCTGGTCGCGTCCAGAGTGCCCCATTGCAGTTCCACACTGCTCCTCTGAGTGGTGTCTCCTGGTGTAGTGATGTCTCATAGGCCGCATGGCCCTATTTGATAGGGCGTCCATCTATGAAGACCTTACCATCATGGTAAAAGGCCTTCCTCCCCTCTCAGCAAACCCTAGCGTCAGCCCCTCTGCGCCCTCTGAAAACCCTAGCGCTCGTCCGCTCTGCCCGAAACCTCTGCGAAACCCTAGCGCCCGTCTTCCCGAGCTCCTCTAGTAGCTCTTCCCGAGCTCCTCTCTACGTGAAGCTCTGCCCGAGCTCTGCGTGAAGGTCTACCCGAGCTCTACGTGAAGCTCTGCCCGAGCTCTGCATGAAGCTCTGCCCGAGCTCTGCGTGAAGCTCTACCCGAGCTCTACGTGAAGCTCTGCCCGAGCTCTGCATGAAGCTCTGCCCGAAGCAACTAAAAGCAACGCTCTCTCTCTCCCCCTTCTCACTGCGCCCTACCATCTGCACGCCAAATGTCGCCCGCCAACATCCTTGCAATTTCCGCCAAGATCGCCCTGCAGAAACCCCAACCTATCGAAACATAAACCCTACCTTGAGCGCTCCCACACATGTCGCCCTTTCAACCACCCCAACGTCGAATCCCTGAAACCCTACTTCCAAATAATTCCAAATCGAATCCCTGACCTGAAACCCTAATTCCAAATAATTCCAAATCGAAGGCCCTAACCCCGGACTAATAATTGTTGCCCACAGTTATTAGCCACTCCCACCCTTACTCCATCGCGCATCGGGCGCGCTCCCGTCTTCATCGCAAGTCTTTAGGCTCAGCACACTCAGCATTTTTTTTCATCTTCGAATGCAATGAGCGCTACGGCTAAGAAGGACGATTTGACAAAAATGGAGGACAAACTGACCATAGCTATCAAGGAAAACAAGAAGATGGTGGACTCCACTATCACGGCCATCATCAGCCGCCTCTCAAAGCTCGAGAAGGAAGTAGAAACATATCATAAGGAGAGGGAAGCATGGCAAAAAGAGAAAGAAGAATGGGCTAAGGAGAGGGCAAACATGAAAGAGGTATTGGAGCTCCTCAAAGCTTCAATGGTCTCTCTTACACCCGAAGAAGGAGAGATTAATATGAACAAGACAGAAGCTCTCAAAGGACCGAGAGCATGGAAAACAAATTAGAAGCTACCAAAGAAGGGTGGATCGACATAGTGAAGAAGAACATCAAAAAAGAAGCCAAAGAGAAAGCACAAAAGGAAGAAGCCTTCATCGTGCACACCACTATTGAGGAAGAAAAGATGAGACATGCCCGCCGTCTCAATGTACGCATCACGGGCCTTGAAGAAAAAGAAGGCTCTACCCCCGAGTCCGATGGGAATACACTATGCAAGATACTCGGCTACAAAGAGGAGTCCCCCCCATTCATCAAGTCTTGGAGAACGGGACGAGACCCCACGAAGAAGAGAGCTCTCATTCTACACTTCCCTTCCGAAGATATAAGATCTACTTTCCTACGCAAGAGGGTGATTTTGAGAGCACTTGATGGCCCCCCCCCATCTACCTTGACGATGATCTCACACCCATGCAGGTAGCACACCGTCGTGCATGCATGCCGAGAGTACATCAAGCCCGCAAAGAAGGAAAGAAGGCTTCATACACAGATGGTCGTGTCATCATTGATGGCAAGGCCATCCCATAGGGATTCGCGGCCTGTGAGACACTCGAGGAGATACACCTTGCAGTTTGGAACTGCAATGGAGATCTATGGACACACCCATAGAGATTGGAAGAGGTGCGCAAAGGCAAAGACATCATTATGCTCACAGAGACACATGAGAGCCCGGACCGGGGCCTACCTCGAGTCCACGGTTTTCAGTGGGAGTCCACATACAGAGAGTGTACACGTCAGCACACCACCCGAGGCTCAGGAGGAGTAGCCATACTCTTTAGAGATGGACTTCAGAGCAGGATACAGATAGTCGCACGTGATTCACAGGCCAGATATCTTTGGATTCGACTGCAGCTCTCGCAGGAGCGGATCATCTTCATAGCATTATGCTACTTTGCTCCTTCTAGCTCGCGTTTCGCTATCATAGATCGAGAGGAGGACTCACCATACACTTGCTTGTCAGAAGAGATTACAGAGTACTCTGCATTAGGGGAAGTCTTCCTTATGGGAGACTTCAATGCAAGGACAAGCAATGATCAGTGTGAGATATTTGACCCAGAAGACCCAGAGATACTACATACCATAGAGGATGAGTCTACAGCTCGAGCTTCAGCTGACCCTACACACACTCACTATGGCACTCACCTACTCAGACTAGGCTCTCGACATAATCTCGTTATCTATAACGGGATGACTCAGTGGCCTACCTCAGGAGGATTGACATGCATACCACACTCAGCCACAGATGGCGGGGGAAGTACAGTAGATCACGTCATGGGGTCCAGAGAGGCCATCCACCTACTTACCTCATTCACCATCCCACCCATACCCATTGGGGCCCATCACACATACCTCGCACTCTCCCTGAAGGGAGACACCCCTTTACGCATACTCGCAGCACGCATCCCACACACCACCATCCACTTCACACACGAGCTAGCTCACATATATGCGGCTCGAGTCGAGAAGGGTCTTCTCTTACTTCATCCTGACACTCCACTATCCCTACTCACCTCTCAGATAGCATCAGTTCTTCAGACATCAGCCATCAGCTCCTTCCCACACACCATCCATTCTCGTCACACACCTCCTCCCGGGACTATGCCACAACATCGTTGGTATGATGAGGATTGCAGAGATCTTTACCGCCGACTACGAGCTCAGCGAGCATTGGGAGAGATCACAGAGAGAGAGGCCAAGGGACAGATGAAGACTCTCACACGTCGAAAGAGGCGAGCTTTTGAGGAGGCACAGGAGCTTGAGCTATACCATCTCTTTATGAGTATGGACAGTGCTGCAGCATGGCACAGCCTACGAGAGCCACGCCCGACCACACCTATTGGAGACCCACACACATGGCATGATTATGCTCAGAGGTTATATGAGGTACCTAGGCAGCCTCCCATTCCCCAGCCACTTGAGCCTCTCCCTACTAGTTCTTCTCTCTTCACAGCAAAGATGGTTGAGAAGGCCATACGACGACTGCGACATGGACGTTCGACAGACCACGCGGGATTGCAGAGCGAGCATCTCATATATGCAGCCTCCACTATAGCCCCGTTGATTGCACATGTCTTCAACCGGGCTATAGGAGAGGGCTTCCCAGAGGAGTGGACTAGGCACACCATTGTGCCTATCCACAAATCTGGCGACACCCTGGATCCAGGGAACTACAGGACCATCATGATTGGCCACACCATGGCCAAACTATACGGTGCCATACTTGAGGCAGAGCTCAGCTCATATGCAGAGACTTAGGGGCTACGAGCACGAGGCCAGGCAGGTTTTCGACGAGCTTTCTCTACTATTGATCACATCTTCATTCTGCGCTGCGTCATTGATGGGGCAAGGATGCGGAAGAAGAGGCTATATTGCTGCTTTGTGGACTTCCGCAAAGCTTTTGATACAATGCCGCGGGAGAGGCTCTTCCAACGCCTCCAGAGCTTGGGAGTACCATCAGGGATGATTTGGGCCATCTATGCACTCTATGAGCAGGTGACTGGGAGGGTACGGTGTCCAGGAGGTATGTCTGAGGCCATTGCTAGCACCATCGGTGTTAAGCAAGGCTGCCCACTCTCTCCCACTCTATTTGGTCTCTACATTGACGAGATTGAGGACTACATTCTCCGAGCTGGAGGAGAGGGTGCAGACCTCGCAGGTACACATGTCCACATTTTATTATATGCCGATGACATTGTCTTGATTTCAGAGTCACCCGAGGGATTACAGCGCCACCTTGAGGCCCTGGATGAGTTTTGTACACAGAGGGGCTTGACAGTAAACCTTGGCAAGACCAAGGTCATGATCTTCCACACCTCCCCCATGGTGAGGAATGGAGCAGGATTCAGAGCTTGTGGTGGACAGATTGAGGTGGTCACTTCCTATGTCTATCTCGGAGTCACATTCACGAGCTTGCCTGGCCCCTTCAGCATGAGACAGGCAGCCACCGATAGACTCACACGCGGATATGCAGCTTTAGCCATGTTAGAGCGGAGATGTCACCAAGCACACTTCCAGGAGCCCCGCACGACCCGCACGAAGGGCTGGCTATTTGACACACTGGTCAGACCAGCTATGATGTATGCTGCGACGGTTTGGGCCCCAGGTCTCACAGTCACCCAGTGGAGTGCGATCGAGAGGCCACAGGTACGTATGATCTCGCGATTATTTCGTGGGAAACAGTCGGTGCCACATGACATCATCAGGGCAGAGCTAGCTGCACCACCCATGGCAGTAGAGGCACTATTCCAAACTATCTGCTTTATTCAGAGGATTAGGGACCTCCCTACAGATAGACTCACACACAGAGCTCTTGAGGCATCTATACAGATATCAGAGTCAGGATATGAGAGAGCTTGGTACACTCAGGTTAGAGTCTGGTTTGATAGTCATGGACTTGATATGGACAGATTGCCGCCTTTTCAGTATGACCCAGACTCACCTCACATCCACCTCTCTCGTCGTGAGAGGAATGTTGTGCTGAGACAGGATCTCTGGCAGCTCTACATTAGTCAGACATGGCACACACCACACATGGGATCGAGACTATCGCACTATCGAGACCAGTTCATAGACATACTAGCTGACGGTTTCATCCAGCGACCACGCTACATGGATACTCACATGCCTCATAGCTCGAGGGTAGCGATTGGCCAGCTGAGAGTCTCATCACACCGACTCGAGATTGAGACGGGCAGAGCCGCAGACATTCCCAGAGAGGAGCGGATATGCATAGTATGCAGAGTAGAGATGGAGGATGAGGAGCACTTTGTATGCAGATGTAGCGCATATGATGGCATCAGAGGCGGATACGAGACTCTGTTTGCAGGGCAGCCCACCCTCCGAGAGATCATGGACTCTAGAGACCAGCGACAGCTCGGGCGATTCTTACTAGAGATACAGAGTCACAGAGATTCCCTACTCCAGCCTACTGTAGCACTCCATACAGGAGGGAGACAGAGTCAGCTCACTGACTTCTTTATTCCACGACGTGCTGCAGCCCTCCCCCCCTCAGCCCACACACCGAGCGGGGTGACTCTTCAGCAGGCTCAGATATCTCGAGCTAGGAGACGACCCCGTGCTATAGGATATCGGGCCCCGAGACTTCACCGACACCAGATTGCGGAGATCCAGGCTTGTGACCATCGCGCCATGGAGGAGAGACGATCCCATATGATGGCCGATCCCGTTGCAGCCATCAGGGTGGCCCTGACTCCACCTCCACCTATGTATCACATATTACACCCACCCACTAGCACAGGATGGAGCTAGTAGTCGTCTTAGATGCATTCTCATGGTTGTTGTACTACCCTTTTGCATATAGACTATCATAGATATCGCACTCCATACACCCCCACCATTTTCATGGGTATCCCCACATGCATACTACGGAGATCTATATCAGCTTAACCAGTTCCATTTCAGCACTTTTATCTTTTCTGATTGACAGAAGATACACCCATGTACATCGATTTGTCTCATAGGCCGAGTTCGGCCTCCTAATAGACGTAAAAACACTTTCTTTCTTTCTTCTTTCTCGACATGCCTGGAGTATCTGTGGCATGCAAGCGCGTCGGTGTGCCACCTTCATACGCATGAGGTCCTCGTCCATGTAGAGGGTGCCGCCGGGTAGTCCACGTAGTACTGATCGACGTCTAAAAAAGGAGGTTCGTGCCTCCTCGGAACTCATCTTGAGGATGAGTGCTCGCAAGCAAACGCGATGTATTACTCCCAACCCTCCATGCGTTTGTGTAGGGCATGCTCTCGTATCCAAGTTGACGGCAAATGTTAGTGGCGTCTTCCTCCGGTGATACCCCTTCGGGTAGGCGTGTAATCCGAATGTGAAGTCTTCCAGTGTGTCGAAGCCTCTCCTCCTCAAGTGTATCCTGGACTCGTGTGAGCTCTTCTTTCTGCACGTCTTCCGTAACTTCCTTCTTAGTCCTTTTGTGCGAGAGAGAGAGAGAGAGAGAGAGAGAGAGAGAGAGAGAGAGAGAGAGAGAGAGAGAGAGAGAGAGAGAGAGAGAGAGAGAGAGAGAGAGAGAGAGAGAGAGAGAGAGAGAGAGAGAGAGAGAGAGAGAGAGAGAGAGAGAGAGAGAGAGAGGGAGGGAGGGAGGGAGGGAGGGAGGGAGGGAGGGAGGGAGGGAGGGAGGGAGGGAGGGGGGGGGGGAGAGAGAGAGAGAGAGAGAGAGAGAGAGAGAGAGAGAGAGAGAGAGAGAGAGAGAGAGAGAGAGAGAGAGAGAGAGAGAGAGAGAGAGAGAGAGAGAGAGAGAGAGAGAGAGAGAGAGAGAGAGAGAGAGAGAGAGAGAAAGAAAGAAAGTGTTTTTACGTCTATTAGGAGGCAGAACTCGGCCTATGAGACAAATCGATGTACATGGGTGTATCTTCTGTCTATCAGAGAGGATAAAAGTGCTTAAAAAGAAACTAGTAAAACTGATACATATCTCCGTGGTATGTGTGTGGAGATACCCATGAAAGTGGGGGGGTGTATGGAGTGCGATATCTATGATAGTCTATATGCAAAGGGGTATTACAACAAGCATGGGAATGCATCTGAAACGACTAACTAGCTCCATCCTGTGCTAGTGGGCGGGTGTAAGATGTGATACATAGGTGGAGGTGGAGTCAGGGCCATCGTGATAGCTGCAGCGGGATCAGCCATCATCTTGAATCGTCTCTCCTCCATGGCTCGATGGTGACGAGCCTGGATCTCTGCAATTTGATGTCGGTGATGTAATCTCTGTGACTTTGTATCTCTAGTAGGAATCGCCCGAGCTGTTGCTGGTCTCTAGAGTCCATGATCTCTCGGAGGGTCGGCTGCCCTGTAAATAGAGTCCCGTATCTAACTCTGACGCCATCATATGCGCTACATCTGCATACAAAGTGCTCCTCATCCTCCATTTCTACTCTTCAAACCGTGCATATCCTCTCCTCTCTTGGAATGTCTGCGGCTCTTCCCATCTCAATCTTTAGTCTATGTGATGAGACTCTCAACTGGCCAATCGCTACCCTCGAGCTATGAGGCATGTAAGTATCCATGTAACATGGCCGCCGGATGAAACCGTCCGCTAGGATGTCTAAGAACTGGTCTCGATAGTGCAATAGTCTCGATCCCATGTGTGGTGTGTGCCATGTCTGACTAATGTAGAGCTGCCAAAGATCTTGTCTCAGCACAACATTCCTCTCATGACGAGAGAGGTGGATGTGAGGTGAGTCTCGACCGTACTGAAAAGGCGGCAATCTGTCCATATCAAGCCCATGACTATCAAACCATACTCTAACCTGAGTGTACCAAGCTCTCTCATATCCTGACTCTGATATTTGTATAGATGCCGCAAAAGCTCTGCGTGTGAGTCTGTCTGTAGGGAGCTCCCTCATCCTCTGAATAAAGCAGATAGTCTGGAATAGTGCATCTACTACCATGGGTGGTGCAGCTAGCTCTTCCCTGATGATGTCATGTAGTACCCACTGTTTCCCGCGAAATACTCACGAGATCATACGTACCTGGGGCCTCTCGATCGCACTCCACTGGGTGACTCTGAGGCCTGGGGCCCAAACTGTCGCAGCATACATCATAGCTGGTCGGACTAGTGTGTCAAATAGTCACCCCTTCGTGCGGGGCTCTTGGAAGTGTGCCTGGTGACATCTCCGCTCTAACATGGCTAAAGCTGCATATCCTCGTGTGAGTCTATCGGTGGCTCCCTGTCTCATGCTTAAGGGGCCAGGTAAGCTCGTGAATGTGACTCCGAGGTAGACATAGGAAGTGACCACCTCAATCTATCCACCGCCGGTTGTCCTTCTCCATTCCTCACCAAGGGGGAGGTGTGGAAGATCATGACCTTGGTCTTGCCAAGGTTTACTGTCAAGCCCTTCTGTGTTCAAAACTCATCGAGGGCATCCAAGTGGTGCTGTAATCCATCGGGTGACTCTGAAATCAAGACAATGTCATCGGCATATAATAAAATGTGGACAGGTGTACCTGCGAGGTCTGCACCCTCTCCTCCAGCTCGGAGAATGTAGTCCTCAATCTCATCGATGTAGAGACCAAATAGAGTGGGAGAGAGCGGGCAGCCTTGCTTAACACCGATGGTGCTAGCAATGGCCTCAGACATACCTCCTGGACACTGTACTCTCCCTATCACCTGCTCATAGAGTGCATAGATGTCCCAAATCATCCCTGATGGTACTCCCAAGCTCTGAAGGCGTTGGAAGAGCCTTTCTCGTGGCACTGTATCGAAAGCTTTGCGGAAGTCCACAAAGCAGCAATATATTCTCTTCTTCCGCACCTTTGCCCCGTCAATGAGGCAGCGCAAAATGAAGATGTGATCAATAGTAGAGAAAGCTCGCCGAAAACGTGCTTGGCCTCATGCTCGTAGCCCCTCAGTCTCTGCGTATGAGCTGAGCTCTTCCTCAAGTATGGCACCGTATAGTTTGGCCATGGTGTGGCCAATCATGATGGTCCTGTAATTCCCTGGATCCAGGGTGTCGCCAGATTTGTGGATAGGCACAATGGTGTGCCTAGTCCACTCCTCTGGGAAGCCCTCTCCTATAGCCCGGTTGAAGGCATGTGCAATCAACGGGGCTATAGTGGAGGCTGCATATATAAGATGCTCGCTCTGCAATCCCATATGGTCTGTCGAACGTCCATGTCGCAGTCGTCCTATCGCCCTCTCAACCATCTTTGCTGTGAAAAGAGAAGAACTAGTAGGGCGAGGCTCAAGTGGAGTGGGAATGGGAGGCTGCCAGGCACCTCATATAATCTCTGAGCATAATCATGCCATGTATGTAGGTCCCCAATAGGTGTGGTCGGGCGTGGCTCTCGTAGGGTACGCCATGCTCTGGCACTGTCCATACTCATAAAGAGATGGTATAGCTCAAGCACCTGTGCCTCCTCAAAGGCTCGCCTCTTCCGACGTGTGAGAGTCTTCATCTGTCCCGTGGCCTGTCTCTCTGTGATCTCTCCCAATGCTTGCTTAGCTTGTAGTCGGCCTTTAAGTATCTCTGCATTCCTCATCATACCAACGATGTTGTGGCATAGTCCCGGGAGGAGGTGTGTGAGCAGAATGGATGGTGTGTGGGAAGGAGCTGATGGCGGATGTCTGAAGAACTGATGCTATCTGTGAGGTGAGTAGGGATAGTGGAGTGTCAGGGTGAAGCAAGAGAAGACCCTTCTCGACTTGGGCCGCATATATGTGAGCTAGCTCGTGTGTGAAGTGGATGGTGGTGTGTGGGATGCGTGCTGCGGGTGTGCGTGTAGGGGTGTCTCCCTTGAGGGAGAGAGCGAGGTATGCGTGATCGGCCCCAATGGGTATGGGTGGGATGGTGAATGAGGTAAGTAGGTGAATGGCCTCTCTAGATCCCAAGACGTAATCTACTGAACTTCCCCTGCCATCTGTGACTGAGTGTGGTATGCATGTCAATCCTCTTGAGGTAGGCCCTTGAGCCATCCCGTTATAGATAACGAGATTTTGTCGAGAGCCTAGTCTGAGTAAGTGAGTGCCATAATGAGTGTGTGTAGAGTCAGGTGAAGCTCGAGCTGTAGACTCATCCTCTATGGTACGTAGTATATTTGGGTCTTCTGGGTCAAATATCTCACACTGATCATTGCTTGTCCTGGCATTGAAGTCTCCCATAAGGAAGACTTCCCCTAATGCAGAGTACTCTGTAATCTCTTCTGACAAGCAAGTGTATGGTGAGTCCTCCTCTCGATCTATGATAGGGAATCGAGAGCTAGAAGGAACAAAGTAGCATAAGGCTATGAAGATGATCCGCTCCTGTGAGAGCTTGAGTCGGATCCAAAGATATCTGGCCTGTGAGTCACGTGTGACTATCTGTATCCTTCTCTCAAGTCCATCTCTGAAGAGTATGGCTACTCCTCCTTATCCTCTGGTGGTGTGCTAACGTGTACACTCTCTGTATGTGGACTCCCACCGGAAATCGTGGACTCGAGGTAGGCCCCGGTCCGAGCTCTCATGTGTCTCTGTGAGCATAATGATGTCTTTGCCTTTGCGCACCTCTTCCAACCTCTCTGGGTGTGTCCATAGATCTCCATTGCAGTTCCAAACTGCAAGAGAGAGAGAGAGAGAGAGAAAGAAAGAAAGAAAGAAAGTCATATTAACGTCTTCTGGAGGCCAAACTTGGCCTATGAGACAAAAACCATGTACAAGTGTAGTAACCCTGTGTAGAAGATAAAATGAAATAAAAAGTATATCGCTACACAAAGCTATATAGGGCTGGAAAAGGCTGGGGAGATGTGGCTCTGACTCTGCAGATAGTGGCCACCTAATACATGGGGGGGGTCCAAAATGTGAGTAAAACGCCCTAGCTACTGGTGATGGGTGGAGGTGGGTGTAGTATGTGGTACATCGGTGGTCGTCTGAGTGCCTCCTGAAGGAAGACAACCCAGGGGGTGGTGGTACGCCTATGCTCCATCATGTGGTCGTAGGCAATCCTGATGCGTGAGATATCCTCCTGATATAGTCGTGGTCGACGATATCCGCCCATGCGTGGTCGGCGCTGTGCTCTCTGTGTTGCTGCCTGGTGGAGCGTGAGCCCTATAGATGGACCTCTCTGATGTAGCTCAACTCGCTGAAAGAACTGGGTAATGGTCTGCTGGGTACTCACCCGTGTCTGATGTATGGGCTGTAGTGACTGCTCTCGCCTCTCGTATGCTGCTGTGAGAAAGCGTCCCAAGCGTCTCTGGTCTCCCATAGTCATGCACAGCTGGAATGACTCCTCGATCTGGAACTGTGCTCGTAGGTCTATGTATGCTGGACATCTGATAACAAAATGCTCTTCACTCTCTACCTCTGTCTGGCATATTGGGCACCACCTCTCCTCACGGGGGACTCCCCTGGACCGACCCCTCTCAATCTCGAGCTGATGTGATGAAACCCGGAGCTGCCCAATGACGACTCGTGGGTGGTGGGGAAGGTAGGTCTGCATGTATCTCGGAATCTCGATGAAGCCCGTGCCCGATATATGTAGAAAATGCTCGCGGTAGTAGAGCATTTTCGGTGGCAATGTACCCCTAGGGCTCACCCATGTCCTCTGTATGTATGTATGCCATATCTCCTGACGAATGATCCTATTCCTCTCTTGATGAGAGAGCGAGTAGGTGGGTGCATGAGAGTCGTACTGTAGTGGTGGTAGCCTGTCTATGTCAAAGCCATGGTGGGCAAGCCAGTCTCGTGTCTGTGCATACCATGAGGAGGTGTCGCCTGCTAATGCCATATCACGTGATGCCTCGAAAGCACAATAAGCAATGCGCTCTGTATCCATGCCTCGAAGTCTGTGTAATAGGCATACCGTCTGGAATAGTGCCTCAACTAGCATCGGTGGTGCAGCGAGCTCTGCTCTAATGATATCATGTGGTACTGAAGGCTTGCTGCGGATAAGTCTGGCAATCATGAGGATCTGTGGCCTCTCTAATGCTGTCCATACTGATGTAGCTAATCTTGGTCCCCATATGGCTGCCCCATACATGAGCGCTGGCGTAACCAAAGTGTCAAAGAGCCACCCCTTTGTGCGGGGCTCCTGAAAATATGCCTGGTGGCACTGTCTCTCCATCAAAGCTAGTGCTGCGTACCCACGTGTGATGCGGTCACGGGCTGCCTGAGCCATAGAGAAGACCCCTGATGCTGCTGTAAATGTCACCCCCAAGTAAACATATGATCCGACCACCTCGATCGGTCCACCTGCTGCTGTGAACAAACTATGTCTGCGTACCTGTGCTGATGTATGAAAGATCAAGACCTTGGTTTTACCAAGGTTCACAGATAACCCTCTGTGTCTGCAAAAGTCATCTAGGCCGTGTAGATGATGCTGTAGACCTTCTGCAGACTCTGAAACCAATACAATATCATCAGCGTATAAAAGAATATGGACAGTGGACCCGTGTACCTCAATGCCATCTCCCCCCTGCTTCTGTATGAAATCCACTATCTCATCAATGTAGAGACCAAAGAGGGTGGGTGAGAGAGGGCATCCTTGCTTCACCCCGATAGTGCTAGTAAGTGGATCAGATAAGCCCCCTGGACATCTGACTCTACCAGATACTCTCTCGTATAAGGCGTAGATCCCCCATATCATCTCCTCCGGAGCTCCGATGTCAAGGAGTCGTCTGAAGAGTCGGTCCCTGGGAATAGTGTCAAATGCTTTGCGAAAGTCCACAAAGCAACAATATAATCTCCTCTTCCTCACCCTGGCCTGGTCGATCAGGCATCTCAGAGTGAAGATGTGGTCAATGGTAGAGTAATCTCGTCTGAAACCTGCCTGTCCTGGAGCCCTGATGCCCTTCCTCTCAGCGAGAGTACTCAACTCTGTCTCTAGTACCGCCCCATATAACTTGGCCAATATAGGGCCAATCATGATCGTCCGGTATGTACCTGGATCCATAGTATCACCTGACTTATGAATGGGCACTATGGTGTGCTCAGTCCATGAGTCTGGGAACCCTTCAACCAATGCACGGTTGAAGAGATGGGCAATGAGCGGTGCGAGAGTCGTGCCTCCATAGATGAGGTGCTCTGCCTGTAAACCGAAATGATCATGGGCCCTGCCATGCTGCAGCCGGGCAATAGCGCGTCCCACCATAGTGGGTGTGAAGAAGTCAGAGGTAGTAGGACGTAAGCTCTGCGGTCTGGGAATGGGAGGCTGGCCTGGGATCTCGTATAGGCCCCGTGCATAGCTATGCCAAGTGCTCGGGTCTCGGATAGGTGTCTGCTGTCTCCTCTCTCTCAAATGTCGCCATGCCACTGCACTGTCTCGACTCATGAGCAAATGGTAAATATCCCAATACTGGCTCTGCATGCGACGCTGTGCCTGTGTGTGTGTAATATCTCCTCTATGCTCTAAAACCCGTAGGTGCTTCCGTAGCTCACGACAATCTGCATCATACCAGCGGTTCTGGGGCATGGATCCTGTGCGTGGAGGGTGCCTATGTGTGCGGTGTGGGAAGCTGCGGAGAGCTGAGTCCTGTAGGATGGAGGTGATATGTGATGTAAGTGTGTCCAAAGTTGAGAATGGATCAAGGGAGAGTAGGCGGGTTTGTAAATAGTGTGCATAAACATGTGAGAGCTCGTGTGTGAAGTGTATCGTGGTATGTATCTCAGTGGGTGAGGGAGGGTCTAATGGAATCGGAGATGAGAGTGTGAATGTGATAAATGTGTGGTCAGCACCGAGTGGGCGTCGTCCAATACTAAGTGAAGGGATGAGTGAAGCTCCAGAGGTAGTACCCAAAATGTAGTCGACTGTGCTCTCACCTCCCCCGTGAGGGAAGCAAGTAAATCCGCCTGAACCTGGCCAACGATTCATCCCGTTATATATAACGAGATGATGTCGGCTGCCTAGCTCGAGTAGATGTCTGCCATAGCCGGTGGTGTCCTGACCCGTATCTGCTGATACCCTGCTCGTGCTTATCTCATCGGGGTCTCTGGCCCTCATGATCTGTGGGTGGTCCATGTCGTATGCCTCGCACTGATGCGACTGAGTGCGGCCATTGAAGTCCCCCATAAGGAAGACTTCACCTAGTGTGCTGCAATGTAGTATCTCATCTGAAAGCGCTGTGTATGGTGAGTCTCTATCTCGGATCGGCCCCCCCAGATCCTGTCCTGCGTATCGAGATCCGCCTGGTGGGAAGTAGCATATAGCAATGTAAATCGAGCTCCCCTGTGCTATCTCCATGCGAACCCACATGTATCGTGCCTCCTCATCTCTACCTATAATATGGATCCGACTCTGTATCTCCTGTCGAAATACGATGGCCACTCCTCCCGATCCTCGTGCTGTACTCTGTCTCATCGTGGTCCTGAATGCAGATTCCCAATGAAAACCTGCAATGCGTGGTAGACCTCTCTCTCGGCTCTCGTGTGTCTCTGTGATGCACGCAAAGTCATGTGATGCGAGGATCTCCTCGACTCTGTCTGGTCGCGTCCAGAGTGCCCCGTTGCAGTTCCACACTGCTCCTCTGAGTGGTGTCTCCTGGTGTAGTGATGTCTCATAGGCCGCATGGCCCTATTTGATAGGGCGTCCGTCTATGAAGACCTTACCATCACGGTAAAAGGCCTTCCTCCCCTCTCGACGTGCCTGGAGTATCTGTGGCATGCAAGCGCGTCGGTGTGCCACCTGCATACGCGTGAGGTCCTCGTCCATGTAGAGGGTGCCGCCGGGTAGTCCAGGTAGTACTGATCGACGTCTAAAAAAGGCGGTCCGTGCCTCCTCGGAACTCATCTTGAGGATGAGTGCTCGCAAACGCGATGTATCCCTCCCCACCCTCCATGCGTCTGTGTAGGGCATGCTCTCGTATCCAAGTCGACGGCAAATGTCAGTGGCATCTGCCTCCGGTGATACCCCTTCGGGTAGGCCTGTAATCCGAATGTGAAGTCTTCGAGTGTGTCGAAGCCTCTCCTCCTCAAGTGTATCCTGGACTCGTGTGAGCTCTTCTTTTTGCACGTCTTCCCTTACTTCCTTCTTAACTCTTTTGTGTACTACTTCCACCCATGACTCTCGAGTAGATTCTACCTCCGTTTTGATTTCCTTCTTTATTTCTTCCTTGAGTATCTCCACGTTGGAGATCTCCCCCTCTTCTTTCATGTGCTCATAAGCTGTCCTCCAGTGGTCTCGTTCTTCTGTGAGAGTCTTCACTTGTTCTTCTAGTCCTTTAACTTTATTCATAATTTGTTCTTCGAGTCCTTTGAACTTTTCCATCATCTTTCGTATCTCCATATTGAGGTTGCGGTCTGCTTCCTTTTTGGCCTCTTTGAGAGCTTTAGCGATAAGGTCGTCCACTTTCTTTCGGTCCATCGGAGCCATTTCAATGTTTAGGATTAGAGAGAGAGAGAGAGAGAGATAGAGAGAGAGAGAGAGAGAGAGAGAGAGAGAGAGAGAGAGAGAGAGAGAGAGAGAGAGAGAGAGAGAGAGAGAGAGAGAGAGAGAGAGAGAGAGAGAGAGAGAGAGAGAGAGAGAGAGAGAGAGAGAGAGAGAGAGAGAGAGAGAAGGTTAGGGTTAGGGTTTCCACCTAAGTTCAAGCTAGGGTTAAGTGCAAATTAAGATTAGGGTTTCAAATTTTCAGGTTAGGCTTTAGCTTAGGGTTAGGGTTAGGGTTTTCAGGTCAAGTTAGGGTTAGGGTCAAGGCTAAGGTTAGGGTTAGGGTTAGGTTAGATTTAGGGTTAGGTTTAGGTTTTTTGGGTATCCTAGGGTTAGGGTTAGGGTTAGGGTCGTATGGATATAGGATCATGATGTCGAGTTAGGGTATGGTTTTGAAAAGGGTTACTGGGCATGGGGGATGGGCAATGTTGGTGGGCAGATCGGGGTGGAGGTATTTTTGGGGGGGCGTCGGGCAAGCGTCACGCTGATGGTGACTACGGGCAGACAGGGTAGGCGGCAGGCCGATGGCAGGGGTGGCGCACAGGTGGCGATTAAGCGCGGGTAGGGTTGCGGGCAGTGGCGGGCAGGCGCAGGTAGGGTAGCTGGCAGTGGCGGGCAGGCGCAGGTAGTGTAGAGAGAGAGAGAGAGAGAGAGAGAGAGAGAGAGAGAGAGAGAGAGAGAGAGAGAGAGAGAGAGAGAGAGAGAGAGAGAGAGAGAGAGAGAGAGAGAGAGAGAGAGAGAGAGAGAGAGAGAGAGAGAGAGAGGGAGGGAGGGAGGGAGGGAGGGAGGGAGGGAGGGAGGGAGGGAGGGAGGGAGGGAGGGGGGAGAGAGAGAGAGAGAGAGAGAGAGAGAGAGAGAGAGAGAGAGAGAGAGAGAGAGAGAGAGAGAGAGAGAGAGAGAGAGAGAGAGAGAGAGAGAGAGAGAGAGAGAGAGAGAGAGAGAGAGAGAGAGAGAGAGAGAGAGAGAGAGAGAGAGAGAGAGAGAGAGAGAGAGAGAGAGAGAGAGAGAGAGAGAGAGAGAGAAAGAAAGAAAGAAAGTCATATTAACGTCTTCTGGAGGCCAAACTTGGCCTATGAGACAAAAACCATGTACAAGTGTAGTAACCCTGTGTAGAAGATAAAATGAAATAAAAAGTATATCGCTACACAAAGCTATATAGGGCTGGAAAAGGCTGGGGAGATGTGGCTCTGACTCTGCAGATAGTGGCCACCTAATACATGGGGGGGGTCCAAAATGTGAGTAAAACGCCCTAGCTACTGGTGATGGGTGGAGGTGGGTGTAGTATGTGGTACATCGGTGGTCGTCTGAGTGCCTCCTGAAGGAAGACAACCCAGGGGGTGGTGGTACGCCTATGCTCCATCATGTGGTCGTAGGCAATCCTGATGCGTGAGATATCCTCCTGATATAGTCGTGGTCGACGATATCCGCCCATGCGTGGTCGGCGCTGTGCTCTCTGTGCTGCTGCCTGGTGGAGCGTGAGCCCTATAGATGGACCTCTCTGATGTAGCTCAACTCGCTGAAAGAACTGGGTAATGGTCTGCTGGGTACTCACCCGTGTCTGATGTATGGGCTGTAGTGACTGCTCTCGCCTCTCGTATGCTACTGTGAGAAAGCGTCCCAAGCGTCTCTGGTCTCCCATAGTCATGCACAGCTGGAATGACTCCTCGACCTGGAACTGTGCTCGTAGGTCTATGTATGCTGGACATCTGATAACAAAATGCTCTTCACTCTCTACCTCTGTCTGGCATACTGGGCACCACCTCTCCTCACGGGGGACTCCCCTGGACCGACCCCTCTCAATCTCGAGCTGATGTGATGAAACCCGGAGCTGCCCAATGACGACTCGTGGGTGGTGGGGAAGGTAGGTCTGCATGTATCTCCGAATCTCGATGAAGCCCGTGCCCGATATATGTAGAAAATGCTCGCGGTAGTAGAGCATTTTCGGTGGCAATGTACCCCTAGGGCTCACCCATGTCCTCTGTATGTATGTATGCCATATCTCCTGACGAATGATCCTATTCCTCTCTTGATGAGAGAGCGAGTAGGTGGGTGCATGAGAGTCGTACTGTAGTGGTGGTAGCCTGTCTATGTCAAAGCCATGGTGGGCAAGCCAGTCTCGTGTCTGTGCATACCATGAGGAGGTGTCGCCTGCTAATGCCATATCACGTGATGCCTCGAAAGCACGATAAGCAATGCGCTCTGTATCCATGCCTCGAAGTCTGTGTAATAGGCATACCGTCTGGAATAGTGCCTCAACTAGCATCGGTGGTGCAGCGAGCTCTGCTCTAATGATATCATGTGGTACTGAAGGCTTGCTGCGGATAAGTCTGGCAATCATGAGGATCTGTGGCCTCTCTAATGCTGTCCATACTGATGTAGCTAATCCTGGTCCCCATATGGCTGCCCCATACATGAGCGCTGGCGTAACCAAAGTGTCAAAGAGCCACCCCTTTGTGCGTGGCTCCTGAAAATATGCCTGGTGGCACTGTCTCTCCATCAAAGCTAGTGCTGCGTACCCACGTGTGATGCGGTCACGGGCTGCCTGAGCCATAGAGAAGACCCCTGATGCTGCTGTAAATGTCACCCCCAAGTAAACATATGATCCGACCACCTCGATCGGTCCACCTGCTGCTGTGAACAAACTATGTCTGCGTACCTGTGCTGATGTATGAAAGATCAAGACCTTGGTTTTACCAAGGTTCACAGATAACCCTCCGTGTCTGCAAAAGTCATCTAGGCCGTGTAGATGATGCTGTAGACCTTCTGCAGACTCTGAAACCAATACAATATCATCAGCGTATAAAAGAATATGGACAGTGGACCCGTGTACCTCAATGCCATCTCCCCCCTGCTGCTGTATGAAATCCACTATCTCATCAATGTAGAGACCAAAGAGGGTGGGTGAGAGAGGGCATCCTTGCTTCACCCCGATAGTGCTAGTAAGTGGATCAGATAAGCCCCCTGGACATCTGACTCTACCGGATACTCTCTCGTATAAGGCGTAGATCCCCCATATCATCTCCTCCGGAGCTCCGATGTCAAGGAGTCGTCTGAAGAGTCGATCCCTGGGAATAGTGTCAAATGCTTTGCGAAAGTCCACAAAGCAACAATATAATCTCCTCTTCCTCACCCTGGCTTGGTCGATCAGGCATCTAAGAGTGAAGATGTGGTCAATGGTAGAGTAATCTCGTCTGAAACCTGCCTGTCCTGGAGCCCTGATGCCCTTCCTCTCAGCGAGAGTACTCAACTCTGTCTCTAGTACCGCCCCATATAACTTGGCCAATATAGGGCCAATCATGATCGTCCGGTATGTACCTGGATCCATAGTATCACCCGACTTATGAATGGGCACTATGGTGTGCTCAGTCGAGAGAGAGAGAGAGAGAGAGAGAGAGAGAGAGAGAGAGAGAGAGAGAGAGAGAGAGAGAGAGAGAGAGAGAGAGAGAGAGAGAGAGAAAGAAAGAAGAAAGAAAGTCATATTAACGTCTTCTGGAGGCCAAACTTGGCCTATGAGACAAAAACCATGTACAAGTGTAGTAACCCTGTGTGGAAGATAAAATGAAATAAAAGGTATATCGCTACACAAAGCTATATAGGGCTGGAAAAGGCTGGGGAGATGTGGCTCTGACTCTGCAGATAGTGGCCACCTAATACATGGGGGGATCCAAAATGTGAGTAAAACGCCCTAGCGACAAGTGATGGGTGGAGGTGGGTGTAGTATGTGGTACATCGGTGGTGGTCTGAGTGCCTCCTGAAGGAAGACCACCCAGGGGGTGGTGGTACGCCTATGCTCCATCATGTGGTCGTAGGCAATCTTGATGCGTGAGACATCCTCCTGATATAGTCGTGGTCGACGATATCCGCCCATGCGTGGTCGGCGCCGTGCTCTCTGTGCTTCTGCCTGGTGGAGAGTGAGCCCTATAGATGGACCTCTCTGATGTAGCTCAACTCGCTGAAAGAGAGAGAGAGAGAGAGAGAGAGAGAGAGAGAGAGAGAGAGAGAGAGAGAGAGAGAGAGAGAGAGAGAGAGAGAGAGAGAGAGAGAGAGAGAGAGAGAGAGAGAGAGAGAGAGAGAGAGAGAGAGAGAGAGAGAGAGAGAGAGAGAGAGAGAGAGAGAGAGTTTTTACGTCTATTAGGAGGCCGAACTCGGCCTATGAGACAAATCGATGTACATGGGTGTATCTTCTGTCTATCAGAGAAGATAAAAGTGCTGAAAAAGAAACTGGTAAAGCTGATACATATCTCCGTGAAATGCGTGTGGAGATACCCATGAAAGGGGGGGATGTATGGAGTGCGATATCTATGACAGTCTATATGCAAGGGGGTAGTACAACAAGCATGGGAATGCATCTGAAACGACTAACTAGCTCCATCCTGTGCTAGTGGGCGGGTGTAAGATGTGATACATAGGTGGAGGTGGAGTCAGGGCCATCGTGATAGCTGCAGCGGGATCAGCCATCATCTGGAATCGTCTCTCCTCCATGGCGCGACGGTGATGAGCCTGGATCTCTGCAATCTGATGTCGGTGATGTCTCGGGGCCCGATATCCTCTAGCACGGGGTCGTCTCCTAGCTCGAGAAGCCTGAGCCTGCTGAAGAGTCACCCCTCTTGGTGTGTGGGCTGAGGGGGGGAGGGCTGCAGCACGTCATGGAATAAAGAACTCAGTGAGCGGACTCTGTCTCCCTCCTGTATGGGCTGCTACAGTATGCTGGAGTAGGGAATCTCTGTGACTCTGTATCTCTAGTAGGAATCGCCCGAGCTTTCGCTGGTCTCTAGAGTCCATGATCTCTCGGAGGGTGGGCTGCCCTGTAAATAGAGTCCCGTATCTACCTCTGATGCCATCATATGCGCTACATCTGCATACAAAGTGCTCCTCATCCTCTATCTCTACTCTGCAAACCCTGCATATCCGCTCCTCTCTGGGAATGTCTTCGGCTATTCCCGTCTCAATCTCTAGTCTATGTGATGAGACTCTCAACTAGCCAATCGCTACCCTCGAGCTATGAGGCATGTATGTATCCATGTAACATTGCCGCCGGATGAAACCGTCTGCGAGGGTGTCTAAGAACTGGTCTCGATAGTGCAATAGTCTCGATCCCATGTGTGGTGTGTGCCATGTCTGACTAATGTAGCGCTGCCAAAGATCCTGTCTCAACACAACATTCCTCTCATGACGAGAGAGGTGGATGTGAGGTGAGTCTGGGTCGTATTGAAAAGGCGGCAATCTGTCCATATCAAGCCCATGACTATCAAACCATACTCTAACCTGAGTGTACCAAGCTCTCTCATATCCTGACTCTGATATTTGTATAGATGCCTCAAAAGCTCTGTGTGTGAGTCTGTCTGTAGGGAGCTCCCTCATCCTCTGAATAAAGCAGATAGTCTCGAATAGTGCATCTACTACCATGGGTGGTGCAGCTAGCTCTGCCCTGATGATGTCATGTGGTACCGACTGTTTCCCGCGAAATAGTCGCGAGATCATACGTACCTCGGGCCTCTCGATCGCACTCCACTGGGTGGCTGTGAGGCATGGGGCCCAAACTGTCGAAGCATACATCATAGTTGGTCGGACTAGTGTGTCAAATAGCCACCCCTTCATGAAGGCTCCCGGAAGTGTGCCTGGTGACATCTCCGCTCTAACATGGCTAAAGCTGCATATCCTCGTGTGAGTCTATCGGTGGCTTCCTGTCTCATGCTGAAGGGGCCAGGTAAGCTCGTGAATGTGACTCCGAGGTAGACATAGGAAGTGACCACCTCAATCTGTCCACCGCCGGCTGTGAATCCTACTCCATTCCTCACCAAGGGGAAGGTGTGGAAGATCATGACCTTGGTCTTGCCAAGGTTTACTGTCAAGCCCTTTTGTGTACAAAACTCATCGAGGGCATCCAAGTGGCGCTGTAATCCATCGGGTGACTCTGAAATCAAGACAATGTCATTGCCATATAATAAAATGTGGACAGGTGTACCTGCGAGGTCTGCACCCTCTCCTCCAGCTCGGAGAATGTAGTCCTCAATCTCATCGATGTAGAGACCAAATAGAGTGGGAGAGAGCGGGCAGCCTTGCTTAACACCGATGGTGCTAGCAATGACCTCAGACATACCTCCTGGACACTGTACTCTCCCGGTCACCTGCTCATAGAGTGCATAGATGGCCCAAATCATCCCTGATGGTATTCCCAAGCTCTGAAGGCGTTGGAAGAGCCTCTCTCGTGGCACTGTATCGAAAGCTTTGCGGAAGTCCACAAAGCAGCAATATAGTCTCTTCTTCCGCACCCTTGCCCCATCAATGAGGCAGCGCAAAATGATGTGATCAATAGTAGAGAAAGCTGGCCGAAAACCTGCCTGGCCTCGTGCTCGTAGTCCCTCAGTCTCTGCATATGAGCTGAGCTCTGCCTCAAGTATGGCACCGTATAGTTTGGCCATGGTGTGGCCAATCATGATGGTCCTGTAATTCCCTGGATCCAGGGTGTCGCCAGATTTGTGGATAGGCACAATGGTGTGCCTAGTCCACTCCTCTGGGAAGCCCTTCCCTATAGCCCGATTGAAGGCATGTGCAATCAACGGGGCTATAGTGGAGGATGCATATATGAGGTGCTCGCTTTGCAATCCCGTATGGTCTGTCGAACGTCCATGATGGAGTCGTCCTATGGCCCTCTCAACCATCTTTGCTGTGAAAAGAGAAGAACTAGTAGGGAGAGGCTCAAGTGGCTGGGGAATGGGAGGCTTCCCAGGCACCTCATATAATCTTTGAGCATAATCATGCCATGTGTGTAGGTCCCCAATAGGTGTGGTCGAGCGTGGCTCTCGTAGGGTACGCCATGTTGCAGCACTGTCCATACTCATAAAGAGATGATATAGCTCAAGCATCTGTGCCTCCTCAAAGGCTCGCCTCTTCCGACGTGTGAGAGTCTTCATCTGTCCCGTGGCCTGTCTCTCTGTGATCTCTCCCAATGCTCGCTGAGCTCGTAGTCGGGGGTAGGTATCTCTGCATTCCTCATCATACCAACGATGTTGTGGCATAGTCCCGAGAGGAGGTGTGTGACGAGAATGGATGGTGTGTGGGAAGGAGCTGATGGAGGATGTCTGAAGAACTGATGCTATATGTGAGGTGAGTAGGGATAGTGGAGTGTCAGGGTGAAGCAAGAGAAGACCCTTCTCGACTTGGGCCGCATATATGTGAGCTAGCTCGTGTGTGAAGTGGATGGTGGTGTGTGGGATGCGTGCTGCGGGTGTGCGTGTAGGGGTGTCTCCCTTGAGGGAGAGAGCGAGGTATGCGTGATCAGCCCCAATGGGTATGGGTGGGATGGTGAATGAGGTAAGTAGGTGAATGGCCTCTCTAGATCCCATGACGTAATCTACTTAACTTCCCCTGCCATCTGTGACTGAGTGTGGCATGCATGTCCATCCTCCTGAGGTAGGCCACTGAGCCATCCCGTTATAGATAACGAGATTATGTCGAGAGCCTAGTCTGAGTAAGTGAGTGCCATAATGAGTGTGTGTAGAGTCAGCTGAAGCTCGAGCTGTAGACTCATCCTCTATGGTACGTAGTATCTGTGGGTGTTCTGGGTCAAATATGTCACACTGATCATTGCCTGTCCTGGCATTGAAGTCTCCCATAAGGAAGACTTCCCCTAGTGCAGAGTACTCTGTAATCTCTTTTGACAAGCAAGTGTATGGTGAGTCCTCCTCTCGAACTATGATAGCGAATCGCGAGCTAGAGGGAGCAAAGTAGCATAAAGCTATGAAGATGATCCGCTCCTGTGAGAGCTTGTGTCGGATCCAAAGATATCTTGCCTGTGAGTCACGTGTGACTATCTGTATCCTGCTCTGAAGTCCATCTCTGAAGAGTTTTAGCGACTCCTCCTGATCCTCTGGTGGTATGCTGACGTGTACACTCTCTGTATGTGGACTCCCACTGGAAACCGTGGACTCGAGGTAGGCCCCGGTCCGAGCTCTCATGTGTCTCTGTGAGCATAATGATGTCTTTGCCTTTGCGCACCTCTTCCAACCTCTCTGGGTGTGTCCATAGATCTCCATTGCAGTTCCAAACTGCAAGGTGTATCTCCTCGAGTGTCTCACAGGCCGCGAATCCCTATGGGATGGCCTTGCCATCAATGATGATACGACCATCTCTGTATGAAGCCTTCTTTCCTTCTTTGCGAGCTTGGTGTACTCTCGGCATGCATGGAGGGCGGTGTGCTACTTGCATGGGTGTGAGATCATCATCAAGGTAGATGGGGGGGCCATCAAGTGCTCTCAGAATCACCCTTGTGTAGGAAAGTAGATCTTACATCTTTTGAAGGGAAGTGTAGAATGAGAGCTCTCTTCTTCGTGGGGTCTCGTCCCGTTCTCCAAGACTTGATAAATGGAGGGGAGTCCTCTTTGTAGCCGAGCATCCTGCATAGTGTCTTCCCGTCGGACTCGGGTGTAGAGCCTTCTTTTTCGACAATACCCGTGATGCGTAGATTGAGACGACGGGCATGTCTCATCTTTTCTTCTTCAATGGTGGTGTGCACGATGAGTGCTTCTTCCGTTTGTGATTCCTCTTTGGCTTCTTTTTTGATGTTCTTTCTCACTATGTCGATCCATCCTTCTTTGGTGGCTTCTAATTTGTTTTCCATGCTCGCGGTCAAAGCTTTGGTGAGTTCTTCTTTTAAAGCTTCTGTCGTGTTCATATTAATCTCTCCCTCTTCGGGTGTGAGAGAGACCATTGAAGCTTTGATGAGCTCCAATTCTTCTTTCATGTTTGCCCTTTCCTTAGCCCATTCTTCTTTTTCTTTGTTTCTCTCCCTCTCACACTCTTCTTTCTCTTTCTGCCATGCTTCCCTCTCTTTGTGATATGTTTCTACTTCTTTCTCGAGCTTTGAGAGGCGGTTGATGATGGCCGTGATAGTGGAGTCCACCATCTTCTTGTTTTCTTTGATAGCTATGGTCAGTTTGTCCTCCATTTTCATCAAATCGTCCTTCTTAGCCGTAGCGCTCATTGCATTCGAAGATGAGAAAAAAATGCTCAGTGTGCTGAGCCCAAAGACTTGCGATGAAGACGGGAGCGTGCCCGATGCGCGATGGAGCAAGGGTGGGAGTGGCTAATAACTGTAGGCAACAGTTATTAGTCCGGGGTTATTAGTCCGGGGCAGGGACACTCTTCTGCAACAGTTATTAGTCCGGGGCAGGGACACTTTGCTGCAACAGTTATTAGTCCGGGGCAGGGACACTCTGCTGCAACAGTTATTAGTCCGGGGCAGGGACACTCTGCTGCAACAGTTATTAGTCCGGGGCAGGGACACTCTGCTCCAACAGTTATTAGTCCGGGGCAGGGGCACTCTGCTGCAACAGTAGTTATTAGTCCGGGGCAGGGGCACTCTATTGCAACAGTAGTTATTAGTCCGGGGCAGGGGCACTCTGCTGCAACAGTTATTAGTCCGGGGTAGGGGCACTCTGTTGCAACAGTTATTAGTCCGGGGCAGGGGCACTCTGCTCCAACAGTTATTAGTCCGGGGCAGGGACACTCTGCTTTACTTTCCATGGATGAAATATGAACTTGCAGGAAAATACGAACTAAATATGAACTTGCAGGACATTTGTTTCAAAACTTCTAAAATCGAAGTCTCGAAACCCTAAAAACATGCAGATCTGGAAGGAGAGAGGGATGGCAGGGCGACGGGTTTAGGGTTTAGGGCCGACGGGCTGACGAAGCAGACGGGGGCGCAAGTGCAGAGGGTGGTCGAGGGTTCAGAGGTGGTCGAGGGTGGAGCAGCGACGGGTTGAGGGGCGGCGAGCTGACGCAGCGGACGAGGGCGCAAGGCTGACGCAGCACACAGGGGCGCAGGTGCTGTTAGGGTTTTTGCAAGGTTTTTGCAGGGCGGGAAGCAGGTCGCGGGAGGGGCGATGGGCTGCACAGAGGGCGGGAGGGGCGACGGCTGCAGAGCAGAGGCGAGAGGGGGGGGGGAGAGAGAGAGAGAGAGAGAGAGAGAGAGAGAGAGAGAGAGAGAGAGAGAGAGAGAGAGAGAGAGAGAGAGAGAGAGAGAGAGAGAGAGAGAGAGAGAGAGAGAGAGAGAGAGAGAGAGAGAGAGAGAGAGAGAGAGAGAGAGAGAGAGAGAGAGAGAGAGAGAGAGAGAGAGAGAGAGAGAGAGAGAGAGAGAGAAAGAAAAGAAAGAAAGTCATATTAACGTCTTCTGGAGGCCAAACTTGGCCTATGAGACAAAAACCATGTACAAGTGTAGTAACCCTGTGTAGAAGATAAAATGAAATAAAAAGTATATCGCTACACAAAGCTATATAGGGCTGGAAAAGGCTGGGGAGATGTGGCTCTGACTCTGCAGATAGTGGCCACCTAATACATGGGGGGGGTCCAAAATGTGAGTAAAACGCCCTAGCTACTGGTGATGGGTGGAGGTGGGTGTAGTATGTGGTACATCGGTGGTCGTCTGAGTGCCTCCTGAAGGAAGACAACCCAGGGGGTGGTGGTACGCCTATGCTCCATCATGTGGTCGTAGGCAATCCTGATGCGTGAGATATCCTCCTGATATAGTCGTGGTCGACGATATCCGCCCATGCGTGGTCGGCGCTGTGCTCTCTGCGCTGCTGCCTGGTGGAGCGTGAGCCCTATAGATGGACCTCTCTGATGTAGCTCAACTCGCTGAAAGAACTGGGTAATGGTTTGCTGGGTACTCACCCGTGTCTGATGTATGGGCTGTAGTGACTGCTCTCGCCTCTCGTAGAGAGAGAGAGAGAGAGAGAGAGAGAGAGAGAGAGAGAGAGAGAGAGAGAGAGAGAGAGAGAGAGAGAGAGAGAGAGAGAGAGAGAGAGAGAGAGAGAGAGAGAGAGAGAGAGAGAGAGAGAGAGAGAGAGAGAGAGAAAGAAAGAAAGAAAGTCATATTAACGTCTTCTGGAGGCCAAACTTGGCCTATGAGACAAAAACCATGTACAAGTGTAGTAACCCTGTGTGGAAGATAAAATGAAATAAAAGGTATATCGATACACAAAGCTATATAGGGCTGGAAAAGGCTTGGGAGATGTGGCTCTGACTCTGCAGATAGTGGCCACCTAATACATGGGGGGATCCAAAATGTGAGTAAAACGCCCTAGCGACAAGTGATGGGTGGAGGTGGGTGTAGTATGTGGTACATCGGTGGTGGTCTGAGTGCCTCCTGAAGGAAGACCACCCAGGGGGTGGTGGTACGCCTATGCTCCATCATGTGGTCGTAGGCAATCCTGATGCGTGAGACATCCTCCTGATATAGTCGTGGTCGACGATATCCGCCCATGCGTGGTCGGCGCCGTGCTCTCTGTGCTTCTGCCTGGTGGAGCGTGAGCCCTATAGATGGACCTCTCTGATGTAGCTCAACTCGCTGAAAGAACTGGGTAATGGTCTGTTGGGTACTCACCCGTGGCTGATCTATGTATTGTAGTGACCGCTCTCGCCTCTCGTATGCTGCAGTGAGAAAGCATCCCAAGCGTCTCTGGTCTCCCATAGTCATGCACAGCTGGAATGACTCCTCGATCTGGAACTGTGCTCGTAGGTCTAAGTATGCTGGACATCTGATAACAAAATGCTCCTCACTCTCTACCTCTGTCTTGCATACTCGGCACCACCTCTCCTCACGGGGGACTCCCCTGGACCGACCCCTCTCAATCTCGAGCTGATGTGATGAAACCCGGAGCTGCCCAATGACGACTCGTAGGTGGTGGGGAAGGTAGGTCTGCATGTATCTCGGAATCTCGATGAAGCCCGTGCCTGATATATGTAGAAAATGCTCGCGGTAGTAGAGCATTTTCGGTGGCAATGTACCCCTAGGGCTCACCCATGTCCTCTGTATGTATGTATGCCATATCTCCTGACGAATGATCCTATTCCTCTCTTGATGAGAGAGCGAGTAGGTGGGTGCATGAGAGTCCTACTGTAGTGGTGGTAGCCTGTCTATGTCAAAGCCATGGTGGGCAAGCCAGTCTCGTGTCTGTGCATACCATGAGGAGGTGTCGCCTGCTAATGCCATATCACGTGATGCCTGGAAAGCACGATAAGCAATACGCTCTGTATCCATGCTCCGAAGTCTGTGTAATAGGCATATTGTCTAGAATAGTGCCTCAAATAGCATCGGTGGTGCAGCGAGCTCTTCTCTAATGATGTCATGTGGTACTGAAGGCTTACTGCGGATAAGTCTGGCAATCATGAGGATCTGTGGCCTCTCTAATGCTGTCCATACTGATGTAGCTAATCCTGGTCCCCATATGGCTGCCCCATACATGAGCGCTGGCGTAACCAAAGTGTCAAAGAGCCACCCCTTTGTGCGGGGCTCCTGAAAATATGCCTGGTGGCACTGTCTCTCCATCAAAGCTAGTGCTGCGTACCCACGTGTGATGCGGTCACGGGCTTCCTGAGCCATAGAGAAGACTCCTGATGCTGCTGTAAATGTCACCCCGAAGTAAACATATGATCCGACCACCTCGATCGGTCCACCTGCAGCTGTGAACAAACTATGTCTGCGTACCTGTGCTGATGTATGAAAGATCAAGACCTTGGTTTTACCAAGGTTCACAGATAACCCTCTGTGTCTGCAAAAGTCATCTAGGCCGTGTAGATGATGCTGTAGGCCTTCTGCAGACTCTGAAACCAATACAATATCATCAGCGTATAAAAGAATATGAACAGTGGACCCATGTACCTCAATGCCATCTCCCCCCTGCTGCTGTATGAAGTCCACTATCTCATCAATGTAGAGACCAAAGAGGGTGCGCGAGAGAGGGCATCCTTGCTTCACCCCGATAGTGCTAGCAAGTGGATCAGATAAGCCCCCTGGACATCTGACTCTACCAGATACTCTCTCGTATAAGGCGTAGATCCCCCATATCATCTCCTCCGGAGCTCCGATGTCAAGTAGTCGTCTGAAGAGTCGATCCCTAGGAACAGTGTCAAATGCTTTGCGGAAGTCCACAAAGCAACAATATAATCTCCTCTTCCTCACCCTGGCCTGGTCGATCAGGCATCTCAGAGTGAAGATGTGGTCAATGGTAGAGTAATCTCGTCTGAACCCAGCCTGTCCTAGAGCCCTGATGCCCTTCCTCTCGGCGAGAGTACTCAACTCTGTCTCTAGTACGGCCCCATATAACTTGGCCAATATAGGGCCAATCATGATCGTCCGGTATGTAGCTGGATCCATAGTGTCACCTGACTTATGAATTGTCACTATGGTGTGCTCAATCCATGAGTCTGGGAACCCTTCAACCAATGCACGGTTGAAGAGATGGGCAATGAGCGGTGCAAGAGTCGTGCCTCCATAAATGAGGTGCTCTGCCTGTAAACCGAAATGATCATGGGCCCTGCCATGCTGCAGCCGGGCAATAGCGCGTCCCACCATAGTGGGTGTGAAGAAGTGAGAGGTAGTAGGACGTGAGCTCTGCGGTTTGGGAATGGGAGGCTGTTCTGGGATCTCGTATAGGCTCCGTGCATAGCTATGCCAAGTGCTCGGGTCTCGGATAGGTGTCTGCTGGCTCCTCTCTCTCAAATGTCGCCATGCCACTACACTGTCTCGACTCATGAGCAAATGGTAAATATCCCTATACTGTCTCTCCTCCCAATCCCGCCGTTTGCGGCGAGTAAGGCTCTACATGCGACGCTGTGCCTGTGTGTGTGTGTAATATCTCCTCTATGCTCTAAAATCCGTAGGTGCTTCCGAAGCTCGCGACACTCTGCATCATACCAACGGTTCTGGGGCATGGATCCTGTGCGTGGAGGGTGCATATGTGTGTGGTGTGGGAAGCTGCGGAGAGCTGAGTCCTGTAGGATGGTGGTGATATGTGATGTGAGTGTGTCCAAAGGTGAGCATGGATCGAGGGAGAGTAAGCGGGTGTGTAAATGGTGTGCATAAACGTGTGAGAGCTCGTGTGTGAAGTGTATCGTGGTATGTATCTCAGTGGGTGAGGGAGGGTCTAAGGGAATCGGAGATGAGAGTGTGAATGTGATAAATGTGTGGTCTGCACCGAGTGGGCGTCGTCCAATACTAAGTGAAGGGATGAGTGAAGCTCCAGAGGTAGTACCCAAAATGTAGTCGACTGTGCTCTCACCTCCCCCGTGAGGGAAGCAAATAAATCCGCCTGAACCTGGCCAACGATTCATCCCGTTGTATATAACGAGATGATGGCGGCTGCCTAGCTCGAGTAGATGTCTGCCATAGCCGGTGGTGTCCTGACCCGTATCTGCTGATACTCTGCTGGTGCTAATCTCAACCGGGTCTCTGGCCCTCATGAGATGTGGGTGATCCATGTCGTATGCCTCGCACTGATGCGACTGAGTGCGGCCATTGAAGTCCCCCATAAGGAAGACTTCACCTAGTGTGCTGTAATGTAGTATCTCATCTGAAAGCGCTGTGTATGGTGAGTCTCTATTTGGATCGGTCCCCCAAGATCCTGTCCTGCGTATCGAGATCCGCCTGGTGGGAAGTAGCATATAGCAATGTAAATCGAGCTCCCCTGTGCTATCTCCATGCGAACCCACATGTATCGTGCCTCCTCATCTCTACATATAATATGGATCCGGCTCTGTATCTCCTGTCGGAATACGATGGCCACTCCTCCCGATCCTCGCGCTGTACTCTGTCTCGTCGTGGTCCTCAATGCAGATTCCCAATGAAAACCTGCAATGCGTGGTAGACCTCTCTCTGGGCTCTCGTGTGTCTCTGTGATGCACACAAAGTCATGTGATGCCAGGATCTCCTCGACTCTGTCTGGTCGCGTCCAAAGTGCCCCGTTGCAGTTCCACACTGCTCCTCTGAGTGGTGTCTCCTTGTGTAGTGATGTCTCATAGGCCGCATGGCCCTATTTGATAGGGCGTCCATCTATGAAGACCTTACCATCACGGTAAAAGGCCTTCCTCCCCTCTCGACGCGCCTGGAGTATCTGTGGCATGCAAGCGCGTCGGTGTGCCACTTGCATACGCGTGAGGTCCTCGTCCATGTAGAGGGTGCCGCCGGGTAGTCCACGTAGTACTGCTCGACGTCTAAAAAAGGCGGTCCGTGCCTCCTCAGAACTCATCTTGAGGATGAGTGCCCGCAAACGCGATGTATCCCTCCCAACCCTCCATGCGTCTGTGTAGGGCATGCTCTCGTATCCAAGTCGACGGCAAATGTCAGTGGCGTCTTCCTTGGGTGATACCCCTTCGGGTAGGCCCGTAATCCGAATGTGAAGTCTTCGAGTGTGTCGAAGCCTCTCCTCCTCAAGTGTATCCTGGACTCGTGTGAGCTCTTCTTTCTGCACGTCTTCCCTAACTTCCTTCTTAACCCTTTTGTGTACTACTTCCACCCATGACTCTCGAGTAGATTCTACCTCCGTTTTGATTTCGTTCTTTATTTCTTCCTTGAGTATCTCCACGTTGGAGATCTCCCCCTCTTCTTTCATGTGCTCATAAGCTGTCCTCCAATGGTCTCTTTCTTCTGTGAGAGTCTTCACTTGTTCTTCCAGTCCTTTGACTTTATTCATGACTTGTTCTTCGAGCCCTTTGAACTTTTCCATCATCTTTCGTATCTCCATATTGAGGTTGCGGTCTGCTTCCTTTTTGGCCTCTTTGAGAGCTTTAGCAATAAGGTCGTCCACTTCCTTCCGGTCCATGGGAGCCATTTCAAGGTTTAGGATTAGGGCTCGGGTTAGGGTTAGGGTTAGGGTTAGGGTTTCAAGCTAGGTTCGGACTAGGATTAGGCTTGGCTAGGATTAGGATTTTGGGAAGGTCATAAGGAAGGGGGGGGGGGGGGGGGTGTTTTCGGGCACGTTTGTGGAGAGGGTCATGGTTAAGGTTAGGTTAGGTTTTTTGTTTTAAGTTTAGGGTTTTTCTAGGGTTAGGTTTTTCGGGTTGAAGGCGGGCGGCATGGGCAAGACTGGCGCTGAGGGAGGCAACAGAGGCAACACGAAGGGGGTATTGCCGAGGGGGGGGGGTCGAAGGGGTGGGTAGGGCGAAAGGGGGCAGGGGGAGGGTGGCGAGAACGGTGGAGGCCGAGCGAGTGGCAAGCGGGTTGCAGGCGCCTGGCTGGCTGGGGGCGCTTCTAGGGTTTCGCAGGGAAGAGAGAGTGGGTTTCGGGGGGGGCGCTGCTAGGGTTTCGCAGGGAAGAGTGGCGGGGGGGCGCTGCTAGGGTTTCGCAGGGGTAGCAGAGTGGCGCTGCTAGGGTTTCGCAGGGGTCGCAGAGAGCGGGTTGCAGGCGGGTGGCAGAGAGAGAGATAGAGAGAGAGAGAGAGAGAGAGAGAGAGAGAGAGAGAGAGAGAGAGAGAGAGAGAGAGAGAGAGAGAGAGAGAGAGAGAGAGAGAGAGAGAGAGAGAGAGAGAGAGAGAGAGAGAGAGAGAGAGAGAGAGAGAGAGAGAGAGAGAGAGAGGGAGAGGGAGAGGGAGAGGGAGAGGGAGAGGGAGAGGGGAGAGGGGAGAGGGGGGAGGGGGGGGGGAGAGAGAGAGAGAGAGAGAGAGAGAGAGAGAGAGAGAGAGAGAGAGAGAGAGAGAGAGAGAGAGAGAGAGAGAGAGAGAGAGAGAGAGAGAGAGAGAGAGAGAGAGAGAGAGAGAGAGAGAGAGAGAGAGAGAGAGAGAGAGAGAGAGAGAGAGAGAGAGAGAGAGAGAGAGAGAGAGAGAGAGAGAGAGAGAGAGAGAGAGAGAGAGAGAGAGAGAGAGAGAGAGAGAGAGAGAGAGAGAGAGAGAGAGAGAGAGAGAGAGAGAGAGAGAGAGAGAGAGAGAGAGAGAGAGAGAGAGAGAGAGATTAACGTCTTCTGAAGGCCAAATTTGGCCTATGAGACAAAACCATGTACAACTGTAGTAAACCCTGTGCAGAAATAAAAAAATGAAAAAGTACTCGCTACACAAAACTGTGTAGGCTGAACATGGAAACAACCACAGGATAGTGTACTTGGTGACGGAGAGGTAGTGGGGATAATGTAGTGGTGTGTGGGGAGATGTGGCTCTGACTCTGCAGATAATGACTATCTAATACATGGGGGCCCGATGATGGGAGTGTATATGTATATCCTAGCTACACGTAACGGGTGGAGGTGGGTGGAGTATGTGGTACATCGGAGTTGGTCTGAGTGCCTCTTGAAGGAGGGCTACCCTGGTGGTGGTGGTGCACCTGTGCTCCATCATGTGGTCATGGGCCATCCTGATGCGTGAAATATCCTCCTGGTATAGTCGTGGTCGTCCACACCCAGCTCTATTGTAGTCGACGTCGTGCTCTCTGTGCCACTGCCTGCTCGAGCGTTAGCCCCATGCCTCTGGAAGGTGGGCTCGTCTGATGTAGCCCATCTCGTTGAAAGAACTCAGTAATGGTCCGCTGTGTACTCATCCGTGTCTCATGCGTGGGCTGTAGCAACTGCTCTCGATGCTCATACGCTGCTGTGAGGAATAATCCCAACCTGTGCTGGTCTCCAATGGTCATGCACAACTGTAGTGACTCCTCTATATGGAACTCTGCTCGTAGCTCTAAGTATGCTCGGCATCTGGTAACAAAGTGCTCCTCACTCTCTATCTCTATATGGCATAATGGGCACCACCTCTCCTCTTTAGGTACTCCTTTGGTCAGACCCCTCTCAATCTCGAGATGATGTGATGAAACTCGGAGCTTCCCAATGACGACTCTGAGGTGATGTGGTAAGTATGTCTGCATGTATCGTGGAGTCTCAATAAAGCCCTAATCTGAGATCTTTAGAAAATGCTCACTGTAGTAGAGCATTTTCAGCGGCAGTGTATCCCTAGGGTTAATCCATGTCCTCTGTATGTATGTATGCCATATCTCCTAGCGACTGACCCTATTCCTTTTGTGGTGGGAGAGCAAATAGGTGGGGGCCTGTAAGTCGTACCGCAGAGGTGGTAGTCTGTCTATGTCAAATCCATGCTGGGACAGCCAATCTCGAGTCTGTGCGTACCATGAGGAGTGTCACCTGCCAGTGCCATGTCGCGTGACGCCTGGAAAGCTCGATAAGTGATGCGCTCTGAGTCCATGCTCTGTATCCTGTGTAATAGGCATACTGTCTGGAACAGTGCCTCTACTAGCATCGGTGGCGCAGCAAGCTCCGCTCTGATGTGGTACTGAAGGCTTGCTTCGGATGAGTCGAGCAATCATGAGAATCTGTGGCCTCTCCAATGCTGTCCATGCTGATGTAGCTAACCCCGGCCCCCATATGGCTGCTCCATACATGAGCGCTGGTGTAACCAAAGTGTCAAAGAGCCATCCCTTTGTGCGGGGCTCTTGAAAATGTGCCTGGTGGCATTGTCTCTCCATCAAGGCTAGTGCTGCGTATCCACGTGTGGTGCGATCCCGGGCTGCCTGAGACAGAGAGAAAACCCCAGAGGCTACCGTGAATGTCACTCCTAGATAGACATATGATCCGACTACCTCAATCGGTCCGCCTGCTACTCTGAAAGAACTATGTCTCCTCACATGTGCTGATGTATGAAAAACCATAACCTTGGTTTTACCAAGGTTCACAGAGAGCCCTCTATGTATGCAGAAGTCGTCTAGGCCGCGTAAGTGGCGCTGTAGACCTTCTGCAGATTCTGAAACTAGCACAATATCATCAGCATATAAAAGAATATGAACAGTAGTCCCTCGTACCTCAATGCCCTCCCCTCCCCTTTGGCGTATGAAGTCCACTATCTCATCAATGTATAGACCAAAGAGGGTGGGTGAAAGAGGGCATCCTTGCTTCACCCGGATAGTGCTAGCAAGTTAGTCGGATAAGCCACCTAGACATATGACTCTACCAGATACTCTCTCATATAAGGAGTAGATCCCCCATATCATCTCATCTGGAACTCCGATATCGAGTAGGCATCTGAAGAGTCGTTCCCTGGGAACTGTGTCGAAGGCTTTGCGGAAGTCCACAAATCAGGAGTATAATCTCCTCTTCCTCACTCTTGCTTGGTCGATCAAGCATCTCAAAGTGAAGATGTGGTCAATGGTAGAGTAATCTCGTCTAAACGTCACCTGACTTATGAATGGGCACTATGATGTGCTCAGTCCATGAGTCAGGGAACCCTTCAACGAGTGCACGGTTGAAGAGGTGGGCAATGAGTGGTGCTAGAGTCTTGCGTCCGTATATGAGGTGCTCTGCCTGTAAACTGAACTGGTCCTGAGCTCTGCCATGCTCCATATGTGAAATAGCGTGGCTCACCATGGTGGATGTGAAGAAGTAAGAGGTAGTGGGGCGTGAGCTTTGAGGCCTGGGAATGGGGAGCTGGTCTGGGATCTGGTATAGGCTCTGTGCGTAGCTATGCCGAATGCTCGGGTCTCGAGTGGGTGTCTGCTGTCTCCTCTCCCTGAGATGTCGCCATGCCACTGCACTATCCCGACTCATGAGCAAATGATAAATATCCCAGTGTTGTCTCTCCTCCTATTCCCGCCGCTTGCGGCGAGTAAGGCTCTTCATGCGACGCTGTGCCTGTCTGTGTGTAATATCCCCTCTATGCTCTAAAATCCGTAAATGTTTTCTGAGTTCTCGACAGTCTGCATCATACCAACTATTCTGGGGCATGGATCCTGTGCATGGAGGATCTGTATATGTGCGATGTGGAAAGCTACGGATGGCTGAGTCATGAAGGATGGTGGTGATCTGTGACATGAGTGTCTCCAAAGGTGAGAATGGATCGAGGGAGAGTAGGCTAGTGTGTAAGGGTGTGCATACACATGTGAGAGCTTGTGCGTGAATTGTATCGTGGTGCTTGGCTCAATGGGTGAAGGAGGGTCTAATGGGATAGGAGATGAAAGTGTGAATGTGATAAATGTATGGTCAGCACCAAGTGGGCGTCGTCCAATACTAAGTGAGGGGATAAGTGAAGCTCCAGAGATGGTACCCAAAATATAGTCGACCGTGCTCTCACCCCCTCCGTGAGGGAAGCAAGTGAGTCCGCCCGAACCTGGCCATTGGTCATCCCGTTATATATAACGAGATGGTGTCGGCTACCTAGCTCAAGAAGATGTCTGCCATACCCGGTGGTGTCCTGACCCATATCTGCTGATACTCTACTTGTGCTCGTCTCATCCGGGTCTCTACCCCTCATGAGATGTGGATGATCCATGTCATATGCCTCGCATCGATGTGACCGGGTGCGGCCATTGAAGTCCCCCATAAGGAAGACTTCACCTAGGGTGCTGAAGTGTAGTATCTCATCTGAAACTGCTGTGTAGGGTGAGTCTCTATCTCGGATCGGTCCCCCTAGATCATGTCCTGCGTATCGGGATCCGCCTGGTGGGAAGTAGCATATAGCAATGTAGATCAAGCGCCCTGGTGCTATCTCCATGCTGATCCACATGTATCGTGCCTCCTCGTCTCTTCCTAAGATATGGATCCGGCTTTGTATCTCCTGTCTAAATATGATGGCAACACCCCTCGACCCTCGTGCTGTACTTTGTCTTGTCGTGGTCCTGAATGCAGATTCCCAATGAAAACCTGCAATGCGAGGTAGGCCTCTCTATGGGCTCTCATGGGTCTCAGTGATGCAAGCAAAGTCATGTGACTCGAGGATCTCCTCGGGTCTGTCTTGGCGCGTCCAGAGTGCCCCGTTGCAGTTCCACACTGCGCCTAAGAGTGAGAGAGAGAGAGAGAGAGAGAGAGAGAGAGAGAGAGAGAGAGAGAGAGAGAGAGAGAGAGAGAGAGAGAGAGAGAGAGAGAGAGAGAGAGAGAGAGAGAGAGAGAGAGAGAGAGAGAGAGAGAGAGAGAGAGAGAGAGAGAGAGAGAGAGAGAGAGAGAGAGAGAGAGAGAGAGAGAGAAAGAAAGAAAGAAAGAAAGTCATATTAACGTCTTCTGGAGGCCAAACGTGGCCTATGAGACAAAAACCATGTACAAGTGTAGTAACCCTGTGTAGAAGATAAAATCAAATAAAAACTATATCGCTACACAAAGCTATATAGGGCTGGAAAAGGCTGGGGAGATGTGGCTCTGACTCTGCAGATAGTGGCCACCTAATACATGGGGGGTCCAAAATGTGAGCAAAACGCCCTAGCTACTGGTGATGGGTGGAGGTGGGTGTAGTATGTGGTACATCGTGGTGGTCTGAGTGCCTCCTGAAGGAAGACAACCCAGGGGGTGGTGGTACGCCTATGCTCCATCATGTGGTCGTAGGCAATCCTGATGCGTGAGATATCCTCCTGATATAGTCGTGGTCGACGATATCCGCCCATGCGTGGTCGGCGCCGTGCTCTCTGTGCTGCTGCCTGGTGGAGCGTGAGCCCTATAGATGGACCTCTCTGATGTAGCTCAACTCGCTGAAAGAACTCGGTAATGGTCTGCTGGGCACTCACCCGTGTCTGATGTATGGGCTGTAGTGACTGCTCTCGCCTCTCGTATGCTGCTGTGAGAAAGCGTCCCAAGCGTCTCTGGTCTCCCATAGTCATGCACAGCTGGAATGACTCCTCGATCTGGAACTGTGCTCGTAGGTCTATGTATGCTGATAACAAAATGCTCTTCACTCTCTACCTCTGTCTCGCATACTCGGCACCACCTCTCCTCACGGGGGACTCCCCTGGACCGACCCCTCTCAATCTCGAGCTGATGTGATGAAACCCGGAGCTTCCCAATGACGACTCGTAGGTGGTGGGGAAGGTAGGTCTGCATGTATCTCGGAATCTCGATGAAGCCCGTGCCCGATATATGTAGAAAATGCTCGCGGTAGTAGAGCATTTTCGGTGGCAATGTATCCCTAGGGCTCACCCATGTCCTCTGTATGTATGTATGCCATATCTCCTGACGAATGATCCTATTCCTCTCTTGATGAGAGAGCCAGTAGGTGGGTGCATGAGAGTCGTACTGTAGTGGTGGTAGCCTGTCTATGTCAAAGCCATGGTGGGCAAGCCAGTCTCGTGTCTGTGCATACCATGAGGAGGTGTCTCCTGCTAATGCCATATCACGTGATGCCTCGAAAGCACGATAAGCAATGCGCTCTGTATCCATGCCCCGAAGTCTGTGTAATAGGCATACCGTCTGGAATAGTGCCTCAACTAGCATCGGTGGTGCAGCGAGATCTGCTCTAATGATATCATGTGGTACTGAAGGCTTGCTGCGGATAAGTCTGGCAATCATGAGGATATGTGGCCTCTCTAATGCTGTCCATACTGATGTAGCTAATCCTGGTCCCCATATGGCTGCCCCATACATGAGCGCTGGCGTAACCAAAGTGTCAAAGAGCCACCCCTTTGTGCGGGGCTCCTGAAAATATGCCTGGTGGCACTGTCTCTGCATCAAAGCTAGTGCTGCGTACCCACGTGTAATGCGGTCACTGGCTACCTGAGCCATAGAGAAGACCCTTGATGCTGCTGTAAATGTCACCCCCAAGTAAACATATGATCCGACCACCTCGATCGGTCCACCTGCTGCTGTGAACAAACTATGTCTGCGTACCTGTGCTGATGTATGAAAGATCAAGACCTTGGTTTTACCAAGGTTCACAGATAACCCTCTGTCTGCAAAAGTCATCTAGGCCGTGTAGATGATGCTGTAGACCTTCTGCAGACTCTGAAACCAATACAATATCATCAGCATATAAAAGAATATGGACAGTGGACCCGTGTACCTCAATGCCATCTCCCCTCTGCTGCTGTATGAAATCCACTATCTCATCAATGTAGAGACCAAAGAGGGTGGGTGAGAGAGGGCATCCTTGCTTCACTCCGATAGTGCTAGCAAGTGGATCAGATAAGCCCCCTGGACATCTGACTCTACCAGATACTCTCTCGTATAAGGCGTAGATCCCCCATATCATCTCCTCCGGAGCTCCGATGTCAAGGAGTCATCTGAAGAGTCGATCCCTGCGAACAGTGTCAAATGCTTTGCGAAAGTCCACAAAGCAACAATATAATCTCCTCTTCCTCACCCTGGCTTGGTCGATCAGGCATCTGAGAGTGAAGATGTGGTCAATGGTAGAGTAATCTCGTTTGAAACATGCCTGTCCTGGAGCCCTGATGCCCTTCCTCTCAGCGAGAGTACTCAACTCTGTCTCTAGTACCGCCCCATATAACTTGGCTAATATAGGGCCAATCATGATCGTCCGGTATGTACCTGGATCCATAGTATCACATGACTTATGAATGGGCACTATGGTGTGCTCAGTCCATGAGTCTGGGAACCCTTCAACCAATGCAAGGTTGAAGAGATGGGCAATGAGCGGTGCGAGAGTCGTGCCTCCATAGATGAGGTGCTCTACCTGTAAACCGAAATGATCATGGGCCCTGCCATGCTGCAGCCGGGCAATAGCGCGTCCCACCATAGTGGGTGTGAAGAAGTCAGAGGTAGTAGGACGTGAGCTCTCCGGTCTGGGAATGGGAGGCTGGCCTGGGATCTCGTATAGGCCCCGTGCATAGCTATGCCAAGTGCTCGGGTCTCGGATAGGTGTCTGCTGTCTCCTCTCTCTCAAATGTCGCCATGCCACTGCACTGTCTCGACTCATGAGCAAATGGTAAATATCCCAATACTGTCTCTCCTCCCAATCCCGCCGTTTGCGGCGAGTAAGGCTCTGCATGCGACGCTGTGCCTGTGTGTGTGTAATATCTCCTCTATGCTCTAAAATCCGTAGGTGCTTCCGAAGCTCACGACAATCTGCATCATACCAGCGGTTCTGGGGCATGGATCCTGTGCGTGGAGGGTGCATATGTGTGCGGTGTGGGAAGCTGCGGAGAGCTGAGTCCTGTAGGATGGAGGTGATATATGATGTAAGTGTGTCCAAAGGTGAGAATGGATCAAGGGAGAGTAGGCGGGTCTGTAAATGGTGAGGGAGGCTCTAATGGAATCGGAGATGAGAGTGTGAATGTGATAAATGTGTGGTCAGCACCGAGTGGGCGTCGTCCAATACTAAGTGAAGGGATGAGTGAAGCTCCAGAGGTAGTATCCAAAATGTAGTCGACTGTGCTCTCACCTCCCTCGTGAGGGAAGCAAGTTAATCCGCCGGAACCTGGCCAACGATTCATCCCGTTATATATAACGAGATGATGTCGGCTGCCTAGCTCGAGTAGATGTCTTCCATAGCCGGTGGTGTCCTGACCCGTATCTGTTGATACCCTGCTCGTGCTAATCTCATTGGGGTCTCTGGCCCTCATGATCTGTGGGTGATCCATGTCGTATGCCTCGCACTGATGCGACTGAGTGCGGCCATTGAAGTCCCCCATAAGGAAGACTTCACCTTGTGTGCTGTAATGTAGTATCTCATCTGAAAGGGCTGTGTATGGTGAGTCTCTATCTCGGATCGGTCCCCCCAGATCCTGTCCTGCGTATCGAGATCCGCCTGGTGGGAAGTAGCATATAGCAATGTAAATCGAGCTCCCCTGTGCTATCTCCATGCGAACCCACATGTATCGTGCCTCGTCATCTCTACCTATAATATGGATCCGACTCTGTATCTCCTGTCTAAATACGATGGCCACTCCTTCCGATCCTCGTGCTGTACTCTATCTCGTCGTGGTCCTGAATGCAGATTCCCAATGAAAACCTGCAATGCATGGTAGACCTCTCTCTGGGCTCTCGTGTGTCTCTGTGATGCACGCAAAGTCATGTGATGCCAGGATCTCCTCGACTCTGTCTGGTCGCGTCCAGAGTGCCCCGTTGCAGTTCCACACTGCTCCTCTGAGTGGTGTCTCCTGGTGTAGTGATGTCTCATAGGCCGCATGGCCCTATTTGATAGGGTGTCCATCTATGAAGACCTTACCATCACGGTAAAAGGCCTTCCTCCCCTCTCGACGTGCCTTGAGTATCTGTGGCATGCAAGCGCGTCGGTGTGCCACCTGCACACGCGTGAGGTCCTCGTCCATGTAGAGGGTGCCGCCAGGTAGTCCACGTAGTACTGATCTACGTCTAAAAAAGGCGGTCAGTGCCTCCTCGGAACTCATCTTGAGGATGAGTGCTCGCAAACGTGATGTATCCCTCCCCACCCTCCATACGTCTGTGTAGGGCATGCTCTCGTATCCAAGTCGACGGCAAATGTCAGTGGCGTCTTCCTCCGGTGATACCCCTTTGGGTAGGCCTGTAATCTGAATGTGAAGTCTTCGAGTGTGTCGAAGCCTCTCCTCCTCAAGTGTATCCTGGACTCGTTTGAGCTCTTCTTTCTGCACGTCTTCCCTTACTTCCTTCTTAACTCTTTTGTGTACTACTTCCACCCATGACTCTCGAGTAGATTCTACCTCTGTTTTGATTTCCTTCTTTATTTCTTCCTTGAGTATCTCCACGTTGGAGATCTCCCCCTCTTCTTTCATGTGCTCATAAGCTGTCCTCCAGTGGTCTCGTTCTTCTGTGAGAGTCTTCACTTGTTCTTCAAGTCCTTTAACTTTATTCATTACTTGTTCTTCGAGTCCTCTGAACTTTTCCATCATCTTTCGTATCTCCATATTGAGGTTGCGGTCTGCTTCCTTTTTGGCCTCTTTGAGAGCGTTAGCGATAAGGTCGTCCACTTCCTTCCGGTCCATGGGAGCCATTTCAATGTTTAGGATTAGAGAGAGAGAGAGAGAGAGAGAGAGAGAGAGAGAGAGAGAGAGAGAGAGAGAGAGAGAGAGAGAGAGAGAGAGAGAGAGAGAGAGAGAAGGTTAGGGTTAGGGTTTCCACCTAAGTTCAAACTAGGGTTAAGTGCAAATTAGGATTAGGGTTTCAAATTTTCAGGTTAGGCTTTAGCTTAGGGTTAGGGTTAGGGTTTTTAGGTCAAGTTAGGGTTAGGGTCAAGGCTAAGGTTAGGGTTAGGGCTAGGTTAGATTTAGGGTTAGGTTTAGGTTTTTTGGGTATCCTAGGGTTAGGGTTAGGGTCGTATGGATATAGGATCATGATGTCGAGTTAGGGTATGGTTTTGAAAAGGGTTACTGGGCATGGGGGATTGGCAATGGTGGTGGGCAGATCAGGGTGGAGGTATTTTTGGGGGGGCGTCGAGCAAGCGTCAGGCTGATGGCGGGGGCGGCGGGGTTCTGCTAGGGTTAGGGTTCGTGCGTCTCCTGGAGATCGACTACGGGCAGACAGGGTAGGCGACAGGCCGATGGCAGGGGTGGTGCACAGGTGGCGATTAAGCGCGGGTAGGGTGGCGGGCAGTGGCGGGCAGGCGCAGGTAGGGTAGCGAGCAGTGGCGGGAAGGCGCAGGTAGGGTTGCAGGAAGGACGAGGGCTGAGGGAGGGGTCTGCTGCAGGCGACGGGCTGAGGGAGGGGTCTGCTGCAGGCGACGGGCTGAGAGAGAGAGAGAGAGAGAGAGAGAGAGAGAGAGAGAGAGAGAGAGAGAGAGAGAGAGAGAGAGAGAGAGAGAGAGAGAGAGAGAGAGAGAGAGAGAGAGAGAGAGAGAGAGAGAGAGAGAGAGAGAGAGAGAGAGAGAGAGAGAGAGAGAGAGAGAGAGAGAGAAAGAAAGAAAGAAAGAAAGTCATATTAACGTCTTCTGGAGGCCAAACTTGGCCTATGAGACAAAAACCATGTACAAGTGTAGTAACCCTGTGTAGAAGATAAAATGAAATAAAAAGTATATCGCTACACAAAGCTATATAGGGCTGGAAAAGGCTGGGGAGATGTGGCTATGACTCTGCAGATAGTGGCCACCTAATACATGGGGGGGGGTCCAAAATGTGAGTAAAACGCCCTAGCTACTGGTGATGGGTGGAGGTGGGTGTAGTATGTGGTACATCGGTGGTCGTCTGAGTGCCTCCTGAAGGAAGACAACCCAGGGGGTGGTGGTACGCCTATGCTCCATCATGTGGTCGTAGGCAATCCTGATGCGTGAGATATCCTCCTGATATAGTCGTGGTCGACGATATCCGCCCATGCGTGGTCGGCGCTGTGCTCTCTGTGCTGCTGCCTGGTGGAGCGTGAGCCCTATAGATGGACCTCTCTGATGTAGCTCAACTCGTTGAAAGAACTGGGTAATGGTCTGCTGGGTACTCACCCGTGTCTGATGTATGGGCTGTAGTGACTGCTCTCGCCTCTCGTATGCTGCTGTGAGAAAGCGTCCCAAGCGTCTCTGGTCTCCCATAGTCATGCACAGCTGGAATGACTCCTCGATCTGGAACTGTGCTCGTAGGTCTATGTATGCTGGACATCTGATAACAAAATGCTCTTCACTCTCTACCTCTGTCTGGCATACTGGGCACCACCTCTCCTCACGGGGGACTCCCCTGGACCCACCCCTCTCAATCTCGAGCTGATGTGATGAAACCCGGAGCTGCCCAATGACGACTCGTGGGTGGTGGGGAAGGTAGGTCTGCATGTATCTCGGAATCTCGATGAAGCCCGTGCCCGATATATGTAGAAAATGCTCGCGGTAGTAGAGCATTTTCGGTGGCAATGTACCCCTAGGGCTCACCCATGTCCTCTGTATGTATGTATGCCATATCTCCTGACGAATGATCCTATTCCTCTCTTGATGAGAGAGCGAGTAGGTGGGTGCATGAGAGTCGTACTGTAGTGGTGGTAGCCTGTCTATGTCAAAGCCATGGTGGGCAAGCCAGTCTCGTGTCTGTGCATACCATGAGGAGGTGTCGCCTGCTAATGCCATATCACGTGATGCCTCGAAAGCACAATAAGCAATGCGCTCTGTATCCATGCCTCGAAGTCTGTGTAATAGGCATACCGTCTGGAATAGTGCCTCAACTAGCATCGGTGGTGCAGCGAGCTCTGCTCTAATGATATCATGTGGTACTGAAGGCTTGCTGCGGATAAGTCTGGCAATCATGAGGATCTGTGGCCTCTCTAATGCTGTCCATACTGATGTAGCTAATCCTGGTCCCCATATGGCTGCCCCATACATGAGCGCTGGCGTAACCAAAGTGTCAAAGAGCCACCCCTTTGTGCGGGGCTCCTGAAAATATGCCTGGTGGCACTGTCTCTCCATCAAAGCTAGTGCTGCGTACCCACGTGTGATGCGGTCACGGGCTGCCTGAGCCATAGAGAAGACCCCTGATGCTGCTGTAAATGTCACCCCCAAGTAAACATATGATCCGACCACCTCGATCGGTCCACCTGCTGCTGTGAACAAACTATGTCTGCGTACCTATGCTGATGTATGAAAGATCAAGACCTTGGTTTTACCAAGGTTCACAGATAACCCTCTGTGTCTGCAAAAGTCATCTAGGCCGTGTAGATGATGCTGTAGACCTTCTGCAGACTCTGAAACCAATACAATATCATCAGCGTATAAAAGAATATGGACAGTGGACCCGTGTACCTCAATGCCATCTCCCCCCTGTTGCTGTATGAAATCCACTATCTCATCAATGTAGAGACCAAAGAGGGTGGGTGAGAGAGGGCATCCTTGCTTCACCCCGATAGTGCTAGTAAGTGGATCAGATAAGCCCCCTGGACATCTGACTCTACCAGATACTCTCTCGTATAAGGCGTAGATCCCCCATATCATCTCCTCCGGAGCTCCGATGTCAAGGAGTCGTCTGAAGAGTCGATCCCTGGGAATAGTGTCAAATGCTTTGCGAAAGTCCACAAAGCAACAATATAATTTCCTCTTCCTCACCCTGGCCTGGTCGATCAGGCATCTCAGAGTGAAGATGTGGTCAATGGTAGAGTAATCTCGTCTGAAACCTGCCTGTCCTGGAGCCCTGATGCCCTTCCTCTCAGCGAGAGTACTCAACTCTGTCTCTAGTACCGCCCCATATAACTTGGCCAATATAGGGCCAATCATGATCGTCCGGTATGTACCTGGATCCATAGTATCACCTGACTTATGAATGGGCACTATGGTGTGCTCAGTCCATGAGTCAGGGAACCCTTCAACCAATGCACGGTTGAAGAGATGGGCAATGAGCGGTGCGAGAGTCGTGCCTCCATAGATGAGGTGCTCTGCCTGTAAACCGAAATGATCATGGGCCCTGCCATGCTGCAGCCGGGCAATAGCGCGTCCCACCATAGTGGGTGTGAAGAAGTCAGAGGTAGTAGGACGTGAGCTCTGCGGTCTGGGAATGGGAGGCTGGCCTGGGATCTCGTATAGGCCCCGTGCATAGCTATGCCAAGTGCTCGGGTCTCGGATAGGTGTCTGCTGTCTCCTCTCTCTCAAATGTCGCCATGCCACTGCACTGTCTCGACTCATGAGCAAATGGTAAATATCCCAATACTGTCTCTCCTCCCAGTCCCGCCGTTTGCGGCGAGTAAGGCTCTGCATGCGACGCTGTGCCTGTGTGTGTGTAATATCTCCTCTATGCTCTAAAACCCGTAGGTGCTTCCGTAGCTCACGACAATCTGCATCATACCAGCGGTTCTGGGGCATGGATCCTGTGCGTGGAGGGTGCCTATGTGTGCGGTGTGGGAAGCTGCGGAGAGCTGAGTCCTGTAGGATGGAGGTGATATGTGATGTAAGTGTGTCCAAAGGTGAGAATGGATCAAGGGAGAGTAGGCGGGTTTGTAAATAGTGTGCATAAACATGTGAGAGCTCGTGTGTGAAGTGTATCGTGGTATGTATCTCAGTGGGTGAGGGAGGGTCTAATGGAATCGGAGATGAGAGTGTGAATGTGATAAATGTGTGGTCAGCACCGAGTGGGCGTCGTCCAATACTAAGTGAAGGGATGAGTGAAGCTCCAGAGGTAGTACCCAAAATGTAGTCGACTGTGCTCTCACCTCCCCCGTGAGGGAAGCAAGTAAATCCGCCTGAACCTGGCCAACGATTCATCCCGTTATATATAACGAGATGATGTCGGCTGCCTAGCTCGAGTAGATGTCTGCCATAGCCGGTGGTGTCCTGACCCGTATCTGCTGATACCCTGCTCGTGCTTATCTCATCGGGGTCTCTGGCCCTCATGATCTGTGGGTGGTCCATGTCGTATGCCTCGCACTGATGCGACTGAGTGCGGCCATTGAAGTCCCCCATAAGGAAGACTTCACCTAGTGTGCTGTAATGTAGTATCTCATCTGAAAGCGCTGTGTATGGTGAGTCTCTATCTCGGATCGGTCCCCCCAGATCCTGTCCTGCGTATCGAGATCCGCCTGGTGGGAAGTAGCATATAGCAATGTAAATCGAGCTCCCCTGTGCTATCTCCATGCGAACCCACATGTATCGTGCCTCCTCATCTCTACCTATAATATGGATCCGACTTTGTATCTCCTGTCGAAATACGATGGCCACTCCTCCCGATCCTCGTGCTGTACTCTGTCTCATCGTGGTCCTGAATGCAGATTCCCAATGAAAACCTGCAATGCGTGGTAGACCTCTCTCTGGGCTCTCGTGTGTCTCTGTGATGCACGCAAAGTCATGTGATGCGAGGATCTCCTCGACTCTGTCTGGTCGCGTCCAGAGTGCCCCGTTGCAGTTCCACACTGCTCCTCTGAGTGGTGTCTCCTGGTGTAGTGATGTCTCATAGGCCGCATGGCCCTATTTGATAGGGCGTCCATCTATGAAGACCTTACCATCACGGTAAAAGGCCTTCCTCCCCTCTCGACGTGCCTGGAGTATCTGTGGCATGCAAGCGCGTCGGTGTGCCACCTGCATACGCGTGAGGTCCTCGTCCATGTAGAGGGTGCCGCCGGGTAGTCCACGTAGTACTGATCGACGTCTAAAAATGGCGGTCCGTGCCTCCTCGGAACTCATCTTGAGGATGAGTGCTCGCAAACGCGATGTATCCCTCCCCACCCTCCATGCGTCTGTGTAGGGCATGCTCTCGTATCCAAGTCGACGGCAAATGTCAGTGGCATCTGCCTCCGGTGATACCCCTTCGGGTAGGCCTGTAATCCGAATGTGAAGTCTTCGAGTGTGTCGAAGCCTCTCCTCCTCAAGTGTTTCCTGGACTCGTGTGAGAGAGAGAGAGAGAGAGAGAGAGAGAGAGAGAGAGAGAGAGAGAGAGAGAGAGAGAGAGAAGAGAGAGAGAGAGAGAGAGAGAGAGAGAGAGAGAGAGAGAGAGAGAGAGAGAGAGAGAGAGAGAGAGAGAGAGAGAGAGAGAGAAAGAAAGAAGAAAGAAAGTGTTTTTACGTCTATTAGGAGGCCGAACTCGGCCTATGAGACAAATCGATGTACATGGGTGTATCTTCTGTCAATCAGAAAAGATAAAAGTGCTGAAAAGAAACTGGTTAAGCTGATATAGATCTCCGTAGTATGCATGTGGGGATACCCATGAAAATGGTGGGGGGTGTATGGAGTGCGATATCTATGATAGTCTATATGCAAAAGGGTAGTACAACAACCATGAGAATGCATCTAAGACGACTACTAGCTCCATCCTGTGCTAGTGGGTGGGTGTAATATGTGATACATAGGTGGAGGTGGAGTCAGGGCCACCCTGATGGCTGCAACGGGATCGGCCATCATCTGGGATCGTCTCTCCTCCATGGCGCGATGGTCACAAGCCTGGATCTCCGCAATCTGGTGTCGGTGAAGTCTCGGGGCCCGATATCCTATAGCACGGGGTCGTCTCCTAGCTCGAGATATCTTAGCCTGCTGAAGAGTCACCCCGCTCGGTGTGTGGGCTGAGGGGGGGAGGGCTGCAGCACGTCGTGGAATAAAGAAGTCAGTGAGCTGACTCTGTCTCCCTCCTGTATGGAGTGCTACAGTAGGCTGGACTAGGGAATCTCTGTGACTCTGTATCTCTAGTAAGAATCGCCCGAGCTGTCGTTGGTCTCTAGAGTCCATGATCTCTCGGAGGGTGGGCTACCCTGCAAACAGAGTCTCGTATCTTCCTCTGATGCCATCATATGCGCTACATCTGCATACAAAGTGCTCCTCATCCTCCATCTCTACTCTGCATACTCTGCATATCCGCTCCTCTCTTGGAATGTCTGCGGCTCTGCCCGTCTCAATCTCGAGTCTGTGTGATGAGACTCTGAGCTGGCCAATCGCTACCCTCGAGCTATGAGGCATGTGAGTATCCATGTAGCGTGGTCGCTGGATGAAACCGTCAGCTAGTATGTCTATGAACTGGTCTCGATAGTGCGATAGTCTCGATCCCATGTGTGGTGTGTGCCATGTCTCACTAATGTAGAGCTGCCAGAGATCCTGTCTGAGCACAACATTCCTCTCACGACGAGAGAGGTGGATGTGAGGTGAGTCTGGGTCATACTGAAAAGGCGGCAATCTGTCCATATCAAGTCCATGACTATCAAACCAGACTCTAACCTGAGTGTACCAAGCTCTCTCATATCCTGACTCTGATATCTGTATAGATGCCTCGAGCTCTGTGTGTGAGTCTATCTGTAGGGAGGTCCCTAATCCTCTGAATAAAGCAGATAGTCTGGAATAGTGCCTCTACTGCCATGGGTGGTGCAGCTAGCTCTGCCCTGATGATGTCATGTGGCACCAACTGTTTCCCACGAAATAATCGCGAGATCATACGTACCTGTGGCCTCTCGATCGCACTCCACTGGGTGACTGTGAGACCTGGGGCCCAAACCGTCGAAGCATACATCATAGCTGGTCTGACGAGTGTGTCAAATAGCCAGCCCTTCGTGCGGGGCTCCTGGAAGTGTGCTTGGTGACATCTCCGCTCTAACATGGCTAAAGCTGCATATCCGCGTGTGAGTCTATCGGTGGCTGCCTGTCTCATGCTGAAGGGGCCAGGCAAGCTCGTGAATGTGACTCCGAGATAGACATAGGAAGTGACCACCTCAATCTGTCCACCACCAGCTCTGAATCCTGCTCCATTCCTCACCATGGGGGAGGTGTGGAAGATCATGACCTTGGTCTTGCCAAGGTTTACTGTCAAGCCCCTCTGTGTACAAAACTCATCCAGGGCCTCAAGGTGGCGCTGTAATCCCTCGGGTGACTCTGAAATCAAGACAATGTCATCGGCATATAATAAAATGTGAACATGTGTACCTGCGAGGTCTGCACCCTCTCCTCCAGCTCGGAGAATGTAGTCCTCAATCTCGTCAATGTAGAGACCAAATAGAGTGGGAGAGAGTGGGCAGCATTGCTTAACACCGATGGTGCTAGCAATGGCCTCAGACATACCTCCTGGACACCGTACCCTCCCAGTCACCTGCTCATAGAGTGCATAGATGTCCCAAATCATCCCTGATGGTACTCCCAAGCTCTGGAGTCGTTGGAAGAGCCTCTCCCGCGGCACTGTATCAAAAGCTTTGCGGAAGTCCACAAAGCAGCAATATAGCCTCTTCTTCCGCATCCTTGCCCCATCAATGAGGCAGCGCAGAATGAAGATGTGATCAATAGTAGAGAAAGCTCGTCGAAAACCTGCCTGGCCTCGTGCTCGTAGCCCCTCAGTCTCTGCATATGAGCTGAGCTCTGCCTCAAGTATGGCACCGTATAGTTTGGCCATGGTGTGGCCAATCATGATGGTCCTGTAGTTCCCTGGATCCAGGGTGTCGCCAGATTTGTGGATAGGCACAATGGTGTGCCTAGTCCACTCCTCTGGGAAGCCCTCTCCTATAGCCCGGTTGAAGACATGTGCAATCAACGGGGCTATAGTGGAGGCTGCATATATGAGATGCTCGCTCTGCAATCCCGCGTGGTCTGTCGAACGTCCATGTCGCAGTCGTCGTATGGCCCTCTCAACCATCTTTGCTGTGAAGAGAGAAGAGCTAGTAGGGCGAGGCTCAAGTGGCTGGGGAATGGGAGGCTGCCTAGGTACCTCATATAACCTCTGAGCATAATCATGCCATGTGTGTGGGTCTCCAATAGGTGTGGTCGGGCGTGGCTCTCGTAGGCTGTGCCATGCTGCAGCACTGTCCATACTCATAAAGAGATGGTATAGCTCAAGCTCCTGTGCCTCCTCAAAGGCTCGCCCCTTTCGACGTGTGAGTCTTCATCTGTCCCTTGGCCTCTCTCTCTGTGATCTCTCCCAATGCTCGCTGAGCTCGTAGTCGGCGGTAAAGATCTCTGCAATCCTCATCATACCAACGATGTTGTGGCATAGTCCCGGGAGGAGGTGTGTGACGAGAATGGATGGTGTGTGGGAAGGAGCTGATGGCTGATGTCTGAAGAACTGATGCTATCTGAGAGGTGAGTAGGGATAGTGGAGTGTCAGGATGAAGTAAGAGAAGACCCTTCTCGACTCGAGCCGCATATATGTGAGCTAGCTCGTGTGTGAAGTGGATGGTGGTGTGTGGGATGCGTGCTGCGGGTATGCGTAAAGGGGTGTCTCCCTTCAGGGAGAGTGCGAGGTATGTGTGATCGGCCCCAATGGGTATGGGTGGGATGGTGAATGAGGTAAGTAGGTGGATGGCCTCTCTGGACCCCATGACGTAATCTACTGTACTTCCCCCGCCATCTGTGGCTGAGTGTGGTATGCATGTCAATCCTCCTGAGGTAGGCCACTGAGTCATCCCGTTATAGATAACGAGATTATGTCGAGAGCCTAGTCTGAGTAGGTGAGTGCCATAGTGAGTGTGTGTAGGGTCAGCTGAAGCTCGAGCTGTAGACTCATCCTCTATGGTATGTAGTATCTCTGGGTCTTCTGGGTCAAATATCTCACACTGATCATTGCCTGTCCTTGCATTGAAGTCTCCCATAAGGAAGACTTCCCCTAATGCAGAGTACTCTGTAATCTCTTCTGACAAGCAAGTGTATGGTGAGTCCTCCTCTCGATCTATGATAGCGAAACGCGAGCTAGAAGGAGCAAAGTAGCATAATGCTATGAAGATGATCCGCTCCTGCGGGAGCTGCAGTCGAATCCAAAGATATCTGGCCTGTGAATCACGTGCGACTATCTGTATCCTGCTCTGAAGTCCATCTCTAAAGAGTATGGCTACTCCTCCTGAGCCTCGGGTGGTGTGCTGACGTGTACACTCTCTGTATGTGGACTCCCACTGAAAACCGTGGACTCGAGGTAGGCCCCGGTCCGGGCTCTCATGTGTCTCTGTGAGCATAATGATGTCTTTGCCTTTGCGCACCTCTTCCAATCTCTCTGGGTGTGTCCATAGATCTCCATTGCAGTTCCAAACTGCAAGGTGTATCTCCTCGAGTGTCTCACAGGCCGCGAATCCCTATGGGATGGCCTTGCCATCAATGATGACACGACCATCTCTGTATGAAGCCTTCTTTCCTTCTTTGCGAGCTTGATGTACTCTCGGCATGCATGCACGACGGTGTGCTACCTGCATGGGTGTGAGATCATCGTCAAGGTAGATGGGGGGGCCATCAAGTGCTCTCAAAATCACCCTCTTGCGTAGGAAAGTAGATCTTATATCTTCGGAAGGGAAGTGTAGAATGAGAGCTCTCTTCTTCGTGGGGTCTCGTCCCGTTCTCCAAGACTTGATGAATGGGGGGGACTCCTCTTTGTAGCCGAGTATCTTGCATAGTGTCTTCCCATCGGACTCGGGGGTAGAGCCTTCTTTTTCTTCAAGGCCCGTGATGCGTACATTGAGACGGCGGGCATGTCTCATCTTTTCTTCCTCAATAGTGGTGTGCACGATGAGGGCTTCTTCCTTTTGTGCTTTCTCTTTGGCTTCTTTTTTGATGTTCTTCTTCACTATGTCGATCCACCCTTCTTTGGTAGCTTCTAATTTGTTTTCCATGCTCTCGGTCAAGGATTTGGTGAGTTCTTCTTTGAGAGCTTCTGTCTTGTTCATATTAATCTCTCCTTCTTCGGGTGTAAGAGAGACCATTGAAGCTTTGAGGAGCTCCAATTCCTCTTTCATGTTTGCCCTCTCCTTAGCCCATTCTTCTTTCTCTTTTTGCCATGCTTCCGTCTCCTTATGATATGTTTCTACTTCCTTCTCGAGCTTTGAGAGGCGGCTGATGATGGCCGTGATAGTGGAGTCCACCATCTTCTTGTTTTCCTTGATAGCTATGGTCAGTTTGTCCTCCATTTTTGTCAAATCGTCCTTCTTAGCCGTAGCGCTCATTGCATTCGAAGATGAAAAAAATGCTCAGTGTGCTGAGCCTAAAGACTTGCGATGAAGACGGGAGCGCGCCCGATGCGCGATGGAGTAAGGGTGGGAGTGGTTAATAACTGTGGGCAACAATTATTAGTCCGGGGATTCGATTTGGAATTATTTGGAATTAGGGTTTAGGGGATTCGACGTTGGGGTGGTTGAAAGGGCGACATGTGTGGGAGCGCTCGAGGTAGGGTTTATGTTTCGATAGGTTGGGGTTTCTGCAGGGCGATCTTGGCGGGAATTGCAGGGATGTTGGCGGGCGACATTGGCGTGCAGATGGTAGGGCGCAGTGAGAAGGGGGAGAGAGAGAGCGTTGCTTTTAGTTGCTTCGGGCAGAGCTTCATGCAGAGCTCGGGCAGAGCTTCACGTAGAGCTGGGGCAGAGCTTCACGCAGAGCTCGGGCAGAGCTTCACGTAGAGAGGAGCTCGGGAAGAGCTACTAGAGGAGCTCGGGAAGACGGGCGCTAGAGAGAGAGAGAGAGAGAGAGAGAGAGAGAGAGAGAGAGAGAGAGAGAGAGAGAGAGAGAGAGAGAGAGAGAGAGAGAGAGAGAGAGAGAGAGAGAGAGAGAGAGAGAGAGAGAGAGAGAGAGAGAGAGAGAGAGAGAGAGGTATATTAACGTCTTCCAAAGGCCAAACATGGCCTATGAGACAAAATCATATACAACTGTGGTAATCTCTGTGTAGCAATGGAAACTAAAAAAATACTCGCTACACAAAACTGTGTAGGCGGAAAACAGCACAGGATGGTGGTACCTGTAATGAGGAGGTAGTGGGAATAAAATAATGGTGCCTGGGGGGAGAGTGGCTCTGGCTCGGCAGATAATGACCACCTGATACAAAGGGGAGCCATGAGGGAGTGAATATGTATACCCTAAGTGCTGATGATGGGTGGAGGTGGGTGGAGTATATGGTACATCGGCGGCGGTAGGAGTGCCTCCCGGAGGAAGCCTGTCCAAGTGGTGGTAGTGCGCCTATGCTCCATCATGTAGTCGTGGGCTATCCTGATGCGTGAGATATTCTCCTGGTGTAGTCGTGGTCGTCGGTACCCAACCAGATGTGGTCGGCGTCGCACTCTCTGTGCCTCTTCCTGCTGGAGTGTGAGCCCTATGCCTCTGGGAGGCGGGTCCGTCCGATGTGGACCAACGCGCTCAAAATACTGAGTAATAGTCTGCTGGGTACTCACCCGTGAGTGGTGTGTAGGCTCTAGCATCTGATCTCGTCTCTCATATGCAGCCATGAGGAAACGCCCCATCCTCCGCTGGTCTGCAGTGGTCATGCACAACTGGAGTGACTCCTCTATCTGGAACTGTGCTCGTAGGTCCGAGTATGCCAGGCATCTGATAACGAGGTGCTTCTCACTCTCTATCTCTGTATGGCATACTGGGCACCACCTCCTCTCTCGAGGGACTCCTCTAGCCCGACCCCTCTCGATCTCGAGCTGATGTGATGAAGCTCGAAGCTTCCCAATGATGACTCGAAGGTGGTGTGGTAGGTATGTCTGCATGTAGCGTGGAGTCTCAATGAAGCCCTGGTCTGAAATCCGTAGAAAATGCTCACGGTAGTGAAGCATTTTCGGTGTCAATGTCCTCCCCGGGCTCATCCATGTCCTCTGTATGTATGTATGCCATATCTCCTGACGGATGATCCTATTTCTCTCTTGGTGAGAGAGTGAATAGGTGGGAGCTTGGGAGTCATACTGTACTGGTGGTAGTCTGTCTATGTCAAAACCATGGAGGGCAAGCCAATCCCGTGTCTGTGCATACCATGATGAGGTGTCTCCGGCTAGTGCCATGTCGCGTGATGCCCGGAAAGCTCTGTAAGTGATTCGCTCTGTGTCCATGCTCTGGATCCTGTGTAATAGGCATACTGTTTGGAAGAGTGCCTCTACTAGCACTGGTGGTGCAGCAAGCTCTTCCCTAATGATATCATGGGGTACCGAAGATTTGCTGCGGATGAGTCTAGCAATCATGAGAATCTGCGGTCTCTCTAGTGCTGTCCATGATGATGTAGCTAATCCCGGTCCCCATATAGCTGCACCATACATGAGTGTTGGGGTAACTAAAGTGTCGAAGAGCCACCCCTTTGTGCGGGGCTCCTGAAAATATGCCTGGTGACACTGTCTCTCCATCAAAGCTAGCGCTGCGTATCCACGTGTGATGCGATCACGGGCTGCCTGAGACATGGAGAAAACCCCAGAGGCTGCTGTGAAAGTCACTCCCAAGTAGACATATGAACCAACTACCTCAATGGGTCCGCCTGCCGCTGTGAAAGAACTGTCTCCTCACCTGTGCTGATGTATGGAAGATCAAAACCTTGGTTTTACCAAGGTTCACTGATAACCCTCTATGTGTACAAAAATCATCTAGGCCGTGTAGGTGACGCTGTAGACCCTCTGCAGACTCTGAAACGAGCACAATATCATCAGCATATAAAAGAATGTGAATAGTAGTCCCTCGTACCTCAATGCCCTCTCCTCCTTGCTTCCATATGAAGTCCACTATCTCGTCAATGTATAAACCAAAAAGGGTGGGTGAGAGGGGGCACCCTTGCTTCACCCCGATGGTGCTAGCAAGTGAATCGGATAGACCGCCTGGGCATCTGACTCTACCCGATACTCTCTCATATAAGGCGTAGATCCCCCATATCATCTCCTCTCGAGCCCCGATATCGTGTAGACGTCTGAAGAGCCTCTCCCTGGAACTGTGTCGAAGGCTTTGCGGAAGTCCACAAAGCAACATTACAATCTCCTCTTCCTCACTCGTGCCTGGTCAATCAAGCATCTCAAAGTGAAGATGTGGTCAATGGTAGAGTAATCTCGTCTGAATCCTACCTGTCCCGGGGCCCTGACACCCTTCCTCTCGGCAAGAGTGCTCAACTCTGTCTCTAGCACTGCCCCATATAACTTGGCCAGTATGGGGCCAATCATGATCGTCCGGTATGTGGATGGATCCATAACATCACCTGACTTATGAATGGACACAATGGTGTGCTCAGTCCATGAGTCAGGAAACCCTTCAACCAATGCTCGGTTGAAGAAATGGGCAATGAGCAGTGCTAGGGTCGTGCATCCGTAGATGAGATGCTCTGCCTGTAAACCGAACTGGTCATGGGCCCTTCCATGCTGTAGATGGGCAATGGCACGGCTCACCATAGTCGATGTGAAGAAGTCACATGTAGTGGGGCGTGAGCTCTGTGGCATGGGAATGGGGGGCTTGTCAGGGATCTCGTATAGGTTCTGCGCATAGCTATGCCAAGTGCTCGGGTCTCGAATGGGTGTCTGCTGTCTCCTCTCTCTCAGGTGTCGCCATGCCACTGCACTATCCCGGCTCATGAGCAAGTGATAGATATCCCAGTACTGTCTCTCCTCCCATTCTCGCCGCTTGCGACGGGTAAGGCTCTGCATGCGTCGCTGTGCCTGCCTGTGTTATATATCCCTCCTATGCTCTAAAATCCGTAGGTGCTTCTTGAGCTCTCGACAATCTGTATCGTACCAGCGATTTTGGGGCATGGATCCCGTGCGTGGAGGGTGTGTATGTGTGTGGTGTGGAAAGCTTTGTAGGGCTGAGTCATGTAGGATAGTGGTGATCTGCGATGTGAGTGTGTCTAGTGGTGATAGTGGGTCGAGGGAGAGTAGGCGGGTGTGTAAGTGGTGTGCATAAACGTGTGAGAGCTCGTGTGTGAAGTGTATTGTGGTGTGTGGCTCAATGAGTGTGGGAGGGTTTAATGCAATATGAGATGAAAGTGTGAACGTGATAAATGTATGGTCAGCACCGAGTGGACGTCGTCCAATACTAAGTGAGGGAATAAGTGAAGCTCCAGAAATGGTACCCAAAATGTAGTCAACCGTGCTCTCGCCTCCCCCGTGAGGGAAGCAAGTAAGTCCACCTGATCCTGGCCAACGGTGCATCCCGTCATATATAACGAGACGATGTCGACTGCCTAGCTCAAGTAAATGTCTGCCATACCCAGTGGTGTCTTGACCCATATCCGCTGATACTCTGCTGGTCCCTGTCTCGACTGGATCTCTGCTCCTCATGATCTGTGGATGCTCCATAGCATATGACTCGCACTGATGTGACTGGGTGCGGCCGTTGAAGTCCCCCATGAGGAAGACTTCACCTAGGGTGCTTTAATGTAGTATCTCATCCAAAAGTGCTGTGTATGGTGAATCTCTGTCCCGAGTCGGTCCCCCATGGTCATATCCTGCATATCTGGATCCCCCTGGTGGGAAGTAGCATATGGCAATGTAGACCCAGCTCCCCGGTGCTATCTCCATGCGAACCCACATGTATCGTGCCTCCTCGTCTCTACCTATGATGTGGATCCGGCTCTGTATCTCCTGTCTAAATATGATGGCGACTCCCCCTGATCCTCGTGCTGGACTCTGTCTTGTCGTGGCCCTGAATGCAGATTCCCAATGAAAGCCTTCAATGTGTGGGAGGCTTCTTTCGGGGCTCTCATGAGTCTCTGTGATGCAAGCAAAGTCATGCATATCTAGGATCTCCTCCAGTCGGTCTGGCCGTGTCCAAAGTGCTCCATTGCAGTTCCACACTGCTCCCCGGAGTGGTGACCCCTGGTGTGGTGTTGCCTCATAGGCCGCGTATCCCTATTTGATAGGGCGTCCATCTATAAAGACTCTACCGTCACGGTAAAAAGCCTTCTTTCCTTCTCTCCTTGCCTGTAAGATCTGAGGCATACATGCCTTTCTGTGCCCTATCTGCATTTTTGTGAGGTCCTCGTCCATGAATAAAGATTCACCTGGAAGTCTTCTTAGTATGGATCGCTTTTTGAAAAAAGCAATTGTATCCTCTGCTGATCTCATGTGTAATATGAGAGAGAGAGAGAGAGAGAGAGAGAGAGAGAGAGAGAGAGAGAGAGAGAGAGAGAGAGAGAGAGAGAGAGAGAGAGAGAGAGAGAGAGAGAGAGAGAGAGAGAGAGAGAGAGAGAGAGAGAGAGAGAGAGAGAGAGAGAGAGAGAGACCCATAATCATAGTACATTCAATAGCCATTCCCAATTTCCCTTGAGGACTCCTAAATCCCATAATCCATGTCATGCATACATTTGTGCAATGTGCACATATTCTGAGGCAGGTAATGGAATGCACCTTATACACCTTTCCTCGAAGGAAATGTAAGGTTGTCACACCTTACGTATGCTTAATGAACCCTAAACAAACCTTATGCACCTTATCTCGGATGTAAGGTTCGGTCCTCACACCTTAAATGCATTGAACGCATCGATCCGAATGCATCAGACCACCTTGCTAGGGAGTCAACACAAAATCTGAATCTTATTATGTAAAAATAAAAGTTTTAAGAAATTGTAATGATCCATAGTTGTTAGCAACGTTTTAGCAACGCCCAGGGCAACGCGTTAGCAACATAGCAACGTTTGGACCTAGACATTGTTAAAATGTTTCGAACATGATTTTTTTTTTGTTTGGGATTTTTTTTATATATTTTGGTATCCTAAGCTTCGTATAGCTAATACATGATGAAGTGCATCCATTTACACATATAAATAAATAAACACACACATACATTAAGACTTAAGAGTAGATATGAGACATATCGCATGTATATTACACACATGCATGCATAACATACATAAATACACACACACACATACACACAACATACATAACATACACACAACATACATAACATACACACACACACACACATATATATATATATATGTATGTATATATATATATATATATATATATATATATATATATATATATATATATATACATACATACATACATACATACATACATACATACATACATACATACATACATACATACATACATACATACATACATACATACATACATACATACATACATACATACATACATACATACATACATACATACATACATACATACATACATACATACATACATACATACATACATACATACATACATACATACATACATACATACATACATACATACATACATACATACATACATACATACATACATACATACATACATACATACATACATACATATACAAAGACACATAGATAGATAGAGAGAGGCATATGTACATACATACCTACATACATACCTACATACCTATATACATACATACATACATACATACATAATACTTACATGCATACATGCATGCATGCATACATACATACATACGTACATGAATAATATAAGTGGATACATACATATATGCATATCACATACATACATACATACATACATACACAAGTATAGTTGTAATTACATACATACAAATATACATATTTAGTATAGTATAGGAGAGACATGGACCTATATATTATAGATTATTGAGTCTAGATTAGTCCCTATACAATTCAACATTCACAGTACATTCACAATTATGTTTGTACTAAGTAGTCATATCAATTATCATAGAAGAGTACCCTTGGCTTTGAAGGGCCAAGGCCAAGTGGAAGGGATGAACCTTTTATCCAAGCTCTGTAAGTGCATTATAAGGAAAACATGGAAAATCCAAAATATCTAGGTATCTCAAGGTGATAAGGCCCATAAAGAAAATCATTAACAAATGTACTTTTATAGCTTTCTATGTCCATGTTTTTTTTTTTCATGTATTGGACAATTTGAGTATGATTTTAAGTAGTTTCTTATCCCTCTTAAGCAAAATATAATTTTGAGTATTTTTTGGACTACCAAAAAAATATTCATGCAAAGCAACTCGTTGCGAACGTAGCAACATTGCGAAGTTGCGAACCGTTCGCAACGCATTGCGATGCAACTATGTAGTGATCCCCTTGATCAAGTACTTCCTTTGACTCTGTTTTACAAATGTATCGTAGATTTGACTCTATTGGATAGAGCTTATTAATTGGATTTGAGTTCATCAAAGGTTGACAAACCTATTAATAAGTCAAACAAGGTGGTAGGAGGTAGAAAAGAGAAAGAAAAGGTTGATAACTGAATTTTTGACCCAAAATCAAGGCTCTCTGAGCAATTAAGGTTTACTCAATGTGAGTTGATCTTATTTGTATCTTTTCAAGACTTGCTCTGATACCAAATTGTTAGCAAAAAAAGATGAGAGATACAAGTATATAAACCAAGGGAATACATGTACATGTGATGTATGAAAATTTGATATGACTCCAATGAACTACAAGTGCTACATCAGTATGTATGTACAAAGAAAAAAAGTCAAACCTAGAACACCATACTTACACTACTCATACTAAGCAAAGCAAGCCTTTAAGGGTGTTGATGAAAAGAATAAGGGTGTTTAAGATCATGGAGAGGATAGAGATAACTCTCAAAGCTTCTCCTTCAAGTGTGTGAAAGTTGGCTGCACACACACACAGACACACACACACACACACACACACACACACACACACACACACACACACACACACACACACACACACACACACACACACACACACTCTCTCTCTCTCTCTCTCCAAGGCCTGTGGTGATCATGGAGGAAGACTGAACTGAGCAAGGAGAGGTTTAGGATCAACGTGTGGTAAATGTAACACCTTCTTGTATGTGTGTGTACAATAGGTGTAGATGAGAGCATGTAACTTTGATTTGAATAGGACTTACCAACCTTGAGTCTATAATCTATATAAATATAGCCTTTTGTAGGTCTCTATCCTTCCAAGTAGTACTCGTTGAGAAGAGTGAGGGGTGTGTGAGTTCTCTTTGTGATGTGTGTATGAGGAGAGCTCTTCAAGGTCCTTGTGTGTGTTTGTAGGATACTTTATATGATACGTGAAAAATATAGAGGTATAGAACAAATAACAAATATACCTACCCGCATATTCCCCTTGTGGCATGGTAGGAGGACATTATTAGAAAATATGTCTAACAAGGCAACCTTCCACTAGGGACCCTATGTGTAGGTTTATTAAAGATTAATAAATAATCCTTGAAAATTGTGAAAAATGATCTCATTTATGGAGAATGTTAAAAAATATGGTAAATTTTTTTATTACATAATGTGATAGTAGTTCTAAAGAGCTATTCAATGATATATAATGCTAGGATATTTGACAAAAAATTGTGTATCAAAAGTTGAACCCTAATTTCACGTTTGGTGTGAAAAATAAATTTTTAGTGTGAAATCCACATGACACATGTCGATTATATAATAAATTAATTAATATTGATCCAAGGCTTATAATACGCCACTTGGCTCCAAGAAAAGTTCAAAATAAAGCGCCTTGAAAATTATGATGCAGGTCACGATAGATCTTGTGGAACTAGCTTCTAGGAGATTTTTAGGGCAGATTTCATGCCTATATAAAGACCTTATGATGGGACAATAAATTTGTCACTTCTTGGAGCTCTTTTGATGAGCTAGGCTTGGAGAAGGAGGTCCCTTGAACTGAGGTGGTCTTTTCTTTTCTTCATCATCAACAAGGTGTGAAGTAGCTTGGAGCTTATCTGTTTGGAGGAGATCATCTTCAGCTTTAAAGATCGTGAAGTTATGGGCAGCTTGTATGTCATGCATATTCTCTATGCTATCATGTAACTTCATGTACTTCATCATGGAATGTAATAAATACATTTGGAGCTTTCTCCTTTTTTCTGTCTCATGTATTGTCTATTCTCCATCTTGTCATGTCTCTATATTGATTGTGGGCCTAAAAACACACCCTAATCAGGCTTCAATAATCGAATTCTCCAACAAGTTGGTGGGTCTCTATGTCTTTTTTCCATTTTGGTTTTCCTTGTTTCATCTCTCTTTTTATTTCATTTCATCTTCTATACAGGGTTACTACACTTGTACATGGTTTTTGTCTCATAGGCCAGTAGCGATATACTTTTTATTTCATTTCATCTTCTACACAGGGTTACTACACTTGTACATGGTTTTTGTCTCATAGGCCAAATTTGGCCTCCAGAAGACGTTAATATGACTTTCTTTCTTTCTTCTTTCTTTACTGATTTATTTTTTTTGTGTTCCTTTTTTTTTTGTGTCTGTTCCATGTTTTTGAAATTTGTTTGTTCTGTAACTTGTAAGTGTGTTATGTAGGTATACCTTAATCATCTTAAATAACTTAAAACTGCTTTTGTTCTTGAAAAAGGTCAGAGAGTTCCACTAATGAATCTCCAGATAGTTTGTGAATTCAAAGATCTTTACATGTTTACATTTGTGCAACGTCTATAGTTTGCTGATATTTATAATGCCTTCCTTTCATTTGTTGCTGAGTATCACTTGTATGACTATTTCTCCAGGATGGATTGGATGCTATTTTTGTAAATGCAATACTCACTGCTGTTCAGCAGAGGAATCTGGAGGTAATTTATTGATTTTTCTGTTGTTATGATGTTGATTATGCTGATGGAGACTAGGTTTTCAGTGTTCTAACTTGCATGCTTTATTATTCGCAGAGATCATGGGGAAAACCTGTGCTTGATCGTGTTGGCCTTATAATTGAGATTTTTGGTGCTCATGCAGAAACAAAAGAGGCTAGGCTGCAGGTGCTTGCACTTTATTACGGATACCTTCTATACAGATTCACAATGTACCAGCTTGTCTGAAAAGAGAAATGCTAATATATGTACAGGTTGAACTTGCTGCTTTGAATTACAAAAAATCAAGACTTGTGCGTATGACCTCCAAAGATGGCAGATTAACATTTGGAATGGATTTTGAGGCTGAAGTTGTGAGTGCCAGAGGGTAATTTTTTTCTAGATTTATAAGGTTCAACATGAATTTTTATTAACTTCAGGGATTTTCATTGTTTTAGTGCTTGATGTGCAAAAACCTCAGTACCTTGAAGAACTGAATTTTCAATTAATGTTTTTCAACATTATTTTTTTGAAATGCTTAGTTTTGCTTTCTTCTTAGCCAGTTGCAGCAATCAGATAGAAACCTCTGTGTATTTTTTCCAGTTTTGGTAGATTCCTTGTCTTAGACAGCTTTGAATGATATGTTTTCCTCGTCGACGAAAATGTAGATGGGGCTTATGTATCAGCTAGATATCACTGAATCCTTTTTTGGACAAACTAGTGAGGTTTGCGTCTGTGAACCTTCTTTTCATTCCTTTGCTCTTATGTTTTTTGTTATCATTTTTTTGGATGGCTGTGATATTTAAAATTTTTTTGGATGTTTGTAAATTTTTAAGTTGTGCATTGTTAAGCCTTATTTTATCTGAAAGATAATGAATATTTCCATCCAGAATCTGAGAGAGAACCATGGATATATGTAGATTTTGGCAATCTCATTTTAAATCATTTCTTTATGTCAGAGACAAGATTAACTTTTTTTTATAATCAAGATGGGTTGAGTGTTACACAAGAAAATTTGATATCAGTCAGTTGTTCAAGTTATTCTACATCAGAGCAGCTTAGCAATTTTTTTTCACCTGCATATGTCAAATACTTTGCGGAGGGAAAGCATGTGAGAGCATAGAGTTGTTTTTGTAACATTTTGCGTACTTCATTGGAATGCTCTATGTTGAAGGTAACTATTTCAATCGAATTCCAATGTTTAAGGACTTGTTCAACCAGAGTTCTCCACCTTCTCCCACCCATCGACTCTCCTTTTCTCCATCTGAATCCTTTTGCAAATAATTTGACAGATTACTTGATGAATAGCAAAATTTGGATTCATGTGGTTAATATTTATACGGTGGATGGGTTCTAATACATAGAGTCCACTTCCATCATGCAGGAGAGGAAGTGGTGGTGGGCGAGGATTCATCAGTGGTGCAGGAGAGACTGAAATTCAGTTGCAACGTCGCAGGTCTGTCCGGAAGTACTGGATATTGGAAGTGTTTCATTTAAGCTTGCATATTTTTGTGGTATATTGTGATTTTTAACATAGTATGTCGAGTTCAAGCAAAAAAATTGTAAGGTTAGAATTTCAAGTTGCCACCAGCCACTAACCATGGCAAGCTATTTATCCACTCAGAAGTTTTGTGGAAGATTTGACTCATAAGGATATTATTCACTTATTGCTTAATGACAGAATATCAGAGAGGAGAGATCGAATACTTACCATGTTGAAAGAAGTACGGAGAACACGTTCCTTGCATCGAGAAGCTCGGAAGAAGTATGGAACAGGAGGCCATGGAAATCAGCTCCCTGTAATTGCTGTAGTTGGGTATACAAATGCTGTATGTGTTACTTTATTCAGTGAACAGTTTTAATAGATTTTTGAATGAAATATCTATCTATTATTGGTCACATCTATTTGAGAATTTTTTCATGTTATTTATAGGGAAAATCTTCTTTGGTCTCAGCTCTCTCCCGCAGCCATCTTTATATTGATGACAAGTGAGCTGAACTCTTCAAAAAGGCCTTCAATTTTATATACTATTTTGACATTATTTTCCTTCATAATTTTCACTTATACTTCTGTATGTTGCAGGCTTTTTGCAACTCTCGATCCTCGATCACGAAGTGTTACCCTCCCTTCTGGGTATGATTCATGGATTGGAAGGTCAAAGTGAGATATTTTTTATCAGATTCATTTGATTTTCTTTTATGATTTTCAGGCAGTCTGTGATTCTCAGTGATACTGTTGGTTTTATCGCAGATTTACCTATTCAGGTATTAATAATGAAATTTACTCTCAAAGATTCTGAGTTACTTTTTCATTTATTAAATATTCATTTTTCTTTATATCAAGACTGTTGTCTTGAACTTCAGGAAGCACATTGTCTTGTCAATTTTTGTTGATGTGATTATTTTAAAGATCATGAACCTGAGTTATGTTTCCGATTTCTTGATTGAAGCTGGTAGAAGCTTTCCATGCTACTCTTGAAGAGGTGGTTGAAGCAGATTTCTTGATGGTATGTATATTATGGTCTTTATTATTATATTTCAAGTCTCTGAAGGCCGTTTCTTATTAACGTTGATGAAATATTATCTCTACTCTCCCACACTGTCACCATCACCACAAAAACCGTTGTGAAGCATGTTATTGATAGCAGTGCACCCAATGCTGAGGAGCAAAGGAATGCTGTTCTTGAAGTTCTTAAAACCATAGGAGTTTCAGACATGAAGATGAGAGATCGGATGATTGAAGTTTGGAATAAGGTATGCAATATCAGGCCTTGCAAACTCAATAAAGCAGTAGTGACAAATTCAGTACAACAGCTCTAATATTCTGCATATTTGCCCTTGTGTCCTAGAAAAGCTTAATGGATGTGGACAACCTATATCATATTTCAGTTTGCTGAATTGTTGTGAGATTATGGTTTCACAAATTATCAAATGCCACTTCTGTGTATGTGTGCATCCCTGTTCTTGGGTACACGAGTCAACATGAGGATGTCTCCCTGCATAGGCAAGCCGTTACTCTGATGTGTTTTCTTTTGTAATGCAGTTTATGTTCCTGGGAGTTTTATTGACCATTCGTAATGATTGGGCTCCACATTCTCTCTAATCCCAGTGCTTTGGCTTGGTTGGATAAAATCGATTATGTTGGAAACATAGCTGCTGCTTGTCAATGGAATTCCTACATTAGATATGGTGTATTGGTGACCATATGTCTGTTATATGTTGGAAGTGGGCTTGTCCTCAATAGCAATATTAATCACAGGTTTACAGGATCTTCCAAAACACATGAACCTTGGCATACACACCTTAATACTCAAAAAGAGATGAGTGAGAGATACAGAGAGAAAGTAGAAAATATTTTCAAGTGTAACGGAAGCAAATAGCCTACCTACACTATTTAATATATGAATGTCAATTACAATGTGTGTAGATGATTACAAACTTTGAATCTAGGCAGAAATAAGGAACTAGATACAAGAATTTGTGTGTAAAGTGCCTAAGAAAGAAGAAAGAAAGAAAGTGTTTTTCCGTCTATTAGGAGGCCTCGGCCTATGAGACAAATTGATGTACATGGGTGTATCTTCTGTCAATCAGAAAAGATAAAAGTGCTGAAAAAAACTGGTTAAGCTGATATAGATCTTCGTAGTATGCATGTGGAGATACCCATGAAAATTGGGGGGGGGGGGGTGTATGGAGTGCGATATCTATGATAGTCTATATGCAAAAGGGTAGTACAACAACCATGAGAATGCATCTGAAACGACTAACTAGCTCCATTCTGTGCTAGTGGGCGGGTGTAAGATGTGATACATAGGTGGAGGTGGAGTCAGGGCCACCCTGATGGCTGCAACGGGATCGGCGATCATCTGGGATTGTCTCTCCTCCATGGCGCGATGGTCACAAGCTTGGATCTCCGCAATCTGGTGTCGGTGAAGTCTCGGGGCCCGATATCCTATAGCACGGGGTCGTCTCCTAGCTCGAGAAGTCTGAGCCTGCTGAAGAGTCTCTCCTCTCGGTGTGTGGGCTGAGGGGGGGAGGGCTGCAGCACGTCGTGGAATAAAGAAGTCAGTGAGCTGACTCTGCCTTGCAAACAGAGTCTCGTATCTGCCTCTGATGCCATCATATGCGCTACATCTGCATACAAAGTGCTCCTCATCCTCCATCTCTATTCTGCATACTCTGCATATCCGCTCCTCTTTGGGAATGTCTGTGGCTCTGCCCGTCTCAATCTCGAGTCGGTGTGATGAGACTCTCAGCTTGCCAATCACCACCCTCGAGCTATGAGGCATGTAAGTATCCATGTAGCGTGGTCGCTGGATGAAACCGTCTGCTAGTATGTCTAAGAACTGGTGTGTCAAATAGCCACCCCTTCGTGCGGGGCTCCTGGAAGTGTGCCTAGTGACATCTCCGCTCTAACATGGCTAAAGCTTCATATCCGCGTATGAGTCTATCGGTGGCTTCCTGTCTCATGCTGAAGGGGCCATGCAAGCTCGTGAATGTGACTCCGAGATAGACATAGGAAATGACCACCAGCTTTGAATCCTGCTCCATTCCTCACCATGGGGGAGGTGTGGAAGATCATGACCTTGGTCTTGCCAAGGTTTACCGTCAAGCCCCTCTGTGTACAAAACCCATCCATGGCCTCCAGGTGGCACTGTAATCCCTCGGGTGACTCGGAAATCAAGACAATGTCATCGGCATATAATAAAATGTGGACATGTGTACCTGTGAGGTGTGCAGCCTCCCCTCGAGCTCGGAGAATGTAGTCCTCAATCTCGTCAATATAGAGACCAAATAGAGTGGGAGAGAGTGGGCAGCCTTGCTTAACACCGATGGTGCTAGCAATGGTCTCAGACATACCTCGTGGACACTGTACCCTCCCAGTCACCTACTCATAGAGTGCATAGATGGCCCAAATCATCCTTGATGGTACTCCCAAGCTCTGGACACGTTGGAAGAGCCTCTCTCGTGGCACTGTATCAAAAGCTTTGCGGAAGTCCACAAAGCAGCAATATAGTCTCTTCTTCCGCACCCTTGCCCCATCAATGAGGCAGCACAGAATGAAGATGTGATCAGCAGTAGAGAAAGCTCGTCGAAAACCTGCCTGGCCTCGTGCTCGTAGCCCCTCACTCTCTGCATATGAGCTGAGCTCTGCCTCAAGTATGGCACCGTATAGTTTGGCCATGGTGTGGCCAATCATGATGGTCCTATAATTCCTTGGATCTAGGGTGTCGCCAGATTTGTGGATAGGCACAATGGTGTGCCTAGTCCACTCCTCTGGGAAGGCCTCCCCTATAGCCCGGTTGAAGACATGTGCAATCAACGGGGCTATAGTGGAGGCTGCATATATGAGATGTTCGCTCTTCATTCCCGTGTGGTCTGTCGAACGTCCATGTCGAAGTCGTCCTATGGCCCTCTCAACCATCTTTGCTGTGAAGAGAGAAGAACTAGTAGGGCGAGGCTCAAGTGGCTGGGAATGGGAGGCTGCCTAGGCACCTCATATAACCTCTGAGCATAATCATGCCATGTGTGTGGGTCCCCAATAGGTGTGGTCGGGCGTGGCTCTCATAGGATGCGCCATGCTGCAGCACTGTCCATACTCATAAAGAGATGGTATAGCTCAAGCTCCTGTGCCTCCTCAAAGGCTCGCCTCTTTTGACGTGTGAGAGTCTTCATCTGTCCCTTGGCCTCTCTCTCTGTGATCTCTCCCAATGCTCGCTGAGCTCGTAGTCGGCGGTAAAGATCTCTGCATTCCTCATCATACCAACGATGTTGTGGCATAGTCTCGGGAGGAGGTGTGTGACGAGAATGGATGGTGTGTGGGAAGGAGCTGATGGCTGATATCTGAAGAACTGATGCTGTCTGTGAGGTTAGTAGGGATAGTGGAGTGTCAGGGTGAAGAAAGAGAAGACCCTTCTCGACTCGAGCCGCATATATGTGAGCTAGCTCGTGTGTGAAGTGGATGGTGGTGTGTGGGATGCGTGCTGCAGGTATGCGTGTAGGGGTGTCTCCTTTCAGGGAGAGCGCGAGGTATGTGTGATCAGCCCCAATGGGTATGGGAGGGATGGTGAATGAGGTAAGTAGGTGGATGGCCTCTCTGGATCCCTGACGTAATCTACTGTACTTCCCCCGCCATCTGTGACTGAGTGTGGTATGCATGTCAATCCTCTTGAGGCATGCCACTGAGCCATCCCGTTATAGATAACGAGATTATGTCGAGAGCCTAGTCAGAGTAAGTGAGTGCCATAGTGAGTGTGTGTAGGGTCAGCTGAAGCTCGCTCGAGCTATAGACTCATCCTCTATGGTATGTAGTATCTCTGGGTCATCTGGGTCAAATATCTTACACTGATCATTGCCCGTCCTTGCATTGAAGTCTCCCATAAGGAAGACTTCCCCTAATGCAAAGTACTCTATAATCTCTTCTGACAAGCAAGTGCATGGTGAGTCCTCCTCTCGATTTATGATAGCGAAACGCGAGCTAGAAGGAGCAAAGTAGCATAATGCTATGAAGATGATCCACTCCTGTGAGAGCTTGAGTCGAATCCAAAGATATTTGGCCTGTGAATCACGTGTGACTATCCGTACCCTTCTCTGAAGTCCATCTCTGAAGAGTATGGCTACTCCTCCTGATCCTCGAGTGGTGTGCTGATGTGTACACTCTCTGTATGTGGACTCCCACTGGAAGCCGTGGACTCGAGGTAGGCTCTGGCCCGGGCTCTCATGTGTCTCTGTGAGCATAATGAGGTCTTTGCCTTTGCGCACCTCTTCCAACCTCACTGGGTGTGTCCATAGATCTCCATTGCAGTTCCAAATTGAAAGGTGTATCTCCTCGAGTTTCTCACAGGTTGCGAATCCCGATGGGATGGCCTTGCCATCAATGATGACACGACCATCTTTGTATGAAGCCTTCTTTCCTTCTTTGCGAGCTTGATGTACACTCGGCATGCATGCACGACGGTGTGCTACCTGCATGGGTGTGAGATCATCATCAAGGTAGATGCAGGGGCCATCAAGTGCTCTCAAAATCACCCTCTTGCGGTAGGAAAGTAGATCTTACATCTTCGGAAGGGAAGTGTAGAATGAGAGCTCTCTTCTTCGTGGGGTCTCGTCCCGTTCTCCAAGACTTGATGAATGGGGGGGACTCCTCTTTGTAGCCGAGTATCTTGCATAGTGTCTTCCCATCGGATTCGGGGGTAGAGCCTTCTTTTTCTTCAATGCCCGTGATGCGTACATTGAGACGGCGGGCATGTCTCATCTTCTCTTCCTCAATGGTGGTTTGCACGATGAGGGCTTCTTCCTTTTGTGCTTTCTCTTTGGTTTCTTTTATGATGTTCTTCTTCACTCTGTCGATCCACCCTTCTTTGGTAGCTTCTAACTTGTTTTCCATGCTCACGGTCAAGGCTTTGGTTAGTTCTTCTTTGAGAGCTTCTGTCTTGTTCATATTAATCTCTCCCTCTTCGGGTGTAAGATAGACCATTGAAGCTTTGAGGAGCTCCAATTCCACTTTCATGTTTGCACTCTCCTTAGCCCATTCTTCTTTCTCTTTCTTCCATGTTTCCCTCTCCTTATGATATATTTCTACTTCTTTCTCGAGCTTTGAGAGGCGGTTGATGATGGTCGTGATAGTGGAATCCACCATCTTCTTGTTTTCTTTGATAGCTATGGTCAATTTGTCCTCCATTTTCGTCAAATCATCCTTCTTAGCCGTAGCGGTCATGGCGTTCGAAGATGGAAAAATGCTCAGTGTGCTGAGCCCAAAGACTTGCGATGAAGACGAGAGCGCGCCCGATGCGCGATGGAGCAAGGGTGGGAGTGGCTAATAATTATAGGCAATAGTTATTAGTCTGGGGCAGGGAGTAGGGTTAAGGTTAACTAAACGACACTCAGAGATGTAGGGCTGATGTGATGAGACCCGGAGCTGCCCAATGACGACTCGGAGGTGGTGGGGAAGGTATGTCTGCATGTATCTCGGGATCTCGATGAAGCTCCGTCCGATATATGTAGAAATTGCTCGCGGTAATAGAGCATTTTCGGTGGCAATGTATCCCTAGGGCTCACCCATGTCCTCTGTATGTATGTATGCCATATCTCGTGACGAATGACCCTATTCCTCTCTTGGTGATCCCAGTCTCGTGTCTGTGCATACCATGAGGTGTCGCCTGCTAATGCCATATCATGTGGTGATGCCTGGAAAGCACGATAAGCAATGCGCTCTGTATCCATGCTCCGAAGTCTCTGTAATAGGCATACTGTTTGGAACAGTGCCTCAACTAGCATCGGTGGTGCAGCGAGCTCTGCTCTAATGATATCATGTGGTACTGTAGGCTTGCTGCGGATAAGTCTGACAATCATGAGGATCTGTGGCCTCTCTAATGCTGTCCATACTGATGTAGCTAATCCCGGCCCCCATATGGCTGCCCCATACATGAGTGCTTGCGTAACCAAAGTGTCAAAGAGCCACCCCTTTGTGCGGGGCACCTAAAAATATGCCTGGTGGCAGTGTCTCTCCATCAAGGCTAGTGCTGTGTACCCACGTGTGATGCAGTCCCGAGCTGCCAGAGACATAGGTTTGGCCACCTCGATCGGTCCACCTTCTGCTGTGAACAAACTATGTCTGCATACCTGTGCAGATGTATGAAAGATCATGACCTTGGTTTTACCAAGGTTCACAGATAACCCTCTGTGTCTGCAAAAGTCATCTAGGCCATGTAGATGATGCTGTAGACCTTCTGCAGACTTTGAAACCAATACAATATCATCAGCGTATAAAAGAATATGGACAGTGGATCCCCGTACCTCAATGCCATCTCCCCCCTGTATGAAGTCCACTATCTCATCAATGTAGAGTCCAAAGAGGGTGGGTGAAAGAGGGCATCCTTGATTCACCTCGATAGTGCTAGTAAGTGGATCGGATAAGCCCCCTGGGCATCTGACTCTACCAGATACTCTCTCGTATAAGGCGTAGATCCCCCATATCATCTCCTCCGGAGCTCCGATATCAAGTAGTCGTCTGAATAGTCGGGTCCCTGGGAACAGTGTCAAAGGCTTTGCGGAAGTCCACAAAGCAACAATATAATCTCCTCTTCCTCACCCTTGGCTGGTCTATCAGGCATCGCAGAGTGAAGATGTGGTCAATAGTCGAGTAATCTCGTTTGAAACCTGCCTGTCCTGGGGCCCTGATACCCTTCCTCTCAGCGAGAGTACTCAAAACTGTCTCTAGTACTACCCCATATAACTTGGCCAATATAGGGCCAATCATGATCGTCCGGTATGTAGCTTGATCCATAGTATCACCTGACTTATGAATGGGCACTATGGTGTGCTCAGTCCATGAGTCCGGGAACCCTTCAACCAATGCACGGTTGAAGAGGTGGGCAATGAACGGTGCGAGAGTCGTGCCTCCATAGATGAGGTGCTCTGCCTGTAAACCGAAATGGTCATGGGCCCTGCCATGCTGTAGCCGGGCAATAGTGCATCCCACCATAGTAGGTGTGAAGAAGTTAGAGGTAGTAGGATGTGAGCTCTGCGGTCTGGGAATGGGGGGCTGGTCTGGGATCTCGTATAGACTCCGTGCATAGCTATGCCAAGTGCTCGACTCTCGAATAGGTGTATGCTTTCTCCTCTCTCTCAAATGTCGCCATGCCACTCCACTGTCTCGACTCATGAGCAAATGATAGATATCCCAATACTGTCTCTCCTCCCAATCTCGCCGTTTGCGGAGAGTGAGGCTCTACATGCGGCGCTGTGCCTGTGTGTGTGTAATATCTCCCCTATGCTCTAAAATCCGTAGGTGCTTCCGTAGCTCACGGCAGTCTGCATCATACCAACGGTTCTGGGGCATGGATCCTATGCGTGGAGGGTGTATATGTGTGCGGTGTGGGAAGCTGTGGAGAGCTGAGTCGTGTTTGATGGTGGTGATCTGTGATGTAAGTGTGTCCAAAGGTGAGAGTGGATCGAGCGAGAGTAGGCGGGTGTGTAATCGGTGTGCGTAAACGTGTGAGAGCTCGTGTGTGAAGTGTATTGTGGTATGTGTCTCAGTGGGTGAGAGAGGATCTAATGGAATCGGAGATGAGAGTGTGAGTGTGATAAATGTATGGTCGTGTAGGATGGTGGTGATCTGTGATGTAAGTGTGTCCAAAGGTGAGAGCTGAGTCGTGTAGGATGGTGGTGATCTGTGATGTAAGTGTGTCCAAAGGTGAGAGTGGATCGAGCGAGAGTAGGCGGGTGTGTAAATGGTGTGCATAAACGTGTGAGAGCTCGTGTGTGAAGTGTATTGTGGTATGTGTCTCAGTGGGTGAGAGAGGATCTAATGGAATCGGAGATGAGAGTGTGAGTGTGATAAATGTATGGTGAGCGCCAATCGGACGTCGTCCAATACTAAGTGAGGGGATGAGTGAAGCTCCAGAGGTGGTACCCAAAATGTAGTCGACTGTGCTCTCACCTCCCTCGTGAGGGAAGCAAGTAAATCCACCCGAACCTGGCCAACGATTCATCCCGTTATATATAACGAGATGGTGTCTGCTGCCTAGCTCGAGTAGATGTCTGCCATAGCCGGTGATGTCCTGACCCATATCTGCCATAGCCGGTGGTGTCCTGACCCATATCTGCCGATATTGTGTTGGTGCTCATGTCATCCGGGTCTCTGGCCCTGATGAGATGTGGGTGATCCAAGTCATATGCCTCGCACTGATGTGACTGAGTGCCGCCATTGAAGTCCCCCATAAGGAAGACTTGACCTAGTGTGCTGTAATGTAGTATCTCCTCTGAAAGCGTTGTGTATGGTGAGTCTCTGTCTCTGGTCGGTCCCCCAAGATCCTATGTGTACAGGCCCGCCTGGTGGGAAGTAGCATATAGCAATGTAAATCCAACTCCCGTGTGCTAGCTCCATGCGAACCCACATGTATCGTGCCTCCTCATCTCTACCTATAATATGCATCCGGCTCTGTATCTCGTGTCGAAATATGATGGCCACTCCTCCCGATCCTCGCGCTGTACCCTGTCTCGTCGTGGTCCTGAATGCAGATTCCCAATGAAACCGTGCGATGCGTGGTAGACCTCTTTGTGGGCTCTCGTGTGTCTCTGTGATACACGCAAAGTCATGTGATGCCAGTATCTCCTCGAGTCTGTCTGGTCGCGTCCAGAGTGCCCCGTTGCAGTTCCACACTGCTCCTCTCAGTGGTGTCTCCTGGTGTAGTGATGTCTCATAGGCTGCGTGGCCCTATTTGATAGGGCGTCCATCTATGAAGACCTTACCATCCCGGTAAAAGGCCTTTCTCCCCTCTCGGCGTGCTTGGAGTATCTGTGGCATGCAAGCGCGTCGATGTGCCACCTGCATCCTCGTGAGGTCCTCGTCCATGTAGAGGGCGCCGCCTGGTAGTCCATGTAGTAGTTATCGACGTCTAAAGAACGCGGTCCGTGCCTCCTCAGAGCTGATCTTAAGGAGGTGCTCGTAGACGTGATGTATCCCTCCCAACCTTCCATGCACCTGTGAAGGGCATGCTCTCGTATCCAAGTCGACGGCAAATGTGAGTTGCATCTTCCTCCGGTGATGCTCCCTCAGGTAGGCCTGTAATCCGAATGTGAAGTTTTCGAGTGTGTCGAAGCCCATCCTCCTCAAGTGTATCCTGGACTCGTGTGAGTTCTTCTTTCTGCACGTCTTCCCTAACTTCCTTCTTAACCCTTTTGTGCACTACTTCCACCCACGACTCTCGAGTGGATTCTACCTCCGTTTTGATTTCCTTCTTTATTTCTTCTTTGAGTGTCTCCACGTTGGAGATCTCTCCCTCTTCTTTCAGGTGCTCATAGGCTGTCCTCCAGTTGTCTCGATCTTCTTTGAGAGTTGTCTCGATCTTCTTTGAGAGTCTTTACTTGTTCTTCGAGTCGTTTGACTTTATCCATCACTTGTTCTTCAAGTCCTTTGAACTTTTCCATCATTTTTCGTATCTCCATATTGAGGTTGCGGTCTGCTTCCTTTTTGGCCTCTTTGAGAGCTCTGGCGATAAGTTCGTCTACTCCCTCCTGTCCATGGGAGCCATGAGAGAGAGAGAGAGAGAGAGAGAGAGAGAGAGAGAGAGAGAGAGAGAGAGAGAGAGAGAGAGAGAGAGAGAGAGAGAGAGAGAGAGAGAGAGAGAGAGAGAGAGAGAGAGAGAGAGAGAGAGAGAGAGAGAGAGAGAGAGAGAGAGAGAGAATTAGGATTAGGGTTAGGGTTAGGGTTAGGGTTAGGGTTAGGGTTCAGGTTAGGGTTGAGATTTAGGGTTTTCGGGTTTTGGCTTAGGGTTAAGGCTAGTTTTAGAGATGAGATTAGGCATATTGGAATACGTTAAGGTTGGGGTCGATTAGGTAAGGGTGTGAATTAGGTTAGGTCAATTAGGGTTTCGGGCCATGGGTGGGAAGTGATGGGCAGCAGTGTAGAACTAGGGCAGTGTTCAGGACGTAGAGCTGAGGGCAAGGGCGGGGCAGGTGATCGACGGGGAAGAGCGTACGGGGAGATGCGGGAATGTGCACAGGGCGGAGAGGTCTGCTCTTAGGGTTCGCCACACCTGCTGCGACGGGCAGCGACGGGGCAGAGGGAGAGCAGCGACGGGCAGCGATGGGGCAGAGGGAGAGCAGCGACGGGCAGCGATGGGGCAGAGGGAGAGCAGCGATTCGCGGTATTTGACCGGGCAGCGACCAGGCAGCGGGAGCGCGACGGGGCAGAGGGAGAGCGACGGGGGGGAGAGAGAGAGAGAGAGAGAGAGAGAGAGAGAGAGAGAGAGAGAGAGAGAGAGAGAGAGAGAGAGAGAGAGAGAGAGAGAGAGAGAGAGAGAGAGAGAGAGAGAGAGAGAGAGAGAGAGAGAGAGAGAGAGAGAGAGAGAGAGAGAGAGAGAGAGAGAGAGAGAGAGAGAGAGAGAGAGAGAGAGAGAGAGAGAGAGAGAGAGAGAGAGAGAGAGACTTTTTAACGTCTATTAGAGGCATCGGCCTATGAGACAAAACATATATCAATATGATCCAATCCACTGTGATCCCAAAAGGAAAATAAAGTGTGAGTACCGCAAACAGGTATAAAAGGAGTGGATAGTAACTGGCATCAAGGGTGTGGGGTGCTATGGGTATGCACTCTATATGCTCAATGGGTGAGATACAAATATGATATGCAGAGGGAGGGGAGGCTCGATGGTATCACAACCCACTAAATGCCTGGAGTGGGTGTAGGATATAATGCATGGGTGGGCAAGGCATCATGGCGATCCTCAAAATGCTCTGAGCGTCCAAATCGATAGGGGTGCGCTGCTGACGTCTCCGTATCTCCATTCATGGCGTGCGTGAATCGCCTGAATCTCTCTCTGATGTGGACGGGCTCTCCGGAGTGGGGTCTCGATCGTCGACGCTGTCGTCTAAGCTCCTCTGCTCTGTGTAATGTGACACCCCGCATCGAGCTGGGTCCTCGAGTGGCTGTGGGTCTGAAAAAATCTGTAATATAAGTCTGAGGGGGGGGGGGGGGGGGGCAAGATGTATCTCCATTTGTTGATGGAGGAGTGATGCACGGCGGTGCTGGAGCTCTACTAGGAAACGACCTAGAGGGCGCTGGTGCTCTGTCCCCAATAAAGCCCTGATCTCTCTGGGCCCCCTGAAGAGCTGTGGGTAGCGGTCTCTGATGTCCTCATATGCCTGGCATCTACATGTGTAGTGCTCCTCGTCCTCCACCTCCTCTCTACATATCCTGCATAATCTCTCATCCCTCGGGGTATGTGTGGCTCGCCCAACCTCAATCTCGAGCTGGTGTGATGATACTCTGAGCTTCCCAATGGCCACTCTCTCAGCTGGTGCCATATATGTATCCATGTATCGTGGTCTCTGAATGAAACCATCGGCTGTCACAGTCAGGAAGTGCTCTCTGTAGTGTTGCCTCTTTGTGGGAAGAGGCTCCCGTGGTGCTATCCATGTCTCCCTGACGTGTATATGTAGTAGGTCCTGACGGATGATCCTATTCCTCTCCGAACGAGAGAGGGTAATGTGGGGGGAAGAGAGGTCATACTGAAAAGGGGGGAGATCCGTAATGCTCATGCCATGGTATGCTAACCATCGGTAAGTCTGTTTCATACCATACTCTCTTATGCCCTATCTCTGCCAAATGTCTAGAGCTCTCAAATGCAAGCCTGGTGAGTCTGCTGGTGGGGAGCTCTCTGACTCTGAGAATAAAGGTCACCAACTGGAAGAGGGCCTCCACTAGCATCGGTGGTGTGCCAAGCTCAGCTCTTATAATGTCATTTGGAACAGAGGGCTTGCTGCGCAGCAAGCGTGAGATCATGGTGACGTGGGGCCTCTCAATCTACGCCCACATCGCCTCTGTGATCCCTGGTGCCCATACTGCCGCTGCGTACATCAATGCGGGTGTCACTAGAGTGTCAAAGAGCCACCCCTTAGTCTGGGGGGGGGGGGAGAGAGAGAGAGAGAGAGAGAGAGAGAGAGAGAGAGAGAGAGAGAGAGAGAGAGAGAGAGAGAGAGAGAGAGAGAGAGAGAGAGAGAGAGAGAGAGAGAGAGAGAGAGAGAGAGAGAGAGAGAGAGAGAGAGAGAGAGAGAGAGAGAGAGAGAGAGAGAGAGAGAGAGAGAGAGAGAGAGAGAGAGAGAGAGAGAGAGAGAGAGAGAGGGGGAGGGAGGGAGGGAGGGAGGGAGGGAGGGAGGGGGAGGGAGGGAGGGAGGGAGGGAGGGAGGGAGGGAGACCGACTTTTGGAGGGGCTGTAAGTGAGTGACTTTTCCCAAAGTCTTATTGAGTTATGTTATATAGGATCGTTTTAGGGTTGCAAGTTCCCAAAAATAAAGAATAAGTGACATAGCCTTTATAAATAGGCCTATGCACGTGTATACACTATAAAGGTGTCATTTAGGACTTTACCCAAACATGAGCTCTTTTTCATACGAAAAAGAGAAATAGATTAAGTACTACACAACTTGAGAAGTTAGTGTACACAGATTGCAATCTCAAGTTATTGGTGAGTAAGGGAGGTTATATTGCACCTCTACAAGTGTTGTAAGTTGAAATATATTGATTCATTTCAAATTATAAGTCATTGATGGACATTGGATAGTTTATGTAGGTTAATATTGACTCCATTGATATTGGACAAAATAAAGATATCCCTTAAATCCCACGGGAAGAGAAGGATATCTTTACTGTGTTATTTAAGGAGTCTCAGGAATTTGTGAGACAAACATGTAGGAGTTCAAGATCTAGTGGTAGATAAGGTAGCTCAAAATTACTTGTGATGTAATGATTGTTGTAAGCTAAAACTTGTCCATTACTAGATAGTTATTAATCCATTTTACATTTGTATATTGTAATAGATCAAGATCAACCGTCTACAAGTCGAAGGCCTTCAAAGATTACTTCTCAACGAGGTAGACGAGGATTGGGCCATATGGACTCCATTCTAGTAGTAGGGAGGACCGGAAGATGGAGGACGGGCCACTTGATGATTGGAAGGAGAAATCAGCATCATCTAATAGTGATGATGACGATGATACAAGAGCTAGATATTGGTAGTCCAGAGAGGACTATAACACTGACACTTCATCGTGGGTTAGTTCTTTTGATGAGGATCTCATAGATGATGATGTTGACTCTTGATTTTTGAGTCTTGAGTATTAAGCCATGAGCCATCATGACTAATTTTGACCATCTTTGACCTTGGTTAGAACATGGTTGACTCTATTTAAAATTGTTCAATTTTGAAAATATGTGCAATCTCTCTTGTGGAAGGTTGTATTTCCAACAATCCCCTCCTAACCTGACACAAAGGGAATATGTTAGGATAGGTATACATTCTGTTGACCAAGAAAAATGGAAAGTGTGTTGATTGGAAAGATCATGCCAATGCCAACAGTTTTCGAGGTACCTACAAGATAGCATGCCAAGATCATGCTATTCTGTAGGTATCTGGAAAGTTCATGCCAATGTCCACCACAAAGAAAAGGAGAACTCAAAAGATTTTCCCATATACTCTTCTAATCCAAATATTTGCATGGAAGATTAGAGATAAGGGAAAGCAAGAAATAGAGTATAGACTTAAACACACTTCCTCAACTTTCAAGGTTGGCTACGCTTATCAAGTATTAGTCTTATGCTTGCATCTACACTTATCTACAAAATATATATATACAAGAAGTTGAAAACCTATCCACTATAAGGTTTTGAAATGTAGATCTGTTTCCCCTCCTTATTCACATGAACATGTGTTGATAATCTTCCAAATCTTCAGAAATTTGATATAGAGCCTGAATATGACCTGTTAAGAACATCTGCAAATGTGTGATTGCTTGTGCAATCAAAAGGACTGATGTGACCCCTCTTGGAGCTGACTTACTTTGGTTCATGTATCCAACAAGCTTATGAAAACTACTTGTTTTATGGACCTGTTGCCACCTGCTAAATAATGGAGTGAGCTTGACTTGTGTGTACCATAATGTTCTTATCTTTCTACAATATGCACTATTCTCAAACATGATCTATGTGCGCTCTTTCCACTTGCTCTGATACCAATTGTTGGTTTTTAAGGTCCACAATCAATATAGAGAGAAAAATGAAAGAGAGACATGAGAGAGATTAGACAAGACCATAGAGAGATGAAGTAAAGCTCCACATATATGACATACATTGCAAAATATTAAAGTACATGAATGTTACAAAAAATCATAAAGTTTGCATATAAATGCATCAATATGTTGCATATCTTCATAATTTCCATAAAGTGAATATGAACTTCTTCAAGTATAGATAAGCTCCAAGTCAATGTCCTCCTTGATGTTGAAGGAGCATAAAGCCTCATGGTTGTCCATCCTTTGAAGGAGATGACAACTTGCTCAACTCCTCCACAAGGTTGAAGAAGATCTCCCTTAAATTTTGCTGTTGGTCAGTAGTGCTATGGAATTTATGACTATATAGTAATTGATCCATGTTGAAAAGCAAATCTCATAAATCCCGGCAGAAAATTTTCCGGATTTTCCGGGATAGATTGTTGAAATTAATTTTTGGCTTATTTTGCATGTTTTCACCTAATAATCATAGGATATAAAAAATTTCTTGCTTTTGACTTTAAAGACTGCTTTTCAAGTACTTTTTGACTTTGACCTACAAATTAGGGTTTGACTTTTGAACCCCTAGATGTGCGCCAATATTAGCATATGATATATCATGAAATAGCTCTTGAGTAGAACTTTCCAAATATGCGATAAAACATTTCTGCAAAAATTGACCAATTTCGACCATCTTTAACCTTGGTTTGACCATGGTTGACTTTGTGTAAAACTCAAAACTGACCAATTCTGAAAATATTTGCAATCCCTCTTGTGGAAGGTTGCGTTTCCAACAAATAGATCATTGGAGTGTAGGCATGGTACGACATATAATGACTATACTGTGCTGGAAGTAACCATCTAAGGGTACATGCCTGAGTGGGATGGATGTTATTCCCTCTTATGGTCGTGTTGTAAATGTATCCTCATAATGTTATCCTTGTACCATCCTGGTATTCGATATCCAGGAATGCGGGGTCGTGGTCTCGCCCGCTGAGCGTGCGCTTGCTGAATTGCAAGTCCTGTACCGTGGGACTGCATGGTCGCACATGCCTCCACTCTCTGGAAGAAATCAGTGATATTCTGTTGTATACCTCTGCTCTCGGTTCGTCTAGGCCATAGCAACTGATCTTGTTTATGATATGCGGCCAGGAGAAAGCATCCGAGTCGACCTTGATCCTCACTCTTCATGCCTTGCTTCAGTGAGTCATCCTGGTGGGGGAGGGGGAGGGGGAGAGAGAGAGAAAGAAAAAAGGTATTTTAATGGCTTTGAAAGGCCAAAAGCTGGCCTATGAGACATAACCATGTATAACTGAAAGTCATCCAGGTATGCAAGAAACAAAAGTGGGTAAAATCAAAACAAAATCAGGTGATCTGTAAGGTATGGTGTGATGATGGCATGGTTATGTCTCTGCAGAAAGTGATCAAGTAGTACAATGGATCACTGGAGTGTAGCTCTGGTACCACAGTGTGTGACTACACTGTGCTGGAAGTAACCATCAAAAGGTATGTGCCTGAGTGGGATGGATTTCATCCCTTTTGTTGGTCATGTCACAAACATATTCTCAAAATGTTGTCCTCGTACTATCCTGGTACTGGATATCCAGGAATGCGGGGTCCTCATCTCGTGTGCTGTGTAAGAGATAGGGAGGGAAGGGGAGTGAGATTGGGATTGGGAGGGGGAGGTGGAGGGGGAGGGGAGAGAAAAGGGGGGTGGAGGGAAGGGGGAAGGGCAGGGGGAGGGAGAGGGAAGGGGGGAATAGGGAGAGGGAGAGGGAGAGGAGAGGGAAGGGAGGGAGAGGGGGACGGGGGAAAAATGGGGGGAGAGGGAAGGGGAAAAGGGGGAGTTGGAGGGATAATCTAGGCAAGTATACACATTGATGTGATTAAAGCAGTGGATTCTGTTGACATGCAGATAGACTTGGCATCAGAGCCAACCTCTGATTCTGAGGGCTCAAAATTGGATGCTCTAGAGTGTGGAGATTTGAGCTTACTTTCAGGTTCAAATGCTTCAGAAGACATCTCTTCTGAAGCTGAATCTGAAGGTCATGATGAAGAAACAACTATTGTGGATTTGGCAGATGAGGTTGTGGAGAGCACCGAGGGGAATGCAAATGGACCTTTATATACAAGGTCAAGCTGGTGTACAGATGGAGTTCCTCGCATAGGTATATCTGTTCGAGAAGGTACAGGCCTGAAGAGCCTTCTGGATCTGCTTGACAAGAAAATTGCTTTAGGTCCAAAGCCTTACGCTGAATTGTCATCATGAACTTGAATGTCTATATATTTGTGGCACTTATTGTAATCATACAAAGAGGGATTCCTTTGATTCTTATACTTCTGAGTCTGAGAAAGAAAATTACAGGTGGTTTGATGAAGGCGCGAATTTGGTGCGTACTGTAATTCATACAATGAGGGATTCCACTGATTCCTAATTTTCGGAATTAGTTAAAAAGTACTAATTGATTCAATTCAGGAATTCAGTAAAATCCAGGTGTCAATGCTTTGTTACTTTTATCTTGATTGTTGTTACTGCTGACAAGTTGGGAAGTTGATGGTTCTCCCCTTTGGACTTCTACTGATGAATGGCTTTCAGACACTTTTATAAAAATGAGAACATGGTCCTAGAATGCCACATGATAGGTTGTTAAAAAGAACCAAATTGACGTCAACTCAGAACAATTCAACGCATAATTGAAGCAAAGAAAGTGTGAAATTATGAAGAGTTGCACATTAATCTTCATTGGCAAGAAAAAAGAAATTCTCCCCCTTTTCTATACATAGTTTAAAACAAAAATTTTGAGAAGTGCCTGAATGAATATATAACATAATCTCAAGAACATTTATGTACATGTTTTCTCCTGTCACAGATGATCAGCATGATTGAAATTTTAACTTATGAACTTGACGGGCGAAGGTATTAGTGAACATGTGTTCCATAATATGTAGTCACATTTTAGCTTCCTAGATTGGAAAAAAGATTCAAAACTTAGAACTGATCCATAATTTTAAGAGAGTATGCACTTGATAATCATACATACAAAATATAATGTGTATTTAGATTTCTTAAACCAAGGATTGGAATCTAAAAAAAATTGTCACGGTACTTTGTATGCATTGGTTTCTATAAAAAATCTTCCTTAAGTGCAATATTACCGCATTTCATAATCAAGCCTCATATACATGTAGAATTAGCGCATTCTTTAAGTTACTTGGTAATGTTTGCAACCCTTCTGGCTGAATTTATGAAGGTCATTAGATCTGTGGAAAAAGGGGCCATACAAGCTCCAAAAAAATACTCTAGAAAATCCGCAAAGAATCTATTATCAAAATACATATTAAGTATGAACATTGGTTTCATGCTATCACAGAAATAGTCAGGTCTCTAATGACTATACCCCTTGCTAGAGGTGTGTACAAATTTTGCAAGTGAATTTTGTAGAGGCAGTTTGGATCATGCGATGAATTCCAAAATCTAAAGCTTCTAGAAGAAAATGAACTCTCAAAGAAACCTAAAATAGGATCAAATGAAAATTTTCAAGGTTTGCTCCCAAGCACTTGTATGGAAAAATAAGAAATTGAAGTAACATACTTATCTAGAAGTCTTTATAAAGAAATGAACAAAGGACATAAGGTAGTGGGGTATTTTTGAACTCATTAGACATTGAAGTCCGTAGATCAATCTTGACATTCATTTCATTGAGGTCATTGTTCAAGAGGTATTGGTGTTCAATAAGTATTGGTGACAAAAATAAAGATATCCTATTTGAGAACTTGAAGGGAACTTCATAAGAATCCTTATGGGTTGGCAATATTTTCTATGTAAAGATCTATTTTGTGCGTGTAGCTTAATCACATCCCAATTTATAAGTGCAAAGTCAAAAAAGTTACGAATAAATTTGTTCATTACGATCTACTAGATTTTAAGAAGTAGAGAATTTTTCTCCAAGACCATGTCAATCTCTAGACCTATAATTGCTTTGATTGAGGGGCCACTCCCAAAATTTTTGTTTGGAAAGGGCAAAAACAAGCCAAAGGCAAGTGCTTAAAGGCTAGGATGTTATGGAAGAAATGGACCCAATAGAGGAGAGATCTATCCAAATCAGTGCTTGGTCATAAGGTAATAGGAGCTTGCAACAAGATTTTGAGGGGGAAGATGGTTCATCTTAATCTATGTATTAAGGACCTTACACTTACCAAGACTTGAGAGGCCTTTACAATGATAGAATGTACAATTCATTAAGAAATGATAAAGGGGAAGTTACTTTAATCTTGCATTTTTCTTATTCAAGGCACCATTATTTGAAAGTAGAGTCATCTCTAGGGTTGATTTGGTGCATCTCTTGGTTTCTTGGTTACTTCAAGATTTAAGCATGATTATGTCGTGTTGCTCCTTGGGAGGGATAGACAAGAAGATTCTCTCTTCTCCCTTTTCAAACTAATATAAAATTGATTGCGAGTTTTTAACATCAACAAAGTTACAATCCCATTGAACACTACTTTAGTATGTTGTGTCGAAGATGAATGGGCTTGTCTTAGTGAGCCTTCCTTGAAGGGCATAGGCTTATTCTTCATGGAGGGGGTGTTTCTTTTTGAAGCTTTTGTGGGTTTACTTCTATACCTATGGTGCATCAATTCTCCTTTTGATAGTGGTAAATCCCTACTTGTCCTTTTCATTCCCCGAGGGTTGATATTTTACTTGTATTTGGAGTCATTTTTACTTTTTTTGAGTATTCCTATAGGGCAATCTCAAGCAAAGTTCCTAGAGTTGTGGTAGAATAAAATATCTGGAACATTTTAATATAAGATTTCTTGGATTTGATCGACATTCCCATCCTCATTAGTGAGGTTGATCGAGTATGATATTTTTTTTCTTAACATTTACCTTCATGAGAAAATGTAGATTGATAGTTTGGGTTTTTCTTCCATCAAGCACTTTTCTAATGATGGACCCAATACCCTCAAAGGAGTATATCCAACCTAGAGGTAGGCCAAGAAATTCCACCCATATAGGTGAATGGTTTAGCTTTTCTATGAGTGGGTTGAAACGTAGAAACCATTTAGAGAAAACTTGATGAGTGCTCTTGAGAAACCATTGTCTTTTTCTTAGAATGATTCCTATATGATGCTCACATAAAAATAAGAAAAAATTTAACCATTGGCTTGAAATTGAACTATGAGAATGGGGATACCAAGGGGGCTAAAGCTATTTTCTAGCCAAGTTGTCAACACCTAAATTGGCAAGTGAGGGTCTTGGTAGGAGGACATGAAGACATATTTTAAGGACTTAATGACCTCATGCAACTTTCTTTTGGGGCATGGAAAGCACAAAGTATTATTTGAGGTGGAAGCTTGTGTTCATTTGAAGGCATTGGATTTGCTTGCACTTTATCAATAGAAGACTTGCCTTTGTTAGGGTTCTTTCCCATTTCTTGTTGGGGCCTTTGGATGTCAGTAGATGATGATACATGTCTTTCATTATGTAAAACATTATCAACTAAATTAAGCTTATATTTTGAGACTTTGTGCTATAGCCCCAAGAAAGAAGGCATATAAACCTTTACCTAGTAGGATGTGAATCACACCTTCACCATATTTCCTTATATTGACTTCTCTTATTGGAACCTCACTGAATCAATGTGCGTAGAGGAACTTGAAATTCTAAACATCTAAAGAAGATAAGAAAAAAAATAGTCATGCAATAGTGTCTCAAGCAGCCATAGTGAGAACTCATGTGCTTCAGTACTTTAGGCTAACAATGCATCTAGTGTTCACAAAGCATAGTGGTAGTATTACTTTGCATAAGCGAATTATGTAGAGATGGGGCAAGCATAGTTGACAAGACAATATGTGGAAAGACTATCACATGGAACTTTGATGATGTTTGGAAATATTATATTTCATCAACATTAGGGGAAAAATGAACCCTGCATGGCCCGTGTAAGGATTCCTAATTTTTAGGGATTAAGATTGATAAAGTACTTTCTTAAGGGGACAAAGTGCATTTAGCAGAGCACTTTAATAGCTTGAACTATAATTTTTTTAAAAGGCTAAGTTAGGATTATCTCTCTCTTTTGTACAAGGAGAGAGAAAAAAGTCACTTTTCACATTATCAAATCCATCCATGTTTGTGACTACAAAAAAGGATTTTTTTGAAAAACTCTATTTCAACTATTCTATATTCAAAATGACACATATTTTTATGCATATGTCCAAAGTTACTATTTTTAGTGAGTTTTTGGTTAAAAACGCTAAAAAATGTACTTTTGAAAATCCATCCAAAAGTTAAATGCCACATCATCAAAGTTGTAACTTTGGTTGTCCCAAAATATCACTTTAAAAAAACATTGTTTTAACTCTTACACTACAAAAAGTCACTTTGGTATATACACACAAAAGCACAGATTTTTCAGCAATACAACTATTGTACAAGCCATTCGAACCATCAACATGCTTCTTGCTATTACAATTTTAAAGTTTTTGAACATTATGGTGGTCACATGTATTATGAACATGACCCCAAAAGTTGTGTGTACTCTTCATTCAACAAGTCTACATTTGTGTTCCAACAAAATTTGCTCCAAGAACTAGAGATAACAATGAAAAAAATTTCTCAAAATGTATGACGTGCAACTAGAAAGAAGAATATCGATTTTTGGGTCAATGGTGCATTCTATCCCTTTGATCCAATGTCTAAGTTTCATCCTAAATTACATGGTATCTTAGGGTTTGTCTAGTTCCTTGATAGTGGTGAATATGAATTGCTATGTTATTGCAAGTAATTGTCTATTTATTCATCATCTATTGCAAATTATTTAATGCAACTATGTCATCACAACCATTTGAATATAGAAACTTTAGAAAGTGCCGTGAAATCTCTCAAAGATTGCAATAATATACTCCAACAAAAGATGGAAGAAAAGGAGAGCACGGTTACAAAGTCAAAAACCAATCTCCAAGAACTAAAAGAGACTCCACATGGTATGAGATTTGAGAAATGAACATTATAATCCTTTGAAGCTCTTTCAAGTGGTGATGGAGCACAAATGCAACATATTTTTGCAATTAGGTTTTTCTTTCACTTGTTTATTTTTGTTATAAATATTTTAGATTGAGTTTCATATTGCGCAGGTCATTTGTGGAAGATGTAAGTACTTCAACAACAATAGTGGACCAATTGAAGTTGTTGAATTTTTGTTTGAGCAATAAACATGTGGTTACTATTTTATAGTCACCAATAGGAATCATATCATAATGCAAGTGATAAAAGATTTGTAGACAAGTTCGAAGATTATTACTACTATAGAGGCACATGGTATGTGATGAAGCAAGTATTAGTACTAGAGGGTACAATGCATTGTACAATTGTTATTTGATGTATATTATGATTCCAAACTCAAGTTTATATTGAAGTTAGACAAATGTCAAATGATAAAGGGGTAAAGGATGGAGAGACCTAAAGTGGCACTCTCCTTCTTGTAATAATCTCTAGTGCACTCTCCTTCTTGAAAGCTCCAAGATGATATCCTTGGAGTAGAAAGCCAAGCTCCAAGTGCCACACACCGTACTCCGCACAAAGGATGCAACATATGTAGAAAAAAATAGTACATAGGGAGCACGAACATAGACTTCTTAGGTTTTACAAATGTAGTCAAACTTACAGTTTGTGGCTGACCAGGCCACTATATGTTTTCTTAAAGACATATACAAAAAAGTCTAGTGGCCATTTGGCCTTTCACATGGACACTAATAGTAAAAATGTCCCACTAAAGGCCAATATGGCCAAATTAACTATGGGAGAAAAATGAAGAATGATAAAGAATACTGGAGTATAAATATACAAACTATACCTCGCACCTAATGGGCATGTTACATAGTATACAAGTGACTGTGTAAGATCATAAATCAAGGAACCCCCATCAAGTGACAACAATGTCGAAAGCTATCATGTGGTAAAGCTTTAGTCACAACATCTGTAACATTATCTCGAGTATGAACCTTCTCAAGAATAATGTGCTCAGTGGCTAAGAAATCTCTAATGAACTGATACCTCACCTCAATGTGCTTGGTCTTTGCATGATAGACTAGATTCTTAGCCAAAGCAATGGCACTCTGACTATCATGAGCAAACGAGGTACATGATGAGGTAGACCCATATCACAAGCAAGACAAAAAGCCACAATGCGTCCTTACATGCCTCACTTGCTGCAACATACTTTGCTTCTATGGTGGAAACAACTATACATTCTTGAAGATGAGATCTCCAAGAGATAGCACCTCTAGGAAAATGAAAAATGTACCCTGATGTAGACTTATGATTGTTTACACAACCAGCATACTCAGAATCTGTGTAACCAATAATGGATGCTTTCCCTCTACCTAAGCATAGACTCTTGTCCTTAGTGCCACTCAGATATCTCAAAATCATCTTGACCACTTCCCAATGTTGCTTGCCATGATTAACATATATCTGCTCACAACTCCCACTACAAATGCAATGTCTGGTGTCATAGCTACCATAGCATACGTGAGAATACCAAGAATAGATCGATAAGGAATTTTGGTCATGAATTCCTTTTCCTCATCTGATTTGGGGCAATCATCCTTGCTCAATTTCACATATGTGCGTCAAGGTGTACTCAATACCTTTCCACCCTACATATTGAACTTGTGAAGTAATTTGGGTATGTACTAACTTTGAGACAAGTATATGCATCTTTAACTCTTATCATGAGTAATGCGCATGTCAAGAATATGCTTGGCATCCACCAAATCCTTCATATCAAATGTCTGACTCAACTTCTTTTTGAGAATTGACAAGTCATAAGAGGACTTCCCAACAATCAACATATCATCGACATAACATATCAAGCATATCAAGCTACCATCTAAGCATCTCTTTGTGTAGAGATAATGATCCTCATTGCTTCAAGAATAGCCTTAACACTTCATAAAAACATCAAACTTTTGGTACCATTGTCTAGAGGACTGTTTAAGTCCATATAAACTCTTCTTGGGCTTACAAACTAGACTTTCTTTGCGAAGAACTACATAACCCTCTAGTTGTTCCATATAGATCTCATCTATAAGATCTCCATGCAAGAAAGCAATTTTCACATCCATTTGGACTAGCTGTAATTCCTCCATTGCAACAAATCCAAGCAACATGCATAGGGTAGTCATCTTGACCACTGTAGAGAAGATTTCCTCAAAATCAACACCATGTTGTCGCTTAAAACCCTTTGCATCAAGTCATGCTTTATACTTTGGAGAATCACTATCTGATGTGAATTTCAACTTATATACCCATTTACATGGTAAAGCTTTCCTATGCTTTGGCAAAGGTACTAAATCCCAAGTACCATTTTTGTGAATAGAATCCAACTCACTCTTCATGGCATGCTCCCAGTTGACATGATCCGTTGTCTGCATAGCCTCTTTGTAGCAAGAAGGCTCACCATAATCTATTAGCATAACAAAATCCAAACTTGGAACATATCTATCAGGTTGATGTGAGACACGTGTAGAGCATCTCAATATTATTGAACATGAACAATTGCTAACTGATCTCATTGGACATTCACTTGAACATCCCTATGTGCAACATTTTTATGCATGCTAATTGGAGGACTAGTATCCTCAAACACCACTATTCTTAGTTCAACCTCCTTAATGGGCTATTTATGCATCTTAGACTCATTGAAAATGCCATCACTACTTTTGATCAGTGATCGTGTTTTAGTATCCCATAACCGATATTCAAATTTTCCTTTTGAACCACGTCCAAGAAAAATGCATTTCTTTGAGTTATGGTCCAACTTTTGTCTAAGATGCTTGGGTATATGAACATATGCTTCACACCCAAAAACTCGAAGATGATCATAATATGGTGGATTTCCTGTCCATAACTCTTGTGCCACTTTCAGACCTTTGGCAATACTAGGTGAAAGGTAAATCATGTGAATTGCAGTGAATACTGGTTCTGACCAAAAGCTTTGTTAAAGGTTTGCATGATGCAACATAGAAATTACTCTTATCTTGAATAGCTCTATTCATCCTTTCAACTACAATATTCTGTACTGGGGTATAAGGAGTTGTAAACTCTCTACAAATTCCTCTAGATTGATAGAAAAGGGTGAATTCATGTGAGGTATACTCACACTCATTATCTGAACATAAAGCCTTAAACTTAGTTCCTTTTTTAGTCTCAATTGAAACAAGCCATTTTTAGAAAGTAGGGAATACTTCATCCTTTGCTTTGATAGGATATACCTAGCCTTCTCTAGTAGCATATTCATCTATGAAAGTGACGAAATAAAGAGAACCACCTAATGACCTTATGGGCATAGGACCACACACATCTGTATGAACAAGATCTAAAGGCTGAATTGAAGAGTCAATGTGCATCTTGTGCACATTCCTAGTTTGCTTTCCATATTGGCAATGCTCACAAAATGAAAAATCAAAGATAGATAACACATGTAAGTAGCTAGAACGAGAAAGATTTTCCATTCCACTACGTGATATATGGGCCCAACCGCCATGCCAAATACAAGCCATAGGCCATTCAATAATAGCTAACAAGTGTTCATTCTGTGATACAAATAAAGGATAAAGTGAGCCAAATTTGCTTCATTTTGCAACAACCATATTTCCATTTGATATGCAAAAGGACTGAGCATAGAAGACCACCTTGTAACCAAGGTCATCAAATTGATCAATTGACATGAAACTGCATGATATTTGAGGTACATGGCATACATTATGCATAGTAAATTTTGAACCATCAATGAACTGCACAACTACATCTCCAATCCTCACAATGTCGCACTGATAAGAGTCACCAAGTCTCACGGTACCAAGAGACTTTGCTGCATAAATAGAGAGCCATTCTCTATGTGGTGTCACATGGAAAGAAGCACCAGAATCTAGCAGCCACATGTGGGAAAGAGAATCAACCATAAGAGCCTCAGTTGGCACAGTGCTATCAAGTGTCCACACATCAACATCATCAAAAATAGCATTAATTTCTTTAATCTTCATAATCAAAGTAGATTGTGTAGGTAACTGTTTAACATGCCCATCAACATTCTGTCCTTTAACTTTAGCATTCTTTAATGCAAACAATCTTTCTTCATGCGTCCTTTCTTATGACAGTAAGGGCATTTGATAATCCTCTTCCTTGATTTACTTCTACTCTTATTTCGTTGACCATTCTTTTCCTTGTTCTTGCTCCTGGCACATTGCTGATTCTTTCCTTGGTAAGAATAACGAACATTATATGCATCTCCACTCTAAGTTCCAACCATATATTTTCTATAAGTCCTCACTCACAAGTGCCCCACATATGTCATCATAGACCAGTTTACCACCAGGTGCATTATTGCTAATAACTGTGCAAAACGTATCCCATGATGATGACAAGGTGCATAATAATAAGAGTGCTTTCATTTCATTATCCATATCCATTTTTTGAGCCTGTAATTGGGAGAATATAGCATCAAACTCATTTAAAAGAGGAACAACACTATCTATTGTTGAAAATGTGAACTATGCAAGGTTTAGGTGAATAAAGGGGCCAAAAGACCTTAATGTGGACAAAAGTCACGACTCAAATCACTTAGGGTGGTTTCAAGGTGGGGAAAGGTAGTCCGAAAGTGGTGGAAAAGTCAAGAGAGGCATCCAAAAGCTATAAAAAGAGGTGGAGTCATCAAATGCATGGAAGTCTTGTAGCTCATTGAAGACTAAGAGACATATACTCAAGGGGGCTTAAGGATAGAGTCATCCAAGACTCAAGGATCTGAAATGCAATAATACAAGCTATGAAAAATGTAGAGGAGGGCATTACATGCACAGAGGAGGAGTAAGGAGGAGCTATCAAGCCCACACCCCCTCTAGTCTCTTGTAGGTTTAGATATAGTCTACTTATAATATTTGTAACTCTTTGTGTACATATCCAATTCAAGAGATTTAAGGTGAATTCTGTAGCTTATATATCTATCTTACTTTCCCTAAGGGGGATTCGTGAAACCAATTTTATGTGCAGAGAAATAGGTGTATCTCTCTAACCCTAATTTTTGCATATCCTACTTCTCTACATGGTCTATTTTGTATAGAGTTTTTGACTACCTAAACAAATCCATTTGCGATATTCTATAGCTTGTTGGAAAGCTTATAACCATGATAAGTGTGGCTAAAAGCTTAGATGATTTGTATTAGTGTAAGAAAAATCATATTTCTTAAAATTGTTGGTTTAAGGATGAAAAAGGCAAGAAGAAGGACCAAGGGAATTATGCTTACAACTCCAAGAAGGATGATGAGAAGAAGACCCTCCTATCCACAAGACATGGCTACACTAGTGACTCCAAGGGTACAAAGTGGTACATAGACTCTGGATGCTCTAATCACATGTCATGTATGGAGGAATCTTTTGTTCATATGCAAGTCCCAAGCTCAAAATGTTGTGTGGAGATAGGAGATAACACTGAGAATCCCATTATACATGTGGGAGATGTGAAGCGAGGTGAAGGTAAATCTAGCAAGGCTCTTAAAGATGTGCTCCATGTTCCATCTATTTCCAAGAGCCTTATCTATGTAGGAAAGATGGTAGAGAGAGGTATGCAGGTTATATTTGATGTAAAAGGGTGCATGGTGAAGCAAGGAGGCAAGGTCATTGCCAAGGGAAGGAAAGAAAGCAGATTGTTCACACTAGATGTTGCTCCTACACACAACACGGTATGTTATGTGATGATTGGTAACAAAAAAATTGCAGAGATTGATCTTTGGCACAAGAGGATAGGACATATCAATATTCCCAATTTAAAAAGCATGTGCAAAGCAGGTTTAGTGCAGGGACTATCAAATCTTGAAGGCCAAGATCAACATGAGTTTTGTGATGCTTGTCAGCTAGGTAAGCAAGCAAGGAATCCATTTCCAAAGAGTGAGTACAAATTCTCTAAGCTCTTGGATCTTATACACTCAAATGCATGGGACCCTAGCAGAGAAGCTTCATTGGGAGGAACTAGGTACTTTGTCACTTTCATTGATGATGAATCAAGAAAGGTATGGCTATATGTTATCAAGGAAAAGGCATAAGTGTTTTTATGCTTTTAAAAGTTTAGGTCCCTTGTTGAGAAAGAATGTGATGCACACATCAAGACATTGAGGTCAGATGGCGGGGGAGAGTATTTCTCCAAGCAATTCACAAAGTACTTGTGGGATAATGGCATAAGGAGGCACTTTACATGCAGGTACACCCCTCAACAAAATGGTGTTGCAGAGAGGAAGAATAGGCATTTGGTTGAGATAGTAGATGTCTCATTGATGAATGGATGTTACCATTCTCCTACTAGGATGAGGCTGTGAATACAACTTGTTACTTGATAAACAGGGTTCCAACAGGTGGTGTGCACAACTTGACTCCACACGAAATCTATTATGGCAAGAAACCAACCATGGGGCACGTCAAGGTATTTGGAGGTGTATGCTTTGTTCATATTCCTAGTGAAGTGAGAACAAAGTTAGAGACCTAGAGTGAGAAATGTGTGTTCATTGGATACTCAAATGAGCAAAAAGGCTATAGGTGCTACAAACCTTTCTCAAGGAAGCCATGTATGTCAAGAGATGTTGTGTTTCGTGAGTCAAGGTCATGGTATGGTGACAAGGGCAAGGCAAAGTTGGATGAAGAGAATCAAGAGGAGTATGCATAGCTTGATGTGCAAATTCAAACTCAAGAGGCAATCACAATCTATGGACCAGAGGCTTCTACATCTAAGGTACACTCATATGATCACTCTTACACTTATGATTATGAAAGACCATCCCCTACTTCAAAGTATAGAAGATTGCAAGAGATAGACTATGGCACTAGGGAAGCTCAAAAGGAGTCACAAGAGGAAGAGCTTGAGGAGGTCATCACTCCCAATGTAAAGCTCAATAGACTCAAGAAGCAATATCCCAAAGGTCAAGATAGGAGGTCTACAAGGAAGAAGGCACCCCCACAAAGGTATACATATGATTCTTTCATGGCAAAACACTATGCATACATGATGAATGTCATTGCAGATCAAGAGCCAAATTCTTATGAGGAGGCAAATACCAAAACAAAGTAAAGGAAGGCTATGTATGAAGAGTTCAAATCTCTTAAGGAGAATAACACGTGCCAAAATAGGTGGGTGTACAAGACCAAGAGGAATGGAGATGGCAACTTGGCAAGGTACAAGGCTAGACTAGTAGCCAAAGGATTCACATAGACACAAGGGGTGGATTATGAGGAGACTTTTAGCCCTGTGGAAAACAAGGCTACCATTAGAGCTCTCATAGCCCTATGTGCAGCAAGGAGGTGGCCTATCTACCAGATGGACATAAAGAATGCTTTCTTGAATGGTGAGTTACAAGAAGAGTTGTTCATGGAACAACCTCAAGGGTATGTAGATCCATAACATTCTTCTTATGTTTGCAAGTTGAAGAAGGCCTTGTATGGCCTAAAGAAAGCTCCAAGGGCTTGGAATCAAAGGCTAATGGATTTCTGATGAGATGTGGTTTCTCTCCAAGTGATGCAGATCCATCCTTGTATGTGAAGAACACAAACGACAAGATAATGTTTGATATGCATATATGTAGATGATCTTCTTGTGACAGGTGATGATGATGCAGGGATAAGGACCATCAAAGAGAACCTTGGAAGAGAGTTTAATCAGATTTAGGTGTGCCAAAGTACTTTCTTGGCATTGAGGTGATCTATGGGAAAGAAGGTATCTATCTCTCTCGAAAGAAGTATCTTTGACATGTGTTGTTTAGGTTTGGCATGATAGATTGCAAACCAATAGCTCAACCTATGGATTCAAATGTCAAGTTAAGCAAGGAATATGGTGCTAGAAGACCTTACACTAGACATGAGCATTGGGGGATCATTGATCTATGATACACTCACAAGGCCTAACTTGTGCTACATAGTTGGAGTTCTATCTCAGATCATGCATGCAACCATAGATACACATCTCAATCATACAAAGAGAGTGTTAAGGTATGTGAAGAGTACAATTAATCATGCGTTGCTATACAGGTATGATGAAGAACTTCAAGTAAGAGCATGAAGTGATGTAGATTGGGTAGGGAGTGTTGATGATAGAAGGTCAACTTCTAGCTATGTTTTCATGCTAGGTACAAAAGCAATTTCATGGATGAGCAAAAGGCAGCCCACAATTGCATTGATTTCAATAGAGTCTAAATATAGAGCTTTAGCCCTCACTACAAGTGAAGCAATGTGGCTTAAGAAGCTCTTCAAAGATCTTGGTATACAACTTGAACCAATTTCAGTTTATGGACATAACATGTCAAGCCTATATCTTGCTAACAATCCCATGTATCATGCAAGAAGGAAGCAAATTGAGGTGCATTATCATTATGTTAGGAAAAAGGTTGCAAGTGGGGACATTAATGTTCATTTTGTAGGTACAAAGGACCAAGTTGTAGATATCTTCACAAAAAGCTTGGATGTGACCAAGTTAACAAAGTTTTCAAAGGCTATGAGCTTGCTTCAGATGGAAACTACCACCTTAAGCTTGAGGGGGAGTGTTGAGAATGTGAACTATGCAAGCTTTAGGTGGATAAAGGTGTCAATAAAACTTAATGTGGACAAAAGTGATGGCTCAAATCAGTTAGAGTAGTGTCAAGGTCAAGCAAGGCAGTCCTAAGTTGGTGGAAAAGTCAGGAGGCATCCAAAAGCTATAAAAAGAGGTGAAGAGTCATCAAATGCATGGAAGTGTTGTAGGACATTGAAGATTAAGAGACATATACTCAAGGAGGCTCAAGGACAGAGTCATCCAAGGCTCACAGAGTTGAAACAGAGTAGTCCAAGCTAGGAAAAATTACAGATCATGGTGTTATATGCACAGAGGGGAAGTAGGGAGGAGTTATCAAGCCCACACCCCCTCTAATCTCTTGTAGGTAAAGACATAGTCTTTTTATAATATTTATGTGGATATATCCAATTCAAGAGATTTAAGGTGCATTCTATAGCTTATATATGTGTCTTATGTTTTCTAAGAGGGCTTCTTGAAATCAATTTTATGTGTAGAGAAATTGGTGCATCTCTATACTCCTAATTTTTGCATATCATACTTCTTTGCATAGTCTGTCTTGTATAGAGTTGTTGACTGACCTAAATAGATTCATTTTATAGGTTGTTTGAAAGCTTATAGATCATACTAAATGTGGCTAAAAGCTTAGGTGATTTGGATCCGTGTAAGGAAGTTGAGTTAGAGTTTTGCTACAAGGTAGAAGAGAAGGTGTATGAAGGGACCTAGGTATTGGATTCATTTCACTTCTAATGTGCAAATATAAGGGATTAAATTCCATCATCTGTGTCCCTCATGGTAAGATCATATAGCTTTCTCATTAGATACACTTTATTTGATGTTGTCTCTTTTTCATTTGTATTGCATAACTTCTTCTAGAGCTCCTCTACACTTTGACATTCTAATACTGAAAGTAAACATGTTCATCCATGTCAGCAGACTTCTTTGAGATTCCATTTACTAGCTTCCATTGCCTCCTCTGAATCAACATATATTCAATATGATTCTTCCTTTAGAGAAAATTTTGTGCCATCAAATTTTCAGATCTCAAAATGGTATTTTCCCTACAAGTTATATCTCATCCTTGGAACATTGGCACTAGAACTTGATCCACTAGACGTGCCCGAGACCTCTGATGCCATGATGGTAGAGAACTGAATAGAATGATAATGGAGCTAGAAGATTCCAAACACCAGTAAGGCTCAAAGAAGGATGACCAAGTGTTAGATTTTGGGAAAGAATTCAACAATCTTCCTAGAAAAATGAATTAATGAATAGTAATAACCAACCAAAAGGATTCTGGGAGAATAAATATGCTCACACCAATAAATGTATCAAGGAGTAAATCGACCACTGTATATTGACAAAACCAAAAAATCTAGAAAACATTTGCTAGAGTATCCTCTACAAAATGAGCATATGACCAATGTCAAAATCTCACAAAACTGCAAGTACTGACATGTTTATCTGCATAGTGAATCACTAACTCCACTGGCTTATCAAGCACCTATGAACAACTATCATACATCTCCTATGGCAAGGCTGGGTAAGTCTTCCACTTGCATCATCGAAGAGACCCCTACATCTGGGTGTCTCCTAGCTAAGAGAACCTCTTAAAATTCCACAAGATTTGAGTCTTCCATACTAAGTAATTCGTAGAACGATTCACTTTATTAGTTTTGGAGTAAGATTCATCTGAATAAATATCATCAAACTGGATAACCACGATAAAACAAGTCAACCATCTTTATGGCCATACAATCATGAAAATTGAAAGTTTTTAATGTGAATCTTGGAATGCATGTTCTTAGCCTAAACGATAACAATGGCCTTCACCACCCTTGCAAGGTTGTCCTCCTTGACATGCATCTTTTGAATTACTTCATCACATTCTCAGATCTCATTTTGGGGCCTCAAAGCTTGTGCCACAAGAGCTCCAACTATTTTTTGAGTACTACCCTAGGAAGAGAAGATTCACCAAATTCCTCCATGGTATGCCTAGGATCCATGGGTAGGTAGAAAAATAAAACCCCTTGCTGATGTTGCTGACTTAGAGTTTGCTGAATTTGTATTTTGCTTCATCAGAATTTCAAAAGAAGAAGTTACAAATTAGCTAGGTGTGGATGTCGTGTGATTATGATAGTTATATTTTTGTTCGTGTGAGTATTTAATGGAAAAAAAAGCATCTTTAAGAAGAGAGACGAACAAAGAGAAGAGGAGAGTCTTTGTACCTGTCTTTTGGCGCAGGTTGATTGTGATCAGGACTGGTGAATTGCATTGGCAAAAGTACTATTTCTTATTTTCATCATTGAAAATCTCTATAAATGAAGACATTAATGAAGTACTTTCATCATATTTCTTCTATGCAAGTGTGTAAATGATCTCTGTTCAAGAGGAGTTATTCTGTTTTTGCATTGTTGAAATTAGATAGTGGTGACTCTAAAATTCTGTAAGCAATTAATATTTCTGTGTGAGAAGAAGATCAACACTAGGGTTTGTTCTTGTGAGTGAATTTGACTTGAGTTAGTAGGTATGTGTTGTTTAACCCCAAGAGAGAAGATGCCCACTAAATTCTTGGACTTTTAACAAAATAATAAACAGAAACTTCATTAGATAGTACAAGATTATGCTACAACTTTTTGTAGATGTCTCAGACAAATTCTAGTAGAGCATGCATTATCAATGGATGTAATCATGTAACTATTCATCAATGGATTGAATCCGCAGTTGAGGCAAATCATGATTATTCGGTGCATAGGGATGATGCAATTGGATGAGATGATTGATATGGCGAGCCAAGCTCTTGTTATATAGCCTTGATTATCCCCTGAAAAGCTCCTGCAAAAGCACTAGGATCGCTTTGTCCAATAAAGCAAGATAAAAAAACTCCGTCACTCGTTTGTCATATGATTGTTCCAAAAGCATTCTTTTGCAAAAATCAGGATCTCATAAAAAATCTAAAAGCTACTGCTACGCGATGTACCGATGGTGGGACTCAAACCTTGGCGGCTTTGTTGGGAGGATAATCGTCTAGCCATGACACCCAGTGCCTTTGGTTGTAGAGGGTACTAGAACACTAGCTACTAATGCTGTATCCTATGAGCAAGATGGACCAATGGAACATTGAAACATTGTTTTCCAAAAATCCCCCTGGCAATTTCATATTGGTACAAATTGGATTGGATATGTCATTTCATTCATATGCAAACTTCATAAGCTTCAAACTTGTACTCCCCAAATTGACCTTCAAACCTTTTCTTCAAAAGTCTTCTTCAAAACTGAATTTGACTTTCCTTCAAACTTCCAACACCTGAAGTTGCTGAATATGAACCATAATACTTGAGAAAATATGCAAACTAGATATCCAATACTGTAGACATCAGGCAATCATTTGCTTGACAACAAATGTAGCAAGTACTGACTCTAAACCTGCTATCTCCTCTCTTCTCAAATCTGGAAACATATACTAGGATCCACATATTTGCATTTACCTTACAAAAGCTTTTTTAATGTACTTCTGCTGTGTCATCTGAATACGCTAAACAAAATCAAGAACTGAATCCTGGAACCTGTGACTGACAACTCACAACTTAGTATATTATGAACACTAGCTGGTTCACCTCTGACTGTACTCAACTCAACTCATGAGTCTTACCAAAATCTCAAATTTATGAAGTCATCACTTCTTCATCCTTGTTCTATCTGTAAGTCTTTCATACCTCTTTCCTTCAGAACCTGGTATAAACATAAATGTGCACACCTCTAAAACATACCTTTATGAAATATCAAATTTCTCTTCAATAAAACTCTAGAACCTATAGAGAGTACACATGCGGAAGAAAAATGAAAAGTAAAGTACTCTCACAAAACAAAGAATGTGTGAGACACAAAATGAGTAGACCATGAAATGGATAAACTCATGTGGATTAGAAATGAGCTTGCCAAGAGCATGGAGTAGGATCCTCAAGCTTCTAACCAAGTACAAATGAGGGGAGAGGCCCTCCTTATATAGATTTGGGAGGGGCTCTCAAAAGTACATCATATGTGGGATAAGTCTCCTGAAAGGAGAATGAATACAACTGGTAGAAGCACATGGCAAGGTACCCAAATACAAAGGAAATACAATATAAAATGGAAATAGACTAGAAATGGAGTGCCTCCTAGATACAAAATGTAGATGCACTCATGCGGGTACAAATGTAGATGAAGTAGGAGCAATCATGTCATCAACACCCCCTCTGTAGCTCCATTTTGGAGCGGTTGAATGCTGTAGAGGTCCACCAAGCGCTGAAGCGGAACCGGAGGTAGAGCCTTCGTGAACATGTCCGCCATGTTCTCCTGAGATGTACACTGCTCGAGAGTAATCTCCTGAGATATGAGCTTCTTGTGGATGAAGTGGTATTGGATCTCGATGTGCTTCATCCAAGCGTGGAATACTGGATTCTTGGTGATGGCCAAGGCTGACTGGCAATCCATGCGAAGACATGCTGGAGTATCCTGCGAAACACCAATGTCAGATAATAAACATCGAATCCAGATGGCCTCACATGCTGCAAAGCTAGATGCTTGGTACTCGGCCTCGGTAGATGATAGTGCAATTGTAGGCTGCTTTTTACTTGCCCATGAGATAGGTCCTGAGCCAAGTAAAAATATGTACCCAAAAGTAGACCGTCGAGAATCAGGATCACCAGCCCAATCTGAATTAGAATACCCTACGAGTTCGAAGCCCCCTCTGTACCAAAGACCATGATGTCATGTGAGGGCAAGGTATCGAAGTAGTCTCTGAGCAGCATCCCAATGAGTCTGACGAGGCTGATGTGCAAACTGACTGAGTATACCAACTACATAAGCAATATCTGGTCTAGTGTTGGCAAGATAGAGTAATGAGCCAACAAGCTGTTGATATGTATGCACATCCACAAGTGATGATGAGTCCTCCAATGTAAGCTTGATGTTTGGATCAAGTGGTGTAGAATGTGAGCGACACTAGTCCATGTTATATCTAGAAAGTAGATCAGAGCAGTACTTCTTCTGTGATAGGAATATACCTTCTTTTGTTTGCCAAACTTCCATACCCAAGAAGTAGTGTAGTAATCCAAGATCTATCATAGAGTACTCAAGATGAAGCTGTGTGATGATAAACTGGATGCGTTCTTCGTCTGAGCCTGTCAAGATGAAGTCATCTACATAGAGAATAATGATGGCTACTAAAGAATCCTTTTGATAGATATAGAGCCTAGCATCAACATTGCTTTTGTGAAATCCCTTATCTTAAAAGAACTTGTGAATCTTTTCATACCAGGCCCTGGGAGCTTGCTTGAGTCCATAAAGTGCTTTGTGAAGTTTGTACACTTGATCTTCCTTTCCTTTGATCTTGAAGCCTTCAGGTTGTTCAACATATACTTCTTCTTGAAGATCTCCATTGAGGAATGCACTTTTGATGTCGAGCTGGTAAATGGGCCACTTAAAGTGAGCACTTAGTGCTAAGATGATTCTTATCGTTGTGAATCTTACAGTAGGAGCAAAGGTTTCTTCATAGTCAATGCCATGTTGTTGCTTGTATGCCTTGGCGACTAATCTTGCCTTATATTTATCTAGAGTGCCATCAGACTTGTATTTGACTTTGTATATCCACTTGAATCCTATGACTTGATGGTTGGTTGGTTTGGGAACTAATGTCCAAGTCTTGTTCTTCGCTATTGCATCCAGTTCCTCTTTCATAGCTGCTTCCCACTCTGGTTGGCCTTGAGCTTCTTTGTAGTTGGATGGCTCTAGAATTTGCTGAATTTGGTGCATTAGAGCATAATTAACATAATGACTTTGTTCGCGTTGTCTCTTATCAAGGAGCCTTTGAGATCGGTGTGGTTGTTGTGAAGTACTGGCTTCTGAGTTGGAGTTTGGAAATACTGAGTCCCCCTCTAAAGTGTAGATAGATGGACTAAGACTATTACTTGAATCTTTTCTTGAGTATGTGGAAGCTTCATTGAAGATCACATCCTTCGAAATGGTGATGGAGTGGTTTTCCATATCATATAGACGGTATGCCTTTGATTGGTCACTGTAACCTATGAATATGTGTTTCTTGGACTTTGATTGTAACTTGTTTCTATCTTCTTTTGGTACATGGACAAAAGCTTCACTACCAAAGACTCGAAAGTAATTCACATTTGGTTTTCTTCCATAGTATGCCTCGAAGGGTGTTTTGTTGTGTAATGCACATGTAAATGGCAGACTCTTGGGAGGAAGTCGATTTGGGTCGTGAGTCGTGAAGGAGCAATAGTCGACGAACATCTTCCCAAGATAAGACTTGGCCACGATTATATAAAGTTGTGACAAATGTCTCATATGACTTAGGTAACTTGTTAAGAAGCCTAATGGCCATGTCTTCACTAGAGATATGCCTACCACATAGTGCTAATTTATGCTGGTAGTCCTCAAATTGGGCTATGACCTTGGTAATTATGTCGTGTGGTCGAATGGTCAAGTTATGAAACTCGACCTCTAATGCATATATTTTCAAAGGAGTTTTGTCTTCATACAAAGCGGCTAATGTATCCTAAGCGTCCTTGGACATCTTACAAGCCGTGATATGTCCTTTTGTCAGTTCGTCGTAGGCAAGTAACAGCTGGCCTAAAGCTCGTTTGTCCTTGACATTCCACACATGCCAATTGTCTAAGTTGGTATCCCTACTAGTATCCCGTCTACTACCTCATGAAGGAGATTTGTATAGAGATATGCGCGCATGAAATCTTTCCATACATTGTACTTTTGTCCATTGAGGCGTTCATCCTTAGGCATAAAAATAGGGATGAAAGAGGGTAAGAAGTTAGCCATAGATAATGAGCTACCTTCACTTTTGGTCATTACAAAGCTTTGAGGATAAAGTGTTTAGAAACACTATCAAAGACACTTGCCAAAAATATCGCTTCAAAATAATTGCAAAGCTTGAAATGAACAACTGGACACCACACTTAAAATTCTTGGGGAGGGAGGGGGGCTTAGAGTAGCCCTGCACTTGTACAACACCAAGATAAGTTGACGTGAGAGTAGCAGGCTTAGATTAGCCCGTTGTACGCCAATGGAGTCTTAGAGTAGGCTGAGACACTTGGAGAAACTTTGGTGGGTGGGCTTAGACTAGCCTCCAACCCACACATACACACACAAATGATTCTTCTTCTTGTATTCTTGTTGTTAAAAGATGGGCACTTAGTGCCAAAGGGTGTGCCTTGAGTACCAAAGTGAACTAAATAAATGTCGGCTCAAAAACCTTTGAGCATTTGATTGTTACACCGTCAAGGCAAAGAAAGCCAAAAAATATGGATTTCAAGATTGTTTGAGTATAACAATGAATGCCAAGTCTATAGTAAGAGAAGTAAAATGAAGCTTGCAATTTATCGCATTGCATAAACGTATATATATCCTTCAGCAGTGATGGGTATGTTCCTTTTAGTGATATGCTCCTTGTAGTTCAATATGGCTTGTTCAAAAAACCGAAGTTGGAAAACTCTGTGTAAACTGCGCAAGGGAAGGAACTGAAAAATTCGTAATAGAATTTTTATGAGTAAATCGGATTTATGATAATGCCACGTTATGCAAACACATTTAATTAATTCTGTTTGTCGCTAGGAGTTAATCGACTTACGGTCCCCATGCCCCCGATCTTCCAGGAAACTAATTAGCAATTTCCTCCAACGTTGTCAGGCCCAGCTGGACGAGCAAGATAGAATCACAATCGACTGCCAATTGCAACTAAGAGACAAATAATGTGATCAATAAATCAAAAAGTGCGGTCTTTGATCTGGACACGTAGCATCATCCTGAATGAATCCTAGATAAAATGATGCAATAGCTACATATTGCCACATATGCTTATCAAGAAGAAGGGCCAATACACTCAAAATCAGCACGCAGAGCTATCACGTGAATGTAAAAATGGAATATAGGAAATTGGAATGTGTCAGCATAGGAATTATGATGTGCTAATTATAGTGGGGTGCCTTTTTTTTTCCTTGTATCTGCGAAGCTACAACGCGCTTGACAAAAAAAAAAACTGATCTAGTTGATCCACTTATATTCTCAGTTTGGAGCCAAAAGAGAGATTACAGATTTGCGTTGCTCCACGTAGCCCAAAAGAGAGATTACGGATTCGCTTTGCTCCATGTAGCTCGAATCTCTCTGCTACTCAGAAGAGAAATGGACACCCGATGCAGATTCAATGTCTGGATTACAAGGCACCTTGGCCAATCAGTGCTCTTGCTCTCTCTCTCTCTCTCTCTCTCTCTTCTGAGACACAGAATGGCGCAAGTGCTATGCGCTCACGAGTCTTTTCCAATCACAGATGGTGAATGAATTGAGAGAGCTATGCACGGTGAGGTGTTTGTAAGCAACGTTCGTGCTCTATGTCATAGCTGTGTTCTAACACGATCAACATGATGAAGGAGCCAGCTTTTTGCATTGCACTCTGCTTACTAGCGTGCTTGTTACAGATGGCTCCGTCTTGTGTAGATGGAGTTGTAGTCAGTATCAACTATGTTAGCCTGGCGAATAATCTGCCATCTCCAGGAGACGTCGTCCATTTTATCCAACAACAAGGGGATCAGGGCTGGAGCTGATAGTGGCACTCCCCAAAGAACGAGTGTGCTCGGTGGCTTTGATCAATCTTGCGGTGCTGTTTTTGATTTTTGCTACTTGCTGCCTCTCCCGAGCATTCGTGTCTGCCATGCTACTTGCTTCTCTTCCAAACTTCCGTGACTGTGAGCTTGCACGCAACTTCGATTTCACCCGCGGACACCCTGAATCACATATGAACTCTTATCTTTCTTTAGCAGTGACTCAGTCTAGCAGATAGTTCCTACTCTCCCTCTTGCTATCTCTCTGAAAGTGTGTGCATAGAAGTGTAGATGGGCGAACTAGCAGAGAATGTGCGTTTTAGATATAAAGGATGAGTGTGTCTACTTGCATAGTGTTATGTGACTCCATGAGGAGAATTACATAGAGGTTTCCCGCTTAAGTGTCCTGCAATGCTTCGATGAGGGAAACATGAGCTCTGTGTGCTCCAACGTTACGTTGTACTAGCACCGTTTGCACTAACACAACCAAAGAGAGCAGACACTAAATTGGGACACTGTTATGGATGATTGAAGCAGAGAGAAAATGATCACTAAACTGACGTGATAAAACCTTTAAACCAGTATGGTCAGAAGATGCACCTGTTGGTATTGAAGAGGAACTTGAAAAGCAGAATACAAAAAATAGCACTAATTTCAATGGCAAAGTGTTGATAAACACTTCCAAAAAACTTGATATGCGCAACAACTTCATACATAGATGACAACAATGAATCACTAAAAATGACAATGTGCCATCAAATGCAAGGGTGGGAGGGAGGGTGTTGGTAGTAGCCAGAGGCATAGACGTCGAGGAAGCATGTGAAGACAAAGCACAATGAAGTAGCATGGAGCCAATCGAATCATTTTTTCAAACAAATATATTTCAGAATACTTTTCAAAAACCTCCAACAGTGATTTTCACCACTTTTGTACCACATGTAACATAGAGAAACCCTTTTTGTAATTTATAGCTCCATTTTGTGCAAGCCGAGGATTCCTTGAGCTTGAGGAGCTTAGATAGAATGAGCGTACCAATTTTGGTTATTTTTAGACACCGTTTACCCTTTCAAATAGCATCTAGAACCTATTTTTTAACTATGTCGATCTAGTGTGAAACCGATCAAAACTAGTCTATAATCTATAAAAAGAGCTAGAGAGCTCATTTTTGAGGTTAGCTTGTATGAGTCGAGAAGAGCTTAGAGCAATTTTGAGCTTGTAAGAGTATTCTTGAGTAATAGAGTCTATTTTCCTACCTTCCATTGTGTCTTGCTTGTCTCTTCATTGTGTGTGTATGTGTGTGTGCATCTCTATGCTTCTCACCATCACTCTCATTTCATCTCATATTCACGATCTTCATATCACTCCTATCTCTTCCGCGGATCGACATTAAGGAGGTGGAGCTTCTTAACGTGGTTCTCACCATTGTGCTAGAGCAACACCAAATTTGGCGCCGTTGCTGGGGATCGAGTCTAGGACGAATGTGTGATGGTAAGAGGATAGCAAGAAGTGGTGTTGGAAGGTAAAATTTTCAGTTTTTGTTGTTGTTTTTCATTAGTTTTTGGTGTTTATCACCTCCCCTACACTCCTTCTTCACCATCGCATCATCATCTTCCACTCCAAAAAAATCAAAAAATTTACCATATCCACCCATTCTCCTCCTTTCCCCTCATTTGCGCATGCGAGAGAGAGAGAGAGAGAGAGAGAGAGAGAGAGAGAGAGAGAGAGAGAGAGAGAGAGAGAGAGAGAGAGAGAGAGAGAGAGAGAGAGAGAGAGAGAGAGAGAGAGAGAGAGAGAGAGAGAGAGAGAGAGAGAGAGAGAGAGAGAGAGATTGTGTGCTTGTATATGCTTTTGTGTTTTTGAGTTTTCTTGTAGGTACAATGCTCCAGAGCATCAAGAAAGCTTCCAAAAAGGTAAAAATGTACTTTCTATCAGAATCTGCCAAATGTGTCAGACCATTGCGATGGTCTGCCAAACTTGGAATTTGAGGTAGGCAAGTTCACCACACTGTAGAGGATACTTGCGCACATAGGAATCCACACTTGCATTTCAAAAATTTGCATGTTGGTGGACCATCGCCATTGGCTCAAACCGTCGCGATTGTATCACACCATCGCGATTGGCTCACACCATCGCGACGGCTCGACTGGACCATCACGACGGTCTCACACCATCGCGACAGTTCACTTGGACCATCGCGACGGTCGCTGACCATCGCGATGATCCTGTGGACCCTACGCCATCGCGATTGGCTCACGCCATCACGCCGACGCTGCCACGTGTCAAGCCAGACCATCACGATTGTTCACTATTCACGCCATCGCGACGATACAAGTACGCCATCGCGACGCCTCAAAAATTGGACCATCGCTATTGGCTCACGCCATCATGCCTCGTGACCATCGCGACGGGATCACACCATCGTGATTGTTGCGATTCTTGACGTATATAGTAAGACAAGACAAGAATCAAAAGAAATTAAAAAAGAAACAAGAAAATCAATAACAAGGAACCATTGATGATCAGAGAGTGCCGTGAAGAAAATTCATGAACCTTAGATCGGGCAAACACATAGGCAAGTCAGATCGACGAAGCCTTAGATCATTAGGTGCTCGCATCTATGAGGATGGTTTGTGAAGACAAGTGGTGCAAATGCACAACCCGGATCAACCCATTGGATTGGAACGTCCAATGGTGAAATTTGAGAGAGACACATACATAGACAAAGAAGGAACAATGTACATCATAAGTACTTAGCCAAATAATACCAATGAGTTTGGTGTAATTCAGTTAGAGACGGAAGCTAAAGCCCAAGGAAAAGAACCAGTAGGAGAAGAACCTAGGACACCTAGAGGGAAATCTGTACTAACAAGAGTAATAATCCCCGAGTGGATCCCTCAGGATAATAGAAGCATACAATTGTTTGTGAATAAAGAGACAGATGAAGCATTTTGGAGGTACAGAATGGAACAACCTAGTGAGGTAGGCTCCATCATGATCTATGAATTTAAGGACCCAGATACACCTGGAAAGGTTGTATACCTAGATGAAACTTCAGAAAGAGTATTTGTGGTACTAGAACATGCAAGAAATACCTATACATGGAGAGGTGATTTAGTCTTCCCTCCATCTCGAGCAAACGTAAACACAAGCCATCAGGGTGCTGGAACATCCTCAACCCATGGCACTAAAAGAGAGAAAAACAAAGAAAGACCGGAAGTAAGTTTCAATCATCCCATAGGGAGAGATAGAACCACCATAGACACGAACAGAGTGGATAGACAAAGAGAACCTAGAATACCAGGTGGTAGAGATGATTTTCCTCTACCTAGACCACGTGAACACACAAGAATATTAAGACCCACTCAGTTAGTAAAATCCATGAAAAAATGCTTTGATGGGACAGGAGATCCCTATGATCATGTTGCAGAATTTAAGCAAGTGCTATGAGCAGAACAAGTAGAAGATATGTTCACGCAATATAACGCATTTGGACTAACGTTAAAGAACACCGCTTTAACTTGGTTCCAACCATTGCAACAAAGGCAATTTAGAGACATCCGTCACTTTTTAGAGTCATTCATCACGGAATTCTCTAAAAGTGGAATCAGACATGATACGTCTTCGTTGATTCATAGTTTTAAACAAACCCCTCAGGAAACAGTTAGACTCGTAGGACATAGGTTTATACAATATGTGGAGAGATGCCCAATGCAAGAGCTATAGGCCAAGCAAGTGTCATTGTTTCTAGATGGCTTGTTGAGCTCTAAACTACGATCCTATGTGTACTTGAAGGAACCAAGAATGCTAGAGCAATGTGCGAATTTGTATAGACATTGAGGACAATCTTGGAGATGAGTTGGAACTCTCAAAATTCTATAAGGACTCAGATTGTTCATCTCTAGCATCCTCAAAACTGTCTAGCTCGATAGAAGACCTAGTAGAAAAAGTGGCCTAGAAACTAGGAGTTTCTAGTAAACAGATGCCTAGGTTAACAACAAACAAGCGTTGTTACACATGTGGTGGTGATCATATGGCAAATGTGTGTCCCAATGCAACACAACCACAAGCCAACCCTAGTGGCCAGTACTGTACGATTGAGAGACGATACACAAATCATACGGCTCAAGACTGCCCATACAATAAACAAGCAGTTAGATAGAGCTACCCGCAAGCATACCAGCATCCAGGTAGGTATCAGGGTCAATACAATACTCAGCCTCATTACTATAGGCCTCCTCAGAACTATCATTATCAAGCTCAACAGAGACCTCAACCTATTTTAGCTCAGCAGCCACCCCCACCAGCTAATGCCATCTTAGTTAAATACACTGCTGCAGAAGAGAACCTCAATAGGGCTTTAGTGCATTCATCACCCCTGATCACAGAGAGTGACCCGAACTCTAACAGTTTTGACTCTACTCATGTAGACAGTCCACTTGCATATTACACAGAGTCACCAGAACATGTGGAACCATATCAGTATGATAGTCCACCATTGGAACCCAGTTGGGAGCCCGACTACGCTAACGTGATGTATACCAACCCTAATCCGCGGCCCCAATTGAGACAGCAAAGACCACAGGGCCCTAAACAACCATGCTTTAGGTGCCAAGGAGATCATTTCATAAAGGATTGTCCACATCCTCCGATAGCAGGACAATCACAATACTATAACGTACAAGGCTTTTGTGCCGATTGTGGTAAAGAACATATCATCAAAGAGTGTCCTAAGAACCCTGCAAATGCTTCAAATGTGACACCCATCAATGTGATAGGTATTGTGCATAATACAGATGGATCCAACCCTACATACGTGCGTATCCAAGCTATAACAAGAGCCCAGGTGCTCTTATAGAATCAACAACTTAATCAAGAGAAAATAGCTAATACTAGTGAAGTTTGAGAGTCTAGTAATAAAAAGACGAAATCTTGGAAAGATTCAGGAGAAAGGATTAAGAGAAAGTGGAGTAAAAGGATAACTAAGTTGGAAGAAAGTTTAAAAGAATCTAGAGCCAAAATCCTAGAATTGACTTCTCAAGAATCCAATCAGGAGAACCCAGCTCAGAGATCATGATCAGTTCTAGCGGAACCCATACCAGAAAACCTAGACATGATGTGTCGTGCATATCAGGCTAGATTAAAAGGACCCCAGATAGCTGAAATGAGCAAGAACTACCCTCGAGAAGACTTAGAAATTAAGAGAACTAAACTTTGCATGAAGATGGTAGAGCTGGCACAAACTATGTTCAAAGCCTCTCGTTATCTCAATTGGAATAACATGGCAAAACCAGAATTACACTTTCAAGGATTAATGGAGGGGCTAGAATACTTGATTGATAACAATGAGAAAAAGGATCCGCATAGGAACCCTATTGCCTTAGAGACACAGGAAAAGAATACACCATCCTTGTTTGAAGTACCCAGCACAGAGGGTGAAGACAATTTGTCTTCCATACATAAGTATTCACATGCATTTATGAGAGAAATACAAGAAGAGAAGTGGAGAAAAGAACAAGGAACCCATCCTCCTATTCAAGAAATAAATGACTTGCAGGAACAATTTCCCCAAGACATTCCCTCTATCTATGATGATGTAGAGGAAGAGCAACTGAGTGAACACACAGGTTTTGCATCCAATTCTTTGCAAGAATTACCTCACTTCACAGGACCTTGGGAAGCCAAGTCTATTAGCATGAGAGCACCCACGATAATAGTGAAGAACGAAGAATCAGTAATCCCTAGAAACACGGAAGCAATAAAGAACACCAAAGTACAATGTCACCTCACTCTAGAGGAATTGTTAAAGGCTAAATCAGAATTGTGGAAGCATGTAGCAAATCAATTCCCTGAGCTTGCTACTACTCCCTCACAGATAGGATCATGCAAGAAGGTACTACAGATACCCGTAGAAAGAATCGGAGATGTAAGAGAAGGAGAGGAAGGTAACACTTATCTTCCAATAACCCATCAGAGCTACACCACCAAAGCCATCTTAGATTCAAGAACCGGAGTAGCCATCGCTACCACCACTTTATGGAAACTTTGGGGTAAGCCAACATTAAAACCTACCAGGATGAAGCTACAAATGGCTGACGGACATATAGAGAAACCATTAAGCTTACTAGAAGGCATTTCTGTCACCACGTGGTGTGGAGTTTGAACATACTTTCACAATATGTGACTTTAGCAAAAATCAAGCCTATGTGATGATTTTAGGACGACCATTCATGCATCAGTTGCAAATTGTACAAGATTGGGGAACTAATTCTTTGTACTTGCAACATTTAGGAGTGACTACTAAAGTCAATCTTAAAGACTATTCACATCGAGATGTATCCCCAATACAATGGATACCATCCATAAGACACAAGAAGAGACAGAATCAATACACTCATTGGAATCAGATCCCTCATGGTTGCACGAGGATACTCATCTATGGATGTGTAAGGTAGCAAAACAAGAGGAAGAACGGTTAGAAGCCAGAACTTTAGGTTCAAAACAACATCCACGAACCCTTCAAGACCCAGCTTATGCACCTGTAGTATTTCCAGACAAGGAATTCGAGCCTCATGGTTGGGCAGAAATATAAGCAGCAATGGATGTATCCATCAATGAAGAACAATGGATACCCCACTGTGACGAGGATGGCTATGACATTTCAGTCTTCACAATAGAGCCAATCATGTGTGATTCAATTATAGAAGAATGTGAACCTAGCACTGATGCATTTGAGGATGCGAGTGATTTTGATTTAGAGTCAATTATTATGGATCCACCCTTTGCATCAGATGAGGAATATTTCTACGAAGTAGAAACTTACCCTTAGAGACACGAAGAAATTATGAATGAGGTGAGGTTAGCCACACAAGTGATTGCCAAAAGTGAAGGAAAGAAAAGAAAGAAACCTTGTCTGAGGAAGAAGAATCTGTGTTTGAGGTTCCTGAGAACTTCAAGAAGTATGAGATAGAAGATAGAAGAATCATGGTACGAATGCCTAACAGAAAAGCTGACATTGGAGAAGTATATGATAATCGCGAGAAAACCAAAAAAATCATAGTCGCCCTAGAAGGAGAAGAAGAAAAATGCACATACATAAGGCATGATTTGACGAATGAAGAAGAAGAAGAGTTAGTTGCCCTATTGCGCAAATATAGAGATGTTTTCGCATGGAGTTACAAAGATTTGAAAGGAGTAGAGCCAGATATATGTTCCCATAGAATCCCTATGACTCCAGATGCAAAACCTATGAAACAGAAACCATACACGTACAATGATAACTACGCTACAAAGATTAAAGAAGAAATAGATTGTTTGATAGAAGCACGATTCATTTATGAAATTGAGCATACCGAATGGGTATCCCCCATTGTGGTTGTGCCCAAGAAGAATGGAAAATTGTGTGTGTGTATTAACCTTAAAAAAGTTAATGCCGCCACGATTAGAGACAGTTATCCTCTTCCTATCACGGAACATTTATTGGAAAGAGTTGCGGGCAAGGAAGTTTACAGCTTTCTTGATGGTCTCTTAGGCTATAATCAAGTAGCCATCGCTCCAGAAGATCAACACAAGACGACTTTTGCCATAGACTTGGGCATTTTTGCATTTCGTGTAATGCCTTTTGGCTTAACAAATGCACCCGCCACTTTCCAGCGACTCATGTGCCATGTTTTTAAGGAATTCTTACGCAAGAATTTGGAAGTTTATGTCGATGACATATGTGATCATTCAAATATCACGCAGACACATATCCCATAATTAAGGCAAGTATTTGACAAATGTAGAGAATATCAAGTTTGTCTGAACCCAGAAAAATGTGTTTTCATGGTCAGACAAGGCAAAATTCTAGGACACATTGTGTCAAAGAACGGAATCTCTACGGATGAGGAAAAAGTGAAAGTAATCGCCAATCTACCTAGACCAAATAATGTAAAAGAGGTACATGCATTTATGGGTCATTGCGGTTATTACAGACGATTAATACACATGTATGCGATCATAGCCAAGCCTTTGTACTCTCTTTTGACCAAGATTTAATGGACAGATGAGTGTGAGAACTCATTCAATGAACTTAAATGACGTTTGTGCTCAACACCTATATTGACAACCCCGGATTGGAGCAAGCCATTCCATGTACATGTGGATGCATCCAACTATGCCATAGGATGTGTGTTAGCACAACCCACGAATATAGGTAATATAGACCTCCCCATAGCTTATGCGAGTAGATAGTTGAATGCAGTAGAAAGAAATTACACCACTATGGAACGAGAAAGATTAGGAATGATCTACGCGGTGAAGAAATTCAGACATTATTTGTTGGCATACAAGTTCAAATTCTTCACAGATCATCAAGCATTATTGTACTTAGTCAATAAACCATGTAACACGAGAAGACTGATACGTTGGTTTCTATTACTCATGGAGTATGACTTTGAAGTAGTAGTCAGGAAAGGAAAGACACATCTTAGAGCTGATCACCTCTCAAGACTAACCACAGGAGAAGCTCCTCAAGGCATAGCCGATGAATTACCAGATGCATACTTGTTTAACCTTGAGGTAGTACCAGAATGGGCTAAGCTTATAGTCCCTATTCTCACATATGGACCCAAGAATCCTAGGATAAGGATCAAGGAAGGAGAGATTACCAAGTCTCAGAGATATCAAATAATAGCAGGAAGTATATATAAACAAGATCATCAAAAGATTCTTGCTTATTGTGTAGATGAATCAGAACATGCAAATTGGTTGCAATTAGCACATGTAGGTGCATTAAAGCAACATCAATCGAAACATCATACATTGCAGACTCTGCATAGATTAGGAGTCTATTGGCATTCTATGGAAGCAGATGTCGACAAGTTGTGTAATGAATGCCCTGTTTGTTGTGAAAGACCACCTGTAGAACATGCTACATTAAATCACATGTCTCTCACACCAGACCGGAGTGAACCTTTAGTGACGTACTTGAGGACAAAAACATTCCCTCAAGGAATGACTTTAGCACGACAATGAAGTCTAGAGCAGGAAGCTCAAGACTAGTCACTTATTGGCGACAATCTATACAAACGAGGACGAGATGGATACTTAAGACAATGTGTTCATGAAAGTGATTATTTGAACGTACTAGAGACTGCATACTAGGGTGTTGCAAGAGTTCATTTTGGCCCCGATAGGGTAATCAAAGCCATCCTCTTTGCAAGATTATGGTGGCCCACTCTTCACATGGATGCGCATACCTATGTTAAGAGATGTGATGTGTGCCAAAGAACTCAATTTCCAACTCGCAGAGATGAAATGCCATTGAAACCCATGATGGGAGGACGTGCATTTTATAAGTGGGGTATAGACTTTGTAGGACTCATTAACCCCCCTGCAAAAGGTACACATGCTGAATACATTATTTTTGTGACAGATTATCTTACCAAATGGGAAGAATGATGCACACACGACTGCAAAATTCTTATTTGAAAATGTCTTTACAAGATATGGACTGCCTATAGAGTTAGTGAGCGATCAAGGAACTCACTTTCTAAATCAGGTCATTGAATATTTGTTAGAGGATTTTATGGTGATTCGCAAGAAATCCGCACCATATCATCCTCCAGCCAATGGTCAAGCAGAAAGTACTAACAAGATCCTTTGTAACATACTGACGAAACTCGTTAACAACAAACGTTTAGATTGGGACAAATAGTTACACCACGTTGTTTGGGCATATCGAGTGGCCTACAAGACCATACTCAATGAAACTCCCTTTCAGATGGTTTTTGGTCAGAATGTTGTGCTTCGTTTGGACTTCTTGATACCAACCCTTAAGGTTGCACAAGAACATTAGTGGACCGGCCATGAATTATCATCAAGGATAATGGACTTGCAATGATTAGGAGAAACCAGGCTGAAAGCAGCAGCATGAATATACACAGCAAAGAAGCGACAGAAAGCATACTTTGATGCGCATGTGAAAGATAAAGGCTTAAAAGAAGGAGATTTAGTCCTAGTGTACACGCTGAAACAACACGCACAGAAATTAGAGAAGCAAAGTTATGGCCCTATGATCATTAATAGACTCTCAACAAGTGAACCGATACAATTAGCCACCCTAGAAGGAGACATAATGCCTAATTACATTAGTGGTTGTAGAGTCAAGTTATACCAGGAACATCTTACTGAGGATATGCTTAGACGACTCATGTTGGCAAAGAAGCGTAAGGAGAAAGAAAATAGGATACGTGTTGAAGCTTAGGCAGAAGCTATAGAACGCATTAAGCGCATGAAGCTAAGAAGACAAGGACTAGGGAGAGAACATTATAACCAGTTGGAAACAACACCTAGATACCCCATGGCCATGTGTCAAGCAAAGTCAAGTACTCATCCTAGCATAGTGGATTGGAGACCATTCAATACAGTCAGGCTAGAGCACTACAACCCTTGCCAAGAGCTCAGGGCTTTAATTGACTTAGGTGCTGCGACGAGTGCAATTAGATGGTCCCACTATAAGGACTCAAGAATAGAAATGCGGCCAATTGAGGCATACCTCATGGGGCAAGGAGGCATGGAAACCCGTTGCATGGGTGAGGTGGACCTTCCTATCCTCATAAATGAAGTGACCATGACAGCGAAGCTACTAGTGTGCCATGATGACGACCTGATAGAACCCCTGATCCTTGGCCAAGATTGGCTATACGATCACTTAGTGGACCTAAATCTTAGACAATGCTCCTTACAGATTGGAACCTTAGATCAGAAGCGAGTGATACCGGTTGACTTCCCTAACAACCCTCTGCCTGAGGTATGTAACCATGGACCCTGTGAAACGCTTATGACGGAGGACCGAAAGATATTTGGCCAAATCCCTTGGCTAAGCACGCTCCCTCCAAAGTCAACCCATGAGAGCTTGCCGATGGATAGGGGCCAGACAAGAAAATATCCACAGATTTTCCCCCGGTCTTCCAGTAGTGGACAAATAGGGACCATTGCAGGACAGATGGGGACAATCAGTAGTCAGGTGGACTGCATCAACAGCCACATGGGCAAAACACCCTGCAGTGTCCATCCTTCCACACTTACTGCGGACTCGCCTAGATTAATAGTACAAAATGATGCACTTCCTAATGGGTAGGTTTTGCAAGTGTTGGACCTCCCTTCTTTTCCAAAGCAGAGTGTCCATCCGACCTCTCAACCTCAACCACGAAGGAGTCAACCACAATGGAGGAACCCAGACCAACAACAATATCAGATGACATAAGGAAGGAAGCAGCAATATCAGTATCCCAAAGCAAGAGGCATGTGACAAATATGGGTGCCAAAAGGACAGCCACCACCGATAGATTTCAACAATGCGGACAATAAGAAGGAGAAGTTACAGCAGAATCAACAAAACAGGCTAGGGAAGCCCGTCTCATCCCTGAAGTATCCTTAGCAGAAGACACCATTGTCATCGACTCCCCACCTGATACTACTACTGTACATACCACTACGGTGACCGAAGTACCCACCACTCCAACCACTCCTCTTTCACCTCCCATCCCTCCAATCTCCCCTGAACACCCTACCTCTCCTATGTTGGAGGATAAACACTCCTATGTGCACAACAAAAGCAAATGAACCCTCCTAGGATCCTGAAATTTTTCAGACATAGGTTCTGTATTTTCTGAGTTTCTCTGAGTATATGGAGAGACTGAAAATGAAATTTTGCAGGCATAAACTAGACTTTAAGAGCTTTCAAATGAGAGTAAAATCACTCCATTTGGATACTGGATGATGCCTCAACCAGCTACAACAAAACAGATAACTTGATCTCTTCACAGAGTATGAGCTAACTGGACAGACACTGTTCTGGACATTTCTCTGCACATGTGCAGGCACTGAACCTGAGACATATACCAGAAAAAGTAGAACTTATAAGCTTTCCAACAAGACAAAAATCATTGGAAATGGATTCTGGATGAAGGAGAAACAACAATTACAAGACCGGGGGGTCTGCCAAAAACATCTAGATAGATAGAGTGTGTAAAAGTGAAATTTCTGCAAAATATGCAGAGAACAGTTAGTAGGGGGTGTGCTTAAGCAAGGGGGCAGCTTGGGCACGTATTTCCACGACTCTAAGTCATAATACAACTCATTAGAGGTTTAAAAGACCACCTACTAACCTCTTTAACCAATCAAAAACATATACATGTCAAAAGTGAGGTCCAATCACATCAAGAGGTGAGCTAGATCTTCTCTAATCAACTTCTTTCCATTATGGGCATAATTGGATGCCTCAAACTCATGGAAATCAGCCTCCTTTGATTGTGGATGATGTGGAAGGTTCAATTTGGGGCATGTTCCCACACTCTTGAGCTTGAAATCCTTTCAACACTCCCCCTCAAGCTCAAGTCTTTTCCTTTGTTGCTTCAGCCTATGTCTCTTATGTTGATAGCTTCCTTGAATCCTCCAAGCTTTGTACCTTCAAGAAACTTTGTCATCATGTCTGAAACCTGCATTTTAGTGTTCACATACCTTATATCTAGCTCTTTTGCCATCACCTTTTCTCTAACGAAGTGGTAATGAACCTCTATGTGCTTGCTCCTTGCATGAAACATGGGATTGTTAGCTAGATAGATGCTTGAAATGTTGTCTCCATAAAGAGGAAACTCCTCCACTTCTACTTCCAAGTCCTTAAGTAGCTTCTTAAGCCATAATAGCTCACATGTAGCCAATGCTAAACCTATGTACTCAGCCTCTGTGGATGAAAGAGCAACAGTGGGTTGCTTCTTAGAGCTCCAAGAGATCACTTTTGTACCTATCATGAAAACATAACCCGATGTACTCCTTCGATCATCCTTGCTACCTGCCCAATCAGCATCACTATATCCTTTGACACTTAGATCAGCATCATATGAGTAAAATAGACCTTGGTTGATGGTGTGCTTGATGTAACGAAGCACCTTTCTTGCCGCCATAAGATGATCATGAGTAGGTGCATGCAAAAATTGAGAGAGAACACCTACTACATATGCAAGATCAGGTCTAGTGAATGTAGCATAAATTAATGAACCAATTATGCTTCTATATAGTGTAATATCTTGTATAGCCTCTCCTTGACCTGCAACCAACTTTGTATTGGGCTCCATGGGCTGAGAAAGTGGCTTACAACCACTCATACCAAACCTGTATAGCACATCCAACAAGTATTTTCTTTGAATCAAGAAGATGCCATTGTGTGCATAGATTACCTCTATTCCCAAGAAGTATTTTAGTGTTCCAAGATCAGATATCTTGAACTCCTTTCCTAGCTTTGATTTGATATCTTTAATACCTGCAATATCACTCCCTGTGATGATCAAATCGTCCACATAGATGCATATGTATACCGTCTTGTCTCCTTGCTTCTTCATGTAAAGTGATGGATCTGCAACACTTTCTTTGTATCCACAACTTGATAAATAATCCACTAACCTCTGATTCCAGGCCCTTGGGGCTTGCTTTAGTCCATATAGTGCTTTCCTTAGCTTGCAAACATGATTTGGGTACCTCATACTAGCGAATCCTTGAGGTTGGCTCATGTAGACTACTTCTTCAAGCTCTCCATTGAGGAAGGCATTCTTCACATCTAACTGATATAAGCTCCATTTCCTTGATGTGGCCACTGCAATCAAAGTCCTAATTGTTGGCATCTTGGCTACGGGGCTGAAAGTTTCATCATAATCTATCCCGTAGCTTTGGGAGAAGCCTTTCGCCACCAACCTTGCTTTGTACCTAGCAATGGAACCATCTGAATTTCTTTTAATTTTGTAAACCCACTTATTACCTATCACCTTCATGCCTTCTTGAGCTGGTACCAAGCTCCAAGTATGGTTCTCATCAAGTGCTTTGAGCTCTTCCTTCATTGCCTCTTGCCATTCCTTGCAATCCTTAGCTTCTTCATAACTAGTTGGTTCCTTGTCCTTGATTACCTGAGTCATGTATGCATAATGCTTTGCAATGAAATTATCATATGTTAACCTTTGTACTGGATATCTTACTCTTGAAGACCTTCTTTCACTTCCTTTGGGTGTGGTTGCAATCTTCTTTCTTTGTTTTGCCACTCCTGGAGTTTGAATTTCTTCTATCTCTTCATCTTCCAACATGCTCTCGTCCACATAGCTTCCTTCTTCAACTGAAATCTTCTCTTTGCCTTTGACTTTGCTTTCTTCAGAGCTGGTCTCTCTTTCCCTAAGCCTTCCACTCCATGGTGAGGGTGTCCTTGTGTTGCATGAGTTGCTTGGACCACTCAAATCCATGCTTTCTTGAACTCTATCATCATTCTTCAAATCTGTCTCACCTATGTCTTCAACCTGCAATGGACTTGTGCATGCATAGCAAGGCTTCAACTCATCAAAGACAACATCCCTACTTACCTTCAGCTCCTTGGTGATGGGATTATAGCATTTATACCCCTTTTGTTCCATAGAATATCCCAAAAAAATACACCTTTCAGATTTGGCATCTAACTTTGACCTCAACTCTTGAGGTACATGTACATAGCATATACAACCAAAGATTCTAAGATGTGAAATGCAAGGTTTTCTTCCACTCCATGCTTCCTCAGGGGTTAGATGATGTATACCTGATGTAGGACATCTATTCATGATGTATGTGGCTGTATATGTAGCCTCTCCCCAATAACAATGCGGCATATTCATTTCATTGAGCATACACCTTGCTACCTCTGCTATGTGTCTGTTCTTTCTCTCTGCTACCCCATTTTGTTGAGGGGTATACCTGCATGTAAATTGTCTTTTGATGCCATTGACCTGCAAAAATTCAGAAAATTCATGGGAGAAGTACTCTCCCCCTCCATCGGATCTCAAAGTTTTGATAAACTTGCCAGATTCCTTCTCCACCTGTGCTTTGAATTTCTTGAAGTAGTGGAACACATCTGATTTGTTTCTAATGCAATACAACCACACTTTCCTTGAAAAGTCATCAATGAAGGTTACAAAATACCTATTTCCAGCAAGGGATGCTTCTCTTGTTGGACCCCAAACATCTGTGTGAATGAGGTCTAAAACATTTGCACTTACATAGGTACTCTTCTTGAAGGGAAGCCTTGATTGTTTTCCTTGTTGGCAAGCTACACAAATTTCATGCAACATTTTAGATGTAAAATTTGGTAGGCCTCTTACCAAGCTCCTCCTTTGCATGTCCTTGAGCTTTTGTAGGTTGATGTGACCTATTCGTTTATGCCATAGATCCAAATCTGCTATCCTCTTGTCTCCATATGTGACATACATTGAATGGTGTGGCTGATTTATGTCCATTGTGAACATTCTCCCTTGCTTTTTTCCTTTTGCTATGAGCTTGAAACCTGCCCTTGGATCCTCAACAAAACATCCTCTTTCATTGAACCTAACTTGATAGCCTTTTTCTACCATTTGGCCTACCGAAATCAAGTTTTTGGTAATAGTAGGGACATGTAATACCTCTGATAAGCACTTTGCTCTTTGATTTCCTTCCAAACTGATATCTCCCACATGTTGAATGATATGCTCTGAGTTATCACCTGTTTCCACATGCCCTTGATGCTTTGGGACCTGCAAATTACTAAAAAAATCCTTTCGACATGACATATGATTGCTACATCCACTGTCTACATACCATACATCTTCACTAGCTTGAGTTGTATCTTCACCATACCTCATGGCAAGTAAATAATCATTCCCTTGGCTAGATGATGTGTTTGCATAATTACCTTGCCCTCTATAACTGTTGTTGTTGATTTGATTCCCTTGTCTTTGAGCTCTATGATAGCATTCATTTGCAAAATGACCGGGCTTACCGCATACAAAGCATCCATTTGAAGTGGCTTGTCCTCTTCCACCAAATCTTGCACCTCTTCCTCTATTTGTGGCTCTTCCACCTCTTTGACCTACATTTTCTTGTTGTTCTTGACCTCCTTGGTTGCTTTGATATCTTCCTCTTCCTCTTGAAGCACCTCGGTTGTGTCTTCCTCTTCCTCTACCTGCATACAACAATTGCCCTTGGCTATCCTTGGCGTTATGACCACCAAGGTTCATCTCCTCTGTCACCATGAGAGTGATTAGTTGATCAAAATCAGGAAGAGAGTCCCTTACATACACTGAAGTTGTGAAAGCCCTCCATTTTTCATCATCCCTAAGTCCATTTAGGGTGTGGGCGACAAGATCGTCATCATCTAGGGCACAACCGATTGACCCTAGTGCATCTGCAAGCTCTTTAACCTTTAATATGTAATCATTAGCACCTTGAGAGGGGCTTTTCCTAAGATTATTTAGCTCATTCTTGAGCTGAATTTTTCTAGCTTTTGTGGAGGTTGAATACAATCTCTCCAAGCACTCCCACACCTTCTTCGATGTATCCAAATCTTGAATATGCCCTACCATAGAGTTGCTAATATGCTGAGATAAAATGAAAATGACCCTTTTGTCCCTTTCATCCCACTCTCTTACTGCTCTTCTCTGGTCATTGGTTGGATTTACCTCATCTATGTAGGGTTTTGGCTCTCCACCACTCACAAGTCCCCACAAACCTTTCCCCATCAAAAAATTGCTTATTCTAAATCGCCATGGTTGGTAGTTTCCTTTTTCGAGCTTCTCAATTTGAGCATTGAGATCAGCCATGGTGCCTCCTAACTCTTTTGAACCTCCCCCTTGATGCAATGAATTTGAAAAGGATGGCTTTTACCTCAAAAAATAGAGCTACTCCTCTTGATGAAGCTTCGTCTTTGATTTGATGATGTATTTGCTTCCCCTTGTTGTTGACGTGCCCGTTCTTTGCTTCCTTCCTTCAAAATTTGATGAAGTCTTCACTTCACTTCAGTAGCTCCTTCTTCTCTCTTTGATACTCCACTTATAGCTCTGATACCATTGTTGGAGGATAAACACTCCTATGTGCACAACAAAAGCAAATGAACCCTCCTAGGATCCTGAAATTTTTCAGACATAGGTTCTGTATTTTCTGAGTTTCTCTGAGTATATGCAGAGACTGAAAATGAAATTTTGCAGGCGTAAACTAAACTTTAAGAGCTTTCAAATGAGAGTAAAATCACTCCATTTGGATACTGGATGATGCCTCAACCAGCTGCAACAAAACAGATAACTTGATCTCTTCACAGAGTATGAGCTAACTGGACAGACACTGTTCTGGACATTTCTCTGTACATGTGCAGGCACTGAACCTGAGACTTATACCAGAAAAAGTAGAACTTATAAGCTTTCCAAAAAGACAAAAATCATTGCAAATGGATTCCGGATGAAGGAGAAACAACAATTACAAGACCGGGGGGTCTGCCAAAAACATCTAGATAGATAGAGTGTGTAAAAGTGAAATTTCTGCAAAATATGCAGAGAACAGCTAGTAGGGGGTGTGCTTAAGCAAGGGGGCAGCTTGGGCACGTATTTCCACGACTCTAAGTCATAATACAACTCATTAGAGGTTTTAAAGACCACCTACTAACCTCTTTAACCAATCAAAAACATATACATGTCAAAAGTGAGGTCCAATCACATCAAGAGGTGAGCTAAATCTTCTCTAATCAACTTCTTTCCATTATGGGCATAATTGGATGCCTCAAACTCGTGGAAATCAGCCTCCTTTGATTGTGGATGATGTGGAAGGTTCAATTTGGGGCATGTTCCTACACTCTTGAGCTTGAAAAACTTTCAACATCCTAGACCATCGACATCCTTGGATAGTGCAGCAGTAGAAGCCTTTGTTGCTTTGATTCCTCTAACCCTTTCCGCACCTACCCAACCTAGCTTACCTCCCCGCACATCCACCCTCCCATCCAGTCCATTTCTCCATCCATCCTTCCCTTCTTTCCCCACACCTCCAAGACACCTATTTCCATTTCCCCCTCCATTGACTTTTTCCCTGGTCTCACCTCCCCGACCCACTATCATCCCTCTTTCCCCCTTCCACCAAGTAGTACAAGAGACCCCCTCTGTAAATTACTCTACCACTTTTGTAAATCCCATATTTACACCCACACATGCACCCACTATCACTCCACTATTCACAGTCACGACACTTGACACCACAACTAGTGACATGGATATATCACCTCCCACTGCACCACCACTCACATCTCCTATTGCACCACCATATATGTGCACATCACTTTTTTCCACCATCACCACTGCATCCACATTCCCATCCCCATTTCCCCTTCCCCTTGCACCCATACCTACAGCATCTGCATTCACCACACCATTAATCTTATCCATCACTGCATACACAACTTGTTGCGGGCTCAGACTATTCACAATGCAATGCTTACGAGAAACATGGGATTACTCAGACGACACTTAGCAGCAGCGAAAGAAGAAAACCAACGTCTACAGGAGCAGAATAGAGAGAACTTGGAAGCTGCTCTCGATCGACCAGATGAGCCCTTGAGCCCCAACCGCTTCAAAGCTGTCCCCTCCAAATCTATGAAGATGTTATTGGAAGATCATGTCAGATTATTAGAGGAATAGAACACTATGCATGAAGAATTCCAGAGGCTCAAAGAAGACTACAAAGTGCTCCAATTGAGAGCACCTGTACAGGAAGGACTACCAGCTCCTGCGGACCCATCCCTTGAAATCATCCAGGGGCTCAATGCTCTATGGGCCCAGGTATTAACTCTTCAATCACAGATAGCAGTATATGAAGCACCCCCCAGGCCAGACTCCCCACCAGAACTACCAGTAAAGGAAGAAACAGTGACTATTCCGGTGGAGGAAACTTTTGAAGAAGCATATTAACCCCAACCCATCCCAGGCGGACGCGTCATGGCCGAAGGCCAAACGACTTTTGAACTTCCCACTCCTACATGGATGAAGACGATTGAGGATCTTGGTCGAACCCATTCAACATGTGTGGAAGCACAGTTACATGCAATGGCAATGATTGAAGAGCGAATATTACAATCACCTTATTTTGCTCACTTGACCCCCTGCAAGTACATATCTGGGCACGAGCTACAATATAAACCATATTTTATGTTAATGGCATAATATCAGCTAGCCATAGAGAAGGAAATAGGCAAGAAACCCTCCCACGCAACTCAATTTGAGCCTGAAGACTTGCCAACAGATGCGCAGCGGGGAGAAATATATCAACCAACTTGGTGCCAGGATTTATGACAAGAATATCCCGAAATGATGAGCACCTGGGCCAAGGCACCACTCCGCTTGAAGTACAACCCATGTTGGGGACCCGTGCCAAGTCGCCGCTCCTGAAAGGCGTTTGCCATTAAAGTAGAGAACAACAAGCAATGCCAGGATTGGCTCAATTACCCATATTTCAGGCCACCCATAGGACCACCAACCGTTGGATACATGATGGCAATGATTCATCACTGGCTCCCTTGCTTACGAAGAATGGAGGATGTAGCAGCGCATATGATTGTCAAAATATTTGACATGATGCAGATGGTATTCAAAGTCTTCCGTTGTGTCAAGGCACCACATGTGAACACCCCGGTTTCGAGCATGGCAACCAAGATCTAGCTTATGACATGAGTACGACACCATCGCTCCGGGTGTGTTATGCCTGGCACTATCGAATCAAATAATTTCTGGCATTCTATAAGTAGACCTTCGAAGAAATGTTCACCACCGGTTTTTGGGAGTATCACTCAGAAGTGTTCATAAGCAGGCCTACACATCTACTGCAATTATTTGCCTATGAACAACTGGTATACTCAACACATTACAGACTCCCGCCACCAAAGGAACCTCAGCCCATCGATTTGGAGAAGCTTGAAGCTGATCTTGCCCGAGGTATCCGCATTTCAAAACACACCCTCGCTCATGACCTATTACATAATTATATTCGACAGACCCCACAACAAGGTTCTGTCGAGGACGACAGAAGCGAGAGGGAGGGGGTGTTGGCAGTAGCCAGATGCATAGACGTCGAGGAAGCATGTGAAGACAAAGCTCAATGAAGTAGCAGGGAGCCAGTCGAATCATTTTTTCAAACAAATATATTTCAGAATACTTTTCAAAAACCTCCAATAGTGATTTTCATCACTTTTGTACCATATGTAACAGCTACCATGGATTATTCTTATATTCTAAGAGTAGGGGCACATTCTAGGTTCTTTATTTATTTGTAAATTTGAACCTAGGAAGCCGCTCCTACCGTCTTGGATCCAAAAGCAATGCCTTAAGATTGAAGTAGAAGGCCACTAGAAACACACCCCATGTGACCCGATGACTATAGAACATTGTGGTTCCAACTCATCTAGGCACACAATCTCTGTGTTGGAACCCCCTTCTTTTCCAAAAGAGTTTGTCCCTATCACGAAGGACCAAGTAGTCCCTTCATGTGGGATGTAACCAGAGGTGTAATGCAACAAGGGAGTTCTGATTGACCAATTAGTTTCAAACAAAGGAAAGAAGCACCCAACATGAAGTAGGTTTGGGTCACAAAAAGAGAACAATCATCAACTCCTTCTAGTTCTCCACCAATACCATGATGGAAAGCTTCATGGTCGATCAATGATGGCACCAAGAGTTAACCAATGATCACAAAAATCTAGATGCCCAAGCATCTTTTGAAGGCGTAACCTAACACTTATTGCATATGGGTGCCAAAAGATAGCTTGCATGATCTAGTCTAGCTGCATTACTCTATTTTTCTAGAAAAATCTAGGTTCAAGTCTTTTTATAAAACCGGATGTAAATTTGTGTAGCCTAAATCATAGATAGAGTACCCCAAGATTCTTTTGAGCACTGACCAAGATTTTAATATTCCATCAAAATCCACAAGGAAATCACACATGTACAAACCTTGTAATATAACTTTATGCGTCATGTTGAGATCATGCATTTCTCCAAGCATACATCTAGGAACTACCACACATTGAGCCCAATTTTGCAATGCATGAATAGGGGCTAAGAATGGAATTCATGTCATGATCAGACGTTAGAGAGCACTTTAGAGCTCAATATGGCTGATTATAGTGCATGGATAGAGAACTTAGAGAATAAAAACTATCAATCATGGAAATTTATGGTTATCAACTATCTTATGAGAAATGGATTGTGGGGATAAGCGAGTGGCACAAAGACAAATCTTCATGTACATGATGCACCACTTGAAGGATTGGGCAAGAAACTTAATGAATGGATAGAGAGAGATAGAAAATACATACTCATTCTATCCCATCACATAAGCAATAATAGGGCATATACAAGACTTGGACACATCCAAGAACATTTTGAAAACCTTTGAGATTGTACTCTTAATTGCTGAAGGCAAGGAAGATTCAGCTCAAGAATGAGGTAAAGTTTCTTAGGAAAGCACCAAGCACTAAAATTAATGAGTAGATTTTGAATGTTAAGGAGCTTGTAGATGCCCTATGCTCAACTCAAAACCCAATCAAAGATGATGATCTTGTTGCTCACACTCTCAATGGCTTGAGAGAGGATGAAAGGTGGAAAGCATTCACCACATCAATGTATGTGAGGGATTCTCGAATAGAATTTGATGATGCAATCAAATTGATGGTGATGGAGGAGATGAATCAAGGCAGTTCACAATCAAAGAGCAATCAAGCCCAAGTTTTCTATGTAGTTAGAAGCAAAGACAAAAAAGGTGCACAAAAGTCACAAGGCAGAGGGAGAGGAATGTAAAACTCAAGCTCAAGCAAACAAGACAGCTTCAACCAAAGCTATGGATCAAGAGGAAGAGGAAAGAGGAGAGGAAGAGAAGGAATATAACATGGAAGAGAAGCATCAAATGGAGAATGATACAATTGTGGAACTCCATGCCACTATGCAAAAGATTGTTGTTCTAAAGAGATGAGGAAGAGGAGAAATATCACATGGAAGAGAAGCATCAAATGAAGAATGATACAATTGTGGAACTCAAGGCACGCATACAAAAGGAGCCAAGGTAATTATGCTAGTACTTCAACAAATTTAGAAAAATAGAACTTCAGATTTTACATGGTACATAGACATTGGTTGTAGCAACCATATGAGTTTCAATAAATATGTTCCTTTTAATTTACACTCATTCACCACTCAATGAAATGTAGAGTCATTGGATGAAACTGAGCACAATATTAAACATGTGGGAGATTTTGCATTGAATGGATCTCAAAGTCTCAAGGTGTTGAAGGACTTGTTCCATGTGCCAATCATCACAAAGAACTCATAAGTCATATGGTTGAAAAAGGTTATGATGTGAGGTTCAATGATCAAGTATGCTTTTTTTGAAGACCCCATGTAGGACTAGAAGATCATAACAAAATGAAAGAAAAAAGTCTCTTCACCATGGAGGTAAAACCTGCTGGAGTTTGAGGTCTACAAAAGCACACAAACAACACATGGGAGGAGAAGAAGCTTGGAGCATAACACATACTGCTGAATGTATTATCAAGTGAATGTTCAAAGATAAGTGACCCATTAGGGTCATATGCATATATACAAGTTGGGGGAAAAAACCTCCTATAGAGGGAAAAAAGTGCCCGGATGGTCATAGTATGTTCACACACATCACTACCAAAATATGTCATCAAATACATCTTATTACTGATGCAATGGAAAAGGAGTTCACACTCATGTATAATGAAGTATCAAGCTATGTGCAAAGATATCAATCCACAAAAGGTAGTAAGACAAAAGCTTTGCGGGAAGCTTTGAACCTCTCCCAAGGCAGAGCCTTTGTGAAGAGATCATGCAATGTTAACCTATGTGGGCACATATCCCAAAATGATCTCCTCGGTAGAGAGTCTCTCCCTGACATAATGAGAATGCACCTCAATGTGCTTTGTGCGAGCATGGAAAAAAGGGTTCCTTGCAACTACCAATGTGCTCTGACTATCAATGAAGATGGTGGTGATAGAAGATTGACCAACACCCAAATCAGCCAAAAGGCATTTGAGCCACACACACTCAATTGTTGTTGTGAAAGCTATCCTATACTCAACCTCACAAGTAGAAGCGGCCACAATAGGCTATTTCTTGCTCAACCAAGATATGCATGAGCTGCCAAACATGAAGCAAAAACCAGTAGTGGACACACGAGGGTCATAACAAGCAACCCATATAGAGTCAAAAAAGCATGTAAAATTGGCAATAGTGTTCCCCCTTTGGATAAAAGAATCCCAATAGCTAGGTACCACTCAATTAGCGAAAGATGCACTTAGCCACCTACCAATGCTTGAAACCTGGGCAATGCATAAACATGCTCATATGAGAGACAACTAACTAAGTAGCAGGCCGAGTTATGCATAAGTAAATCAAGCATCTAATAGATTGATAAGAGAGAACAACATCAAATGCATCTCTAGCATTATGAAGAATCAACCATAAACTTTTTTCCATGGGAGTGGCAATAGGTTTGCAATCTTCAAGGACAAAATGATGCAATAATTTGTCAATATATTTTTTGACATTGATCTATTCCACCATCAACTTGCATAAATTAAATGCACGAATAATGATGCAAATGCTCCAAATCTGACATCTCAAAAGAGGCATGCAAATCAGCCTAAATTTCAGCAATATGCTTCTCATTAGGACCATTGTGCAACATGTCCTCAACATAGAAAACAATGATTAGAATCACATACTTTGTATGCTTAACATATAAGGTGCTCTTAGTTGGACTGCTCTCAAAACCATGTGCAATTGCATAACAAACTCATGGTGCTTGCTTCGAACCATATAATGCCTTTTTCAACCACCACACTTTGTTTTCATGCCCTTTTTGCACAAATCCACGGGGCTCAAAAACATGCATTTCATCATGTAAGTCACCATTTAGAAATGCAATTTTAATGTCCAACCGATGTACATTCCAACCATGATGAGTTGCAAGTGCAGAGATGCTACAAACAGTGGTCATTCAACATGTGGGTGCAAAGGTCTCCAAAAATCAGTGCCTCTCTCTTGAGCATAAACTTTTGTAAGAAGCCTAGCCTTATACCTCTCAACTATTCCATTAGGGTTTTACTTCAAATTTTACACCCATTTAGTCCCAATGGCCTTTCTGTCTTGAGGCAGATCACATAAAGACCAGGTACCATTCTTCATAATAGTGTTATATTTTGATTGCATAGCAACCATCCAATTTTTTGAATTTTTTGCTTCATCAAAAGAAACAAGCTCATTTGCAACACAAAGAATAGAGGGAGTCACTGCATAGCAATCCGATGCAAAAGAAGCACTACAAGAGCTTGAACGAGTAGTATATGGTAGAAATTCATCTAATAAACTATCTCACAAAGTCTGCACCATCCATTTGGGCATAGTTTTTGACTCCTCTATATCAGTCATCTCATAAAAAAGTTGCATAAAAAATGTAATGCTCTACATCATCATGTGAGACGTATAAGCCTGAGAAATGGCCTTATTTGGACCAGCACTTGACTACACACCTATAAAAAGAGATAACAAAGTGTCATACACATCTTTGGAGCTAACGGATGTGCCCTTTGTACATGAAAGTAATGGTTGAATTACATCTTCCACAAAAGAAACATCATGACTAACTAAAATGCATTTAATTTGCGGATGATAGAGACGATAGCCTTTTCTTTCAAATCTCTACCCAAAAAAATGAATTTTACTACTTTTTCATCCATTTTTTTGTGTTGTTGTCAAGCACTAACGTGTATGCCAAAAAACCAAAAACATGCAAATGAGTAGTAGCTGGATTGCGACCATGCCAAGCATCATATGATAGAGTGATGGATTGTAGTGCTTTGGTGGAACAATTGTTAATACATATGCTGCATCATGGCTCCAAATAGTAGTAAACATCCATTCTTCATTCTACAAAAGATTGGTAGACTTTGATTTAGGTGTAGAGGCCTCTACAACAACCATTGTAGCCTCTTTTCTTTTTGCCTCTTTTGCAACTAGTTTTGATACTCTTTATGACATGATCATTTCCTTTAAAATATTTGTAAAACTATTTTTGCCTTTCTATTTTCTTCTAGCCTTTGTCTTCCCTTTTTGACCATGTAGAATTAGCAAGTTTTTACTTACTACTAGATGAGGTCCATTTACATTTTCCCTTTTGACTAGCTAAGAAAGATTGATATGCAATACACATAATGGACTTGTTTTTCGTAGACTCATCTTCCTGCAATAAAACAATGACTAACTGTTCAAATGTTAAATCATTTGGATTTCCTTTCATCATCAACCAAAGAGTAGAAGCACAAAACTCTGATATAAATTAGGAAGACCATTAAGAATGGTTTACACAAGTAAACTATCTAGCAAGACCATCTGCAAAAATCAAGAGCTCTTTCAAATATTTGATATTTGTCAAAAAAATGTCCATAGAATCTGCTCCATTCATATACTCACTCTCCAATAATTTTTGGAGGTAAGCAATTAAACGGGCCTAATTTCTTTCCTACTGTAAAGTGGTAAGTGTATCCCAAGCATCCTTTGCTGTTTTGCACGAGCGAATATCAAGGATAATGGCATATTTGGTAGAAAAAAAGCTATCAATGCATGTGCTTGAGCATCCCTGCCATCCCATCAAAGTTTCTCTACAATATGTGTAGCAAGAACCACAACATGAATAGGATTTTGAAGATCATCATCTTCAAAATATGATTTTGAAGATCATCATCTTCAAAATATGATTTTGAAGATCAAATAGGATTTTGAAGATCATCTATATCACCATCAGTAACTTTATTTGCAGGTGTAGTAGGTCATTTTTCAACACCTTGCACAATATTCCATAGCCTTTTGCCACCATTACATGATGCATCATATATGCCCATAATGGGTAGTTAGTGCCACTCAACATGTCCATATGGAATACATTATTGATTTTAGCCATGGCCACTGACTAAAATACCCTAATGCAAAAAAATGACTGTATTTTAAAAGTTGAACAAATTTACTTGGTCAACTTCTACTTAACTTTAGAAGATTTTGAGGTGCTTATATTGGCATTCCAAAACTTGCATGTATATGTTTAATACAAAAGGATGAAATATCTTGCACACACATAGTGCATTTGGAGGCCGAAATGAGTTCAGATAAAATTTTTGATACCATAGAGAGAAGCAATTTGGGTTATATGGGTATATACAAGCCAGAGGACAAAATCCTCCTAAAGAGGGAAGAAAGTGCCCCAATAATCCTAGTGTGTCCACGCACATCACTATTGAAATATATCACCAAAACCATCAACCCCTCATTGTCTACTTGTCATTTGGAAATAAATAGATTGCAAAGATTGACTTGTGTCATTAAAGAATTGACCACATAAACTTAAAAAGGATGAAGGATATGCAAAGGAAGGGATTGGTGAATATTCTACCTTATCTTACATCTTAGAATATGTAGCATTTACGCCATGCTTGTCAATGAGGGAAACAAAGTAGATTGCCATTCAAGGGAGCACATGTGAGCAATAAAATGTTGAATCTCATACACACATATGTATGGGGACCTACAAGGGAGGCATCCATTGGTGGTAATACATATTTTTTCACATTTATAGGTGATCATTCAAGGTTTTTTTGGATGTATTGCATGAAGACAAAGTGAGAGGTATTTTACCACTTCAAGAGGTCCAAAAACAAGCTAGTGGAGAAGGAGACATGGAAGTACATAAAGAAATTTAGATTGGGTGGAGTGGTAGATTATTTTTCAAATTTTTCCTTTAGATTTTCTACATGAACATGGCATCAAAAGGAAATTCATTTGCAGGCATGCACGTCAAAAAAATGGGGTGGTAGAGAGGAGGAACAAATATATAGCATACATGGCTAAAGCTATGTCAAATGAAATGAATGTTCCTAATTATTAGTGGGCTAATCCAAAAAATACAACGACATACATTATGAAGAAGTGTTCAACTCAAGAGTACATAAAGTCACACCTTATGAAGCTTGGTGTGGTAAGAAATACAACCTTTTACATCTCAAAGCATTTGGCTGCATGTTATGTTCACATACCTCAAGAATTGAGACACAAGTTAACCCCAACAGATAGATGTATATTTCTCTAATATTCTTTAAAGAAAGAGGGCTTTAGATGTTATAACCCTAACAAAAAAGAGTTTCAATTATCTAGGGATGTAATATTTGATATATATTGCCTTGGTATGGTAGCAAAGATGTGTTATAGGTTGAAGATGCATATGAAGCTAAGAAGAAGTTCAAAGGTCAACAACAAACCATGGACATGAGTGGCCCAATCACTTCAAGCACACCATGAGAGGATATTACTACATTATCTTGGAAAGGAAAGACAAGGAATGAAGCTCATTAAAGTGAAGGAATCAAGAAAGGAAAATAAAAGGCAAAAAAATGAAGACCATAGATGGGTAGACATGAACTCTAGAAGTGATGAAGATGTGGATAAATTAAAAACTCTAGGATTTAAAGCATCCAAATCAAGGTGGAGGAGATTCATACTACCTAAAGGTGAGCTAATGTGTGCTTGAGCATCTATACCTGTGACAATAATATCATCAACATAAATACACATGTATATGTACCCATTTTCACTTGCCTTTACTAGCAAGCTACTATCTGCTATTGAAGCTTGATATCCAAATTCATTCAAGAACTTGACAAGCCTGTAATTCCATGCTCTTGGAGCCTGCTTCAAACCATACAAAGCTCTCTTGAGCTTACACACATAATTTGATCCAATTGAATCCATGAAACCCTCTGGTTGCTCCATGTACACTTCACCTCCAATATATCCATTCAGAAATGCATTCTTCACATCTAATTGTGATAACTTCCATCCTTTAAAAGAAACAACAGTAATTAGAGTTCTAATTGTAGACATCTTGGCAATTGGACTAAAGGTTTCATCATAATCTACCCCATAAGTTTGGGCATAACATTTAACCACAAGTCTAGCTTTGTATCTAGACACCTCACCATTTGCAAACCTTTTTGTCTTATACACCCACTTACATCCAATTACCTTCTGGTTCTTTGGTCTTGGCACCAATTCCCATATCTCATTCTCAAGTAGAGCATCATACTATTCTTGCATTGCCTTGTCCCAAGTTTTTTTACCTTTAGCTTCTTCATATGTGGTTGGATCTTCTTCTATCTTCACAATATAAGCATAATACATAGCTATACCTGATAGGTTCTTTCTTTTCTCTCAAAGATCTTCTGACCTCTGCACTTCTTGATGTCTCAACCACATTTGATTCTGGATCAAACCTTGACCCATCTTCAACATTTCCCTGCAATTTACTTTTATAATCATCATCATCAATATCTTCTTCATACACCTTTACTTTGGTCTTCCCTTTCCTTTGTATTTCTTCAACATCTGCTTAATCATTTGTTGACCCTATATACCATGTGCTTTGCTCATCAAATGTAACATCTTTTGTCACAAGAAGTTGCTTTGTAGATGGACTTCACAATCTGTAACCCATCTGTGTATCATCATACCCAATAAACACATACTTCTCTGCTTTGGGTTCTAGCTTACGTCTTAGTTGTGAAGGAACATAAGCATATGCCAAACATCCAAATACTTTACAATGATCAAGATTAGGTTTCTTCCCCACCATGCTTCATAAGGTGTTCTACCATCCAAAGCTTTGCAGGGTAACCTATTCACAAGGTATGTTGCAATGTTGATAGCTTCTGCCCATAAGTAGTTTGGACAATTCTTCTCTTTCATCATTGATCTTGCAAACTCTACAAGAGTTCTATTTCTTCTTTCGCAACTCCATTTTGTTGAGGGGAGTACTTGCAAGTTACTTCTCTTTTTATACCTGCATTCCACAAATAATCATTCAAACTCTTTAGAAAAATATTCTCCCCCTCCATCTAATCTCAACCTCTTGAGCTTTTGTCTTGTAATCCTTTCTACATAAGCATGATAATGCTTGAATGTCTTGAACACTTCTGATTTTTCCTTGATTACATAGAGTGTAATCCATCTTGTTGCATCATCAACAAACAACACATAATACCTGGATCCATTTATGCTATAGTCCCTTGAAGGACCCCACACATCTGTATGAACCAACTCAAGCATGTTTGAGTACTTGTATCTTGACTTATTGTATGACCTTTTGTGTGCTTTACCTAATTGAAAAGCTTCACATTGTACACCATGTGTTGACCTTCAACATTTGGCAATCCAAGCACTACATCATTCTTTGACATTTCCTTTATGGATCTCTCATTAAAATGACCTAGCCTTTTATGCCATAGATCTAACTGAGACATCTTTTGACTTCCATAAGTAAACAATGCATGTCCCACATTACCTTGAACCTTGAGAGTAAAAAGACCTCCTTCCTTTTTACATGCAATGATGCTTCTATATCCCTGATTTGGATCTTGCACATAAACACCATCATTTGTGAACCCGACTTCATCTACCTTCTCCACAATTTGTCCTACACTTATCAAGTTTTTAGGAATAGTAGGAACATAAAGTACCTTTCTTAAGAGTGTGCTTCCACTCTTTGGCTTCATTGATCCAATGCTTTCCGTTTTATGCTTAGTGTTGTCTCCTATTTGAACTGTATGTCCATTCACCTTTGCTTCCATAATCAGTCATCAATGATATGTTGCCACTCAGATGATTGCTACATCCTGAGTCAATATAGAACACCCTTTGATCTTCTCCTACTACTTCATGTGTTGCATTCAAGATGAGAGTCATGTCATCCTTCTGATCTGATGCATAATTATAGTAGTTGTTGTTCTAGGACTGAGATTGAAAGCTTCTTCCACATCCTCTAGCATATGATGTCCTACCACCTCTTCCTCTGAAGTTACCTCTTTGATTTCTGCCTCCTCTACCTCTTTGATTAAAACTCTGATTATGGCTTCCACCATTTTGATTGTTATACCAACAATCATTTGCCAAATGATTTGTTCTACCACAAATCCAACAAGCTTTAATATTATCTTTGTTCTTACCTCCTCTTCCTTTACCTCTAAAATTCATCTTTCCGTTTGTGAAATTAGCTTGGCTTGAAGATCCTTCATCATTAGTTGAGTGCTTCCTTTTGCCATTCTTTTTTTGTCCTTGGAGTACATAGCTTGACTTGCACTCCTATCATTATCTCCCTTAATGTCCTGCTCAAAAGTTAGCATGTGTCCTAGTAATTGATTAAGATCAGGAGTAAAATGATCTAATGACAATTCTATGGACAATATGAAAGGCTTTCAATTCTCATCTCCTCTCAGACTTGTAATATTGGTCTTACTAACTTATCATCTTCAATGTCTTCATCTACTGCTCCCAAGCTATCTGCAATATCCTTCATCCTTGCCACATAATTAGAAATTGATTGTGAGCTCTTCTTCTTGAAGGTTGTGAACTCAACCTATAGTGAGGACTTCCTTGACTTGGTTGTGTTTTGGAAATGTTCTTCCAAATCATTCCATACATCTATTGGACTTTCTAATCCTCTAATATGAGGTAGAAGATAATCATTTACAACCATGTAAATGATACTCCTGGCTTGAGCATCCTTCTTCATCTAGTTCTTTAAATCTGCAAGCTCTTCCCTAGTTGGAACACTAGGATCTTCAAACTCAGGCTTTTCTTCTTCTCCTGTGATGAATGCCATCAAATCTTTGCTCATGAGGTGTGCCTTCATCCTCATGGACCAAGCTGGATAGTTCTCCCTATCTAGCTTATCAATCTGCAAGCTCTTTCCCATCTTTGATCTTCTGTGTCTGCAATTACTCAGATTTATGGTGATATAGTGTACCTTTGATATGAAGCTTTAATCCTTCTTGATCCTTTCAAACTCAATCTTCACTCTTCAACAGGTTTTCTTCAAAAATTTGAACTTGTTCACCTTCAATTTGAAAAAGACTTCAATATCTGCAACAGTCGGGACTTCCAATGCTCTTACTTCACTTGTATTGCACCTTCTGCTCTGATACCACTATTGGAGACTTCCAAATCTCCAAAGGCTTGATCTATACTGTTTTAAGAGCACCTCTATATCAGTTATAGACCAAACTTTACACAAATGTTACCTTAATTTATCAAGTCTTCCACTATTCTGTGAATGAAAATTTTCCTTCTTCAAGAAGTCTGCTTCAAAGATTGACTTCATTACCTGCACATATCTTCAAATTTCTTCAATCTAATGATATACATACCTCCATGTTACCTTTTCTCAATCATATCAACCATTATTCCTTTAAATGAATATTAAAACTTTAATTTGATCATTAAGATCAAAATTATGTCTGAAACTGTTCTCTTGAAACAAGGACTTTGACATAGTCAACTTCTAAAGTTGATTTCTCATAGCACAGATCCCGTTTTGCTAAATGCTTTTAGACATAGCTTCCTTACATCATGAGTTTCCATGATTTTGTGATTTGAATTTCAACTTCTTATCAACGTGAGATAGAAGTAGATGTGATGAACTCTATTTTACTACAATCACTTAACTCGTGGATTTTGGCTTCTCTTACAAACTTATAGAAGGTTCAAAACTATGATACAAGAAAACTTAATCATCTAATGAGTAAACAAAGTATTTATAAGAGAAAGCATACGATCTCCCACAAGACTAAGGTTTCTCGAAGATGTGAATTTGATTTTGATTTTTGATAGAATTTATTTTATCAAGCATTTTCAAAGCTTGTTGATCTAATAAATAGGCACCTACACTGATTGGTGGGTAGTTAGCTAGATTCTAAGAAAATTTTAACTTCTATGTAAGCCTCATTTCACCTTTGTTTCTTGAGTTCTATGAGTTCTACAAGTTTCCCATTTAGTTTAGTGAATTCCTAGACTCCAAAAGCAGCCCCCTTTCTTGGTTATCTCATTTTTGCTTGATTTTCTCCCCTCTATCTAGAGGTGTAGTTAGGCTTTCAAAATTTTGTTTATGTCAAATTTTAGAGCATTGTATGCTCTCTCATTGTAATCATTTTTGTTTCTTTCAAGCTTCACTTTCTCTCTCATATAATGCCCCAAAATGTGCCAAAGCTGCAAGTTTTTATAGTGAGCAAATTGTAAGAAAGTGTCAAGTTTGTGAAACAAAAAAAGACTAGAACAATGAGCATATATCAATATTTATGGGCCTAGTGGAGGACATTCATCCTCCATAGTTGCATTCAAGTGCTAAAATCTTCCCCCATCAACACATACCATCAGATAAGGAAGACCTTATCCTAGAAGAGAATGAGGAAAAACAAGGTTTGCAAGCTCTTTTCAGATGTGGACAATCACTCCAAACCTATCCATGGCTCTTGGGATGTGTATGCAACATTTTTGTTTCTAAGCGGGATCATTTCACACAACCTCATAAGAAGTTTTTTTAGTCTGTACTTAGTGCAAAATGCATCATTAAGTATAGATCTACCTCATTGGATGATCGATCAATTGTACACACAAATACATGATGGCCAAGAAACAAGTGCTCAATGGATGTTGCATAATCAATTGTATAGTGCATATGTGATTGGCATAGGATGTGTCACTAGAGAAGCTGCTCACCTGTGACAAACTAAACACGTTTAAGGATGGTAGGGGTTCCACCTCCCATGCTACTAAGAGGATGAATGGTACAACTGCATGCTTGCAACAAACAAAAAATTTTCCAACTCCATTACATTCACTGGCAAGATCCGCTCTTGTAGTCATAGTGTTCACCATTAACCTTGCAGGCGACTACCATTGCAACACGAATAGTTAGCTCAAGAGAAAGTTGTAGTTAAAATAGAAAACACACATGTTTAAGTATGTTGGTGCAATTTGCAAGCCTAAGTTCTCTGCTAATAATTTAGGACTACACATCTATCAATTATCTCACAAGAGAGAACCACATGGGAACTCATGCTTGTTAATTTGAGCATAGTTACTTTGGATAAATATAAAAGTCAAATGAAGATGTAATCTTGTGAAGCTAGAAGAGTGAACCCACGACATATTTTGTGAAGTAATCAAATCAATCAAGTCCTTAAAGTGTGGGATCACTTTTAGGTGAGGAATATTCAAATTCAAACTTAGAACATGTGAATAGATACACATACTTTCAGCCGTGGGATGAGCAAGCCATTTTGAGAGGCATTCAAATAAAAACTTGAGCTTAAATTGATCTCCCAATACCTATGTGTAGTCCACTACACTTCCCTTGTATCATATGTCCATTATCATATACATTTTGATACATCTCTTCAAGAACATTTCTATCTACTGTCTACTGTTGCATCTTCTTCATTGTAGTGACCTTTTGGAATAAATTTCACTACATATACTCACTTGTTTGCTATAATTTAACTTGGCTTAGTTAGAGTAGAGTATCTAGTATTGACCTATACATTTTCAGCAAGTTTGGTTCTACAAATCTCGAGATATGAAGTAAAGAAGGTGACTATGTCTGCATACTATCTAGATCCTAAAAAGTCGATATGACCCCCCTAACTTTTTAGATTCATTTTGTAGTGTATGGTACAACTAAATTCATAAAATAACGTGCTTTCTTGGGTTATGCATTGCTTGCTTGGGTTATGGAATGTTTGTCTTGTGTTTTGTGTGTGGGTTTACAAGGACCCAGACAATGTAGTTAAAAAGAAATTCCATAGAGGGAGAGGGTCCGTAGATTCTAGAAGAAGATAAGCACGCTTAGCACAAGACACAAAATGAGAAACATATTGAAGTAGATCAAGTAGGTGAAAATGTGTAGAGGAAGTTTTAGGAATTGATTTGGAGATTAACATAAGTTGAGAGAACTATTAATCAAATATAAGGATGTGTTTTGGATGGTCTTATTTGGATAATAAGGGGGCATACCCATTACTTTGTTAACATGTGATAAATCTAAAAGCCGATGTGGTGCCAATCAAACAACGACAATATCGAATGAACCAAGTTACGTACAGAAAATAACATATGAATTAGATAAGTTGTTCAATGCAGAGTTATATATCGGGTGGAGAATGTGGAATGCCTATGAATTAGATTATTCTATCGTACATAGACTAGGTCAAGTGCATGCAAGAAGATATAATCTTAGCTGCAAATAGTTTGGGGAGCTATCAAAAAACAAATAGATGATTTACCAGATGCACATTTATTCTTGGCAGGCGTATATCGATTATACACCTAATTGATATGATAAGATGGTTCATTTTCTTGCAAAGGGTGTACCACCCCCGATAATTAACAAGATCTCAAAGGCAGACTCTTGCATGGGATAATTCCTCCTTCACGATGTTTTGTATAAGATGGGTATTGATCAGGTTCATGAATATGTGCTCTTCGATATAAGTCGAGGATGCACATGTCAGGTATCAAGGAGGCTTGATATAAAAATGCATGTTCTATTGGGGATATGCTAATATAGGTCGGGCACTACTCAACCATTTTATGCACATCAAACTCCATTGTAAGCCAATATATTCTAAAGAGCTTCAACGTTAGTAGGGTTCTTTGTCTAGGGTAATATTTTCCTAGTGCTCCTATTGTGCCATTTGTAGCTACTTGTGATGTTCGTCTTCATCCACATAGCAGGATATGAATATTGTCTCTTGTGTTCATTTCTTTGAAAGTTCTCTTATGTGGATTGTTGTGTGTCGTTTGGTTGAAATTTCATGACTAGGATGAGTCTAGACTTGTATGTGAGATCATTAATGTGTTTATGTTTCAGTTTGACAATCATTGAGGTGAAGAACAAAGTCGACTATCTTTTAAAAGCTTCAAATAAATTTTGATATTATATTTGAACTCACATGACAAATGGGATGGATGAGGCACTTCAATCATTCCATTTGGTGAAATATTCATTGATATATGATCATTTTACCTTTTCAGCTATGATTTCTCAAAAAAATGATGTTTTCTTGATTATATATTTCTTTCAATAAATGATGCATCTCATGTAAAGTTTTTCTTAATTCTTGTGTGAATCGTTGACATGTGGTTTATTGCATTACTCTTTAGAAAAAATACAATTTATAGACATTTCAAGATGCTTTTACTGTTGGAATTCTAAAAAGGAATCAAAGATTTTTGGAAGAGTTTCTCTAGGACCCAAGGGGAGATTGTCAACAAACAAAACCATATATTTGGAAACTTGAAGTAGAAATACAATTGAAGCTCTGGGGGATGTTTCCAATTGGAGGAAAGAGATGGTCGAATTAGAAAATGACATTAATTGTGAAGAAAGGCAAAGATATGCAAGAATTCGATAGGTTTATTGTAGAAGACAAAGAAATTTACGAATACCTTAATTTCTTTGTCTTACTGATGAGTTCATCAAAAGGTCAGGATGTTGAATGAAGATTTTAAGAAGAACCCTCACTAGCGCTTCTCATTTTCAATATAAAGGAAGTTCGGCGTTAGCCTACTCTCCCGGACTTGAATTAAATAAAGAAAAGTACAAGAGAAGGGGACTAGTGCCCACGGGACCCCCCAAATCCCACAAAGCAGGGGAAGCTTTTACAGAGCTTAGATGACATTACAAAGAAGGTTAATTACCCTCTCATCACCCTCATGTGGGGCCCACTTGGGTTTAAGCTTGTTATCGATCAAAAGGAGTACTTGATGATGCCTAAAGGGGGGGGATTTTTTACAGTTGACAATCCTTTTGCCAAGGAGGAACAGCGATTTCTCAATTGACCACTCCTTGGGGGAGTCGCCAAAGTTGAAAGCACATCTTTCCCGCCAGATTTTCCATAGGATCTCCCCTCTGATGGCGTTCCAGAGAGTCGCGGAGCAGCCGATCGCTTCTCCCAGTAGGGCTTGCTGCTAACTGAGATGTTTTTGAAGTCTAATTCTCTTTCCAACCACCTGCCAGAGTCTGTTGGAGTTGGGGCAGGTAAAGAAGATGTGTGAAACATCTTCGATAGACCGGTAGCTGTTGGATGTGATGGCTGGATGCACTCAGAAGTTGAGTTGATGCTGCAAATCCTGCTTCACACCTGCCCTCTCTTCTCTTCAGATATGCTTAGTAGACTTCTTGAGCTTCCAAATAAGACCAAAATATGCTATATGTACTTTGGAAAAGGTTTGAGTAATGACTTGATCAAAACAGACTACTTTGCAAATCACAAGACTTGAAAAGTTTCTATTTTAGTCTTGATACCTGCTCAGTGTTATGCTCAGTATGACCAGTGTAGTTACAATTAGCAAAATTCCTTCTAGGGATATTCAATTAGCTTAGTAAGCTTCCATTTGCAAGTGGAATGAAAGAAAATGATAAACCACACTCAGAGAAATCACTTTAGCAAAATAAGGTGTACCCCCGATTTTTTAGGAGACTTACAGTCACAGACCAGTGAGCACCCCGACTGAGCTTTCTCTGTGATGGTAGATCCAATGGCCTTGAAACTTTGTAGGTGTATAGTAGACTTTAAGCTGAATCCAATGCACTTTGAATCATCCAATTTGGTTCAGTAGATCTTGAGATATGCCTCTTGGAAGTTGACAGAGTTGGAGGTAGTCACACAGAGAAAACAGAGACTATGAATATATGTATATTGATTAAATCTAATGATTGTACATTCCCATTGGCATGTAATGTGATGCTCAATGGTACTCAGAGGTGTAGGCTATGGTGTAGCTCATACACACTCAACAATTCTCTCAGAAAGGCCTCGGGAAGAGTGACACATACCCGCGACTTTTTACATTGCTTTTTATAAGAATTTTGAAGGAGTTTGAATTTTGAATTCAAGTTTTGGCTCCCTTCAATCTCTCAACTAAACTTAGGGAGATATTCTCTCTACTACAACCATTCAAATTTCCACGACTTTCTCTAGTAAGTGTGATTCCAAAATATTCTAAGTCACCATGACTTTTATAATTAAGTAAAAAATGAAAACTCATAAGCATGAGTTTCTATGGTTCATTCTCCAAGTGATATCTTCATGAATTAGCCCAAGCTAGGCTTCCATGGTCCAAGCTTTATGTTGAGTCTTCAAGATACAAATCAAAGCCAAGTGTGAAGGCTTGATTTACACCAACAGCTCCCCCTCAAGCCAAACACTTTGGCTCAAGTATTCATCTCTAGTCTTCAATGATTTCCTGCAATCCAATCATGGATTTAAATCTGCATAGCTTGCTTCCATCCAGAGCTTTAGTAAGCAAATCTGCACATTGTATATTAGTAGACACATATGATAATTGAATTTCTTTGCTAAGTAACTTTTCCCTCACATAGTGGTAATGAACCTCTATGTGTTTTGTCCTAGCATGATAAATTGGATTAGCTGCTAGGTGAAGAGAACTTGTGTTATCACCAAATATGATTGGTGGCCTTGTGTATAGGCCCAATTCTGAATATAATAGCTTCAACCATATGGCTTCTTGAGTGGCATTGGCTAGCCCTCTGTACTCTGCCTCAGTAGATGATAGAGCTACTGTGGGTTGTTTCTTGGATGACCAAGAAATTGGTTTATCACCTGCAAAGCATATGTAACCAGATGTACTCCTCCTGTCATCCTTGCAACCTGCCCAATCTGCATCTGAGTATACCTTAATATCAATGTCTGATGAATATGGAAAGTACAAACCATGATTTTGTTTTCCCTTTAGGTACTTTACTATCTTCTTGGCTGCCTCCAAATGTGGTACTCTTGGTTTATGCATAAATTGGCTAAGTACACTAACACCATATGATATATCAATCCTGGTTAAGGTAGCATAATTAAGACTACCTACCAAACTTTGGTAACCTGTAATATCTTTGAGTTCTTCTCCTTCATGTGCACTGAGTTTGTGGTTGACCTCCATAGGAATGTTTGAGACTTTAGCTTCCTACAAATTAAACTTCTTGACCATGTCCTGAATGTACTTCTTCTGAGTAATAAAGATACCTGAATTTGTGTAGACTAATTCAAGTCCTAGGAAGTACTTCAATAATCCAAGATCATTGATCTTGAATTCCTTCATCATTTGTCCTTTGATGTGTCTTATTCCCTGAACATCATTTCCTGTAATAATGATGTCATCAACATAGACACACAAGTATATTACCTCTGAATTGTTCCTCTTTATAAACAATGAAGTATCTGCTTTACTCATCACAAATCCTTGATCTAGGAGATAGGTTGTCAACCTGTAATTCCATGCTCTAGGTGCCTGCTTCAATCCATACAGAGCCTTCTTCAATTTACAAACATGATTTATCTTATTAGGATCCTCATAGCCAGGTGGTTGTGACATGTAGTCTTCTTCAGATATCCATCCATTCAAGAATGCATTCTTCACATCCAATTGGTACATGTTCCAATTCTTGGATGCAGCTACACTCACCATAACTCTGATAGTTGGCATCTTGGCCACAGGAGAAAATGTCTCCTCATAATCAATGCCTTGGGTTTGTGCAAAACCCTTGGCTACCAACCTAGCTTTATACCTGTTTATTGTACCATCTGAGTTCCTCTTGAGTTTGTAGATCCATCTGTTTCCTATCACCTTCATGGAGTCCTTCTTGGGTACCAAGTCCCAAGTATCACTCTCCTTGAGAGCCTCCATTTCTTCATCCATTGCTTCCTTCCATTCTGGTTTAGTAATTGCTTCTTCAAATGTACCTGGTTCTTCATTCAAGATATCCTTTGCAAGATATACAGAGTGCTTGGTTACAAGTGAAGTATCATACCCATACCTAATAGGTTTCTTCTTTTCTCTTTAAGATCTCCTCATAGCTTGAGTTGAGGATTCTGGATTGTCTTCTAGTTGCTTCATCTTCATCTTCCCTTTGGATTTCCAAGCCTTGAACTCTTCAATGTTGATGGTGTCTTCATCATCTGAGCTTGTGTCCTCTTTCTGAGTTGGTTCTTGCCTGATAAGCTTTGGAAAGTCTTCTTCCATATCATAAGGTAGGCTAACTTTCCTGCACTCATTTTCATACCATGAATCATTTTCATCAAAGATGACATCTCTGCTTACCTTGAAGCCTTTGTTTGAGGGGTTATAAAACCTGTATCCCTTCTGATTCAAATCATAACCAATGAAGATACACTTTTCAGCCTTAGGGTCTAGCTTTCCCCTTACCTGTGAGGGAATATGCACATATGCAACACACCCAAAGATTTTGCAATGATCCAGAGATGGTCTCTTACCATGCCAAGCCTCATAGGGTGTCATTCGATCAAGTGTCTTTGATGGCAACCTGTTGATTAAGTATGTGGCAGTAGATACACTCTCTGCCCAAAGATAATTTGGCAATTTTTTCTCATTAAGCATAGACCTAGCTGTCTCTACAATGAGTCTATTCCTCCTTTCAGCTACCCCATTTTGTTCAGGTGAGTACCTTGTAGTAATCTCCCTCTTGATGCCTCTTTCCTGCAAGAAATCTTCAAAGTCATTGGAGAAGTATTCTCCACCACCATCTGACCTTAGCCTCTTCAAATGTCTACCTGTTTGATTTTCAACTAATGCAAGATACCTTTTGAAACAATTAAATACTTCATCCTTATGTTTCATGAAGTATAAGACAGTCCACCTGCTATAGTCATCAATAAAGGACACATAGTACCTTGATCCAGATATGGATGGCTCCTTGCTAGGTCCCCAAACATCTGTATGCACCAATTCCAAATAATCTTCATGCATAAAACCTTTCTTGGTATAGGGCAATCTGTGTGACTTACCAAATTGACAAGCCCCACACTTGTATATCATGTGTTGCTTGGATACATTAGGTATCCCAAGCACACATTGATCCCTGCTTATTTGTTTTATGGTCCTTTCTCCAATGTGACCTAATCTCTTGTGCCAAATCTCCAATTCTGATAGGGTTTGGTCCTTATAGTTGTACAAAGCAATATTCTTAGTGTCTTCAAGTTCAAAGGTAAACAATCTACCTGATTTCTCTCCCTTGGCTATCCTTCTGAATCCATGTCTTGGATCCTCCACATATGCACCATGTTGAGTGAACCTGACCTGTAGACCTTTTTCAACAATCTGACCTACACTCATCAGATTCTTGGTGATTGTTGGAACATACAACACTCTGCTTAGTAAATTCTGATTACCATCACTTGTTTTGACATTGCCTACTTTAACAACTGAATGTTTAGTGTCATCACCTGTCTGCACTTGGTGCTTGCCTTTGGGTTCTTCCAAATCAGAGAGTAAGGCAACATTTCCAGCTACATGGTTAGAGCAACCTGAATCAATATAGAATAAGTGATCATCATTGATACCTGATTTAGATGTCATGTTCATGATCAACAAGGAATCATCTTGCTCCTCTGCATAATTGTTGTAATCCTTCCTATTCCTGTATCCACCTTGATAATTGCCATTGTGATTGTAGCTATTGTTGTAATTATTGTTGTAGCCATGGTAGCCTTGAGATTGGTTGAATCTGCCTCTGCCTTGAGAGTATCCTCCTCTTTGGTGACCTCTTCCTCTTTGGTTCTTGTAGTTTTTGTAGCATTCATCTGTAGTATGGTTAGACAAGCCACAAATATTGCATGGAGATTGGTTATAGGGTCTCCCCCTACCTGACTTACCTCCTCTGCCGCTACCTCTAGATGATCTACCTCTCCCTGCATAGTTTGCTTGGGAGGTAGAGCCTTCTTCGTCAACCTTCTTGCTTTTACCCTTGTCTTTAGTCTTCTTATCAGTATATAGGGCAGAGGGATTGTTACCTTTTGATTGCTCTCCATTCTTTGTGATCTTTGCTTCATGTGTAAAGAGTTGTCCAATCAGAGTTGTTAGATCAGGTGCTTGGATGTCCATGTACAAGTCCATTGCAGTGGTAAAGCTCTCCCACTTGTCATCTACCTTTAGTCCATTGATCACTTGTCTGACTATCTGCTCTTCCTCAATTTCTTCTCCAACACTTGCAAGTTGATCTGCAATGTCTTTGACTTTGGTGACAAAATCTGAGACACATTGTTTTGATTGCTTCCTAAGAGTTGTAAACTCAATCCATAGCTGATTCTTTCTGGCCCTTGTGCTTGATGAAAAATATGTTGACAAGGTTTCCCAAGTCTCTTGGGAAGTCTTACAATTCCTCACATGAGGTAGAAGGAAATCAGAAATAGAGTTTAGAAGATATGACCTTGCCAAAGCATCTTTTGCACACCATTGGTTGAGCCTCTCATGTTCATCCTTTGTAGGTAGGCCTCTGGTCTTGAATGAGGGCAACTCCTCATCTCCTGATATGTATCCATACAAGCTTCTCCCTTGTAGATAGGTCTTGATTCTCAATGACCAAGCCTGGTAATTATTTCTATCCAATTTGTCAATGAAGGAAGGGAAACCATCACCCATGATTACCTTATTTGCTCTGATACCACTGTTGGATGTGATGGCTGGATGCACTCAGAAGTTGAGTTGATGCTGCAAATCCTGCTTCACACCTGACCTCTCTTCTCTTCAGATATGCTTAGTAGACTTCTTGAGCTTCCAAATAACACCAAAATATGCTATATGTACTTTGGAAAAGGTTTGATTAATGACTTGATCAAAACAGACTACTTTGCAAATCACAAGACTTGAAAAGTTTCTATTTTAGTCTTGATACCTGCTCAGTGTTATGCTCAGTATGACCAGTGTAGTTACAATTAGCAAAATTCCTTCTAGAGATATTCAATTAGCTTAGTAAGCTTCCATTTGCAAGTGGAATGAAAGAAAATGATAAACCACACTCAGAGAAATCACTTTAGCAAAATAAGGTGTACCCCCGATTTTTTAGGAGACTTACAGTCACAGACCAGTGAGCACCCCGACTGAGCTTTCTCTGTGATGGTAGATCCAATGGCCTTGAAACTTTGTAGGTGTATAGTAGACTTTGAGCTGAATCCAATGCACTTTGAATCATCCAATTTGGTTCAGTAGATCTTGAGATATGCCTCTTGGAAGTTGACAGAGTTGGAGGTAGTCACACAGAGAAAACAGAGACTATGAATATATGTATATTGATTAAATCTAATGATTGTACATTCCCATTGGCATGTAATGTGATGCTCAATGGTACTCAGAGGTGTAGGCTATGGTGTAGCTCATACACACTCAACAATTCTCTCAGAAATGCCTCGGGAAGAGTGACACATACCCGCGACTTTTTACATTGCTTTTTATAAGAATTTTGAAGGAGTTTGAATTTTGAATTCAAGTTTTGGCTCCCTTCAATCTCTCAACTAAACTTAGGGAGATATTCTCTCTACTACAACCATTCAAATTTCCACGACTTTCTCTAGTAAGTGTGATTACAAAATATTCTAAGTCACCATGACTTTTATAATTAAGTAAAAAATGAAAACTCATAAGCATGAGTTTCTATGGTTCATTCTCCAAGTGATATCTTCATGAATTAGCCCAAGCTAGGCTTCCATGGTCCAAGCTTTATGTTGAGTCTTCAAGATACAAATCAAAGCCAAGTGTGAAGGCTTGATTTACACCAACAGTAGCAGCGTTTGCACTAGGGAGGGATCCCACAAATTTTGCTAGCCTTAAGGTTGGTCCAGATTCCATGATGAAGAATTTGCCATAAGAGGACATACTTTTTGATTTCTATGAGGGGGTGCCAGATAGCCATGAACTTCATGTCCCACCGAAGCCGCGTCCATGACAGGCACCACTTTTTGTTGAGGTTAACCTGATAGTCGATCGTTTCTTTGATGTTCGGGATTTTTGATAGGCTATTCCCATTGTACCATTTGAGACCAAGCGAGCTCGACATGTCGTGTCCCATGAGAAGGTGAACTTTGTGTCGGTCCCAGGCGAGACATCTGCTTTGCAAAGTGTTCCATTCTTCATGCGAAATGTTGATGCTAGGGTCAATATCCTCAAAGTTGATCCAGCCGTTGGTGTCTTGTTTCCAGAGATGTTTCCATTTTTTGAAGCCTTTGTTCCATAGCTTCTTGGCATTTTGAGTGTTCCAAGATTCCACACTCCGGATGCCATGGATCGGAAACCAGATAGAGTCGTTTTGTCTGATACCGGCAGCCCACTTCCAGTCTTCACTTATTCTTGTGAAGCTTTTGACTTTATTCCAACTTTTCCAAAGGGAGCACACCAGATTAGAGCCTTTCGGGAAGACGGGGATCGGGGAAAACAACAAGGTCAAGATGTCAAGATTCTTCCAATTTGGGAAACCCAAGAGTGCCAACTCATTCTTGTTTCTGAAGATCAACTTGGCCCACGAGGCCTCCCCGTTGCACCAAGCCTTAATCATCCATTTGGCCGACAGTTTGTTAGCCATGCACCCAATGTCCAAGATACCAAGTCCCCCACTATCTCTATGGCTGGTGCAGATGGACCATTTGATTTTAGGCACCCCCCGCCTATTGTGGTCGCCCGTCCAAAGGAAGTTTCTACAAATACTATCCAGTTTGGACAGATCTTGCTCTTTCGGTCTCCAACAAGAAAGGAAATAAATGGTAGATGATAAGAGGAACGTGTTGATAACCATAGCACGACTAGCAAGATTGATTTGCATACCTCTCCAATAGTTAAGCTTGTTTTCGAGTTTGGCAAGCACCCAGTTCCACCGCTGTTCCATAGAGACGCCAAACCCCAAGGGAATCCCAAGAAGCCGAAAAATTTGGCCCTGCGGAATGATTTGACAGCCATGATCAATGAGAAGGTCGGGCTGTGACCCACCAATAGCTCTAAAGGCGGTCTTAGAGTGGTTGATTATGGATCCAGAGGCTTCACAAAAGGTGGCAAGACACTTCCAGAACGTCTCCAGGCTGGTACTATCATTGTGAACAAAAGCATTCATATCATCGGCAAAAAGTCTCATGGTGATCTGACTGTGGTCATGCGGCAAATGAAGGCCTTTAATGTTACCAGCTTCCACCTGATGCTCCACCAGCCTGCTAAGCCCTTCCGTGGCAATGGCAAAGAGAAGGGGAGCCAATGGGCACCCTTGTCTGATAGATCTTCTAAGTTTGATCACCTTTGAAAGTTTTCCATTAATGTTAATTTGGGTCGATGCGTTTCCGAGAAGGGTCGCGATCATCTTGGTGAATTTCAACAATGGCATTATCAAGTTAGTACACAAAAAAGGGGAAAAGAACAGAATAGAGAACTGGCGTCCCATTACAATACGAGAATTTGCAAATGAGTCTAAACAAGAAGTAGTATTCCTCAAGATCGACTTTGATAAAGCCAGCGCTTCTCATTTTCGCATGAAGAAGGATCAAACTTTTTGATGATGTTATCTTTGATTTTGAGAATCACTGAGGTGAATTGAAGAAAGTTGATGTTTGCGAAAAGCTTTGTCATTGCCTTATTCTCAAGTTAAGTAACTTTTGATATCATAGTTTTATTGTACTTAAAAAATGGCATGAATAAGGCATTTGGATCATTCAATTGGTGCAACATTCATCGGGATATGATCATTTTTAGTTTTCACATGTGACTTCTCACAAATTCATGTTTCCTTGATTTTATATTTCTTTTAATAAATAATGATCTCATGTAAAATTTTGCTTAATTCTTGTCTGAATGATTGACATGTGATTATTGCATTAGTCTTTAAGAAAAAAATCTGGATAACATATCCTTGGATTGACAAACAAGTCACTTGATCTAAAATAGGAGAGATGTTCTATTAACGAGTTAAAACATCTTTTAGAATATGTTGTTTCTACGTTTTTTGTCTATTTTTGGCATGAAACCCTAGCTTTCTCATAAATTGGGCTTACATTGTAAACATTCACTATTATTCAAGCTTTAAGGGCATGAAAAGTATCCACACTGACTTCATTATTGTTTTGACTTTGTTTTGGGCTCCACATAGCCTCTGGATACTAATTTTTAACTTAGGCCGAACACTACAATGTGGATAGAGCTCTCCAAATTCAATAAAAGTGAAAGCGCTCTCATTATTCAGGGTATATTGTTAGAGATTACTCCTCTTATGATATTTGTATCCTAATCCCGAGCAACAGAGTGTTTTTGGTGCACTTATCACTTGCCTACTCATGAGTGTGTGTGCATGCATTTGTGGATCGGCACCTATGCATGTGCTTGTCTCTGTCTTCGTGTGGGTGACTCTACTTTCATCGTGTAGAGTGTGGTTTTCATACCACTGATTGCTCGCTTGAATTATCGAATGTCTTTCTTATGTTTTGTGTGTGGATTTACAAGGACCCGAATAATGTAGTTAGAAATAAAGATTCCATGGAGGAAGAGGATCGGTAGATTCTAGAAGAAGATAAGAACGCTCAGCACAAGACACAAAATGAAAAACATATTGAAGTAGAACAAACAGTTCAGAATATGGAAAGGAAGTTTGAAGAATTGATTTGGAGATTAAAATAAGTTGAGAGAACTATTAATTAAATATAAGGATGTGTTTAGATGGTCTTATTTGGATATTATGAGGGCATACCCATTACTTTGTTAACATGTGATAAATCTAAAAGCCGATGTGGTGCCAATCAAACAACGAGAATATCGAGTGAAGCCAAGTTACGTACAAAAAGTAACATATGAATGAGATAAGTTGTTGAATGCAGAGTTTATATATTGGGTGGAGAATGTGGAATGCCTATGAATTTGATTATTCTATCGTACATAGACGAGGTCAAGTGCGTGCAATAAGATATTATCTTTGTTGCATATAGTTTGGGGAGCTACCAAAAGAACAAATAGATGATTTACCAGATGCAGGTTTATTCTTGACAGGCTGCATATACCGATTATACAAGTAATTGGTATGATCAAATGGTTCATTTTCTTGAAAAGGGTGTACCATCCCGAATAATTAACAAGATCTCAAAGGAAGAAGTTGGCATGGAATAATTCCTCCTTCAAGATGATAGCATGTTTTGTATAAGATGGGTATTGATTAGGTTTTATGAATATATGCTCTTCCTAATAATCAATAGGTGACTCAATGGGATGCACATGTCGGGGATGCACATGTCAGGTATCAAGGAGGCTTGATATAAAATTGCATGTTCTATTGGGGATATGCTAATATAGGTCGGGCACTACTGAACCATTTTACGAACGTCAAACTCCATTGTTGGCCAATATATTCTTAAGCGTTTCAATGTTAGTAGGGTTCTTTGATTAGGGTAATATTTTTCTAGTGTGCATTTGTAGCTACATGTGATGTTCCTCTTCATCCACATAGCAAGATATGAATATTATCTCTTTTGTTGATTTCTTTGAAAGTTCTCTTATGTGGATTGTTGTGTGTTGTTTGGTTGAATCTTCACAAGTGGAATGAGTTTAGACTTGTATGTGAGATCACTTATGTGTTTACGTTTCAGTTTGAGAATCATTGAGGCGAATAACAAACTCAACTATTTTGGAAATGCTTCACATAAATTTTGATATTATATTTGAGTTCATATAAAAAGTGGGATGGATAACACACTTGAATCATTCCATTTGGTGCAATACTCATTGATATATGATCATTTTATGTTCCACCGATGATTTCTCAAAAAGTGATGTTTTCTTGATTTTATATTTCTTTCAATAAATGATGATTTCATGTAAAGCTTTTTTAAATTCGTGTGTGAATGGTTGACATGTGTTTATCTCATTAATCCTAAAACAAAAAAAATAATTTATAGACATTTCAGGGTGCTTTTACGATTGGATTTTATGAAAAGGAATCAAAGATTTTTGGAAGAGTCTCTCTAGGACTTGAGGGGAGATTTTCAACAAACAAAAGCATATGTTTGGAGACTTGAAGTAGAAATACAATTGAAGCTCTAGAGGATGTTTTCAATTGGAAGAAAGAGATGATCGAATTAGTAAACAACATTAATTCTAAAGCAAGGCAAAGATATGCAAGAATCCAATACGTTTATGGTAGAGGACAAAGCAATTTATGAGGACATAATTTTCGTTGTCTATTTGATGAGTTCATCAAAAGGTCTAAGAGAGGTAGGATGTTGAATGAAGAGTTTAAGAAGAACCCTCATTGGCGCGTTTCATTTAGCATGAAGAAGGATCAATTTTTTTGTGTAAATAGCCTTGAAAACAAACTCTGAGAGCTCTAATTTTTTTAAAACTTGGAATCATCTTTCTTATGTTGCCTTGGAGGTATGTAGAAATCTTGAGAGTCATTAGGTGACTAGAGATAGTATTTCTGATGCCTTGAAGTTGAGAACTTTAAGAGAAATAGTTCATTTTCAAAAACGTGTATAAGTCATTGACGAAATGTTTTGTGATACTTTAAGTCATTTATATTCATTCACTATTGAGAATAGATCTCTCCTCATGGTTTTCATCTTTTCTCTAATGTTGATCTCTTTGTAGGATCTCTTTTGTGGATTCTTGTGTGTTGATTTTGTGGATTCTTGTGTGTTATTTGGTTGAATGTTCACATTCGGAATGAGTTAAGACTTGTATGTGAGATCATTGATGCGTTTATGTTTGAATTTGAGAATCGTTGAGGTGAATTGAAGAAAATTGATGTTTTTGAAAAGCTTGGTCATTGTCTTTTTCTCAAGTTAAGTAACTTTTGGTTTCGTAGTTTTAATCTACTTAAAAAATGTCATTGATAAGACACTTGGATCATTCAATTGGTGCAATATTCATTGAGATATGGTCATTTTAAGTTTTCACATGTGACTTCTCAGAAATTCATGTTTCCTTGATTTTATACTTATTTCAATAAATGATGATCTCATGTAAAGTTTTTCTTAATTCTTGTGTGAATATTGACATGTGGTTTATTACATTAGTCTTTAAGCAACAATCCAGTTAACTCCTCCTTGGATTGACAATTAGAGGAAGTTTCGTGAATAATTGAAGAGGAAGGTCCACCAAGTCACTTGATCTACAATAGAACAGACGTTCTGTTAATGAGGAGTTAAAACATATTTTAGAATGTGTTCTTTCTACTTCTTTCTCCCAAAGTACTTGTAAAAATGCCTATTTTTGGCATGAGACCCTAGGTTTCTCATAAATTGGGGTTACACTGTAAAAACTGAGTATTATTGAAGCTTTATGGGCATGAAGAGTATCTCCACACTGACTTCATTATGTTTCTCACTTTAATTTGGCCTCCACATACTAATTTTTAACTTAGGTAGAACAAGACAATGTGGATAGAGATCTCCAAATGTCTATAAAAGTGAAAGAGCTCTCATTGTTCAGGGTAGCTTGTTAGACATTACTCCTCTTATGATATTTGTATCCTAATCCTGAGCAATAGGGAGTTTTTGGTAGAGTTATCATTTGCCTACTCATGAGTGTGTGTGCATACATTTGTGTATCGACACCTTTTCATGTGCTTGTCTCTCTCTTAGTTGTAGGTGAGTCTACTTCCATCCTGTAGAGTGTGGTTTTTATACCACTGATTGCTCGCTTGGATTATGGAATGTCCTTCTTATGTTTTTTTGTGCTGGTTTACAAAGACCCAAACAATGTAGTTAAAGATATAGATTTCATGGAGGGAGAGGATCGGTAGACTCTAGAAGAAGATAAGCACGCTCAACACAAGACACAAAATGAGAAACATGTTTAAGTAGAACAAGCAGTTGAAAATGTGGAAAGGACGTTTCAAGAATTGATTTGGAGATGAAAATAACTTGAGAGAAGTATTAATCAAATATACGGATGTGTTTGGATGGTCTTATTTGGATATTAAGGGGGCATACTCATTAATTTTTTTAACATGTGGTAAATCTAAAAGCCGACGAGGTGCTAATGAAACAACAACAATATCGAATGAATCCAAGTTACGAACAAAATGTAACAGATGAATTAGATAAGTTGTTGAATGTAGGGTTTATATATCGGGAGGAGAATGTGGAATGTGTATCTGGTAGTGCCAAAGAAAGACAACCGAATTCGAGTATGTTTTGATTTCAAACGCTTAATGTAGCTACAATGGTGGACCCCCTTCCACTCCCCTTTTCAAGCAATATCCTTCATTCGGCTATAGGAGTAGAAATGTAGATCTTTTTTTGGAGAAGGATAAACAGGTTTTTTTTTTTTTTGGAGAAGGTTTATTGGTTATAATGAGATAAACTCGGTGGAGAAGGATAAATAGAACTATGTTCGTAATGCAATGGGGGTCTATGCATCAAACAGGATGAAACTTAGGTTTGAAAATGCACCACCTACATTTTAGAAATGGGTAATGCACCTTTTTGAACCCCTTTTGAATTGGTTCATGAAAAGTTTCTTAGATGATTTTAATATAGCAAGGAAACAAATTGATAATCCCTAGCAAGGTTATCAATAAATCTTTCCTAATATGTATTTGCGATTAAAAGTGATATTTTATTAGCAAATATTATCAATAAAATAGTAATCACTATTGATCCAAGGAAGTTTCAAAGAATTCAAGATAAAGAACCAGCACAAATAGTGAAGCAAGTAATGTGATTTTTGGGAGAAGTAAAGTAGCATGGATGTTTTCTTAGATATTTGTCTCATGTTCTACCACATTAACACAATTGACAAAGTAAAACCAATGGTATGTTTGGGTAGATAGGCTAAAGAAGATGCTTAGTGGCTGCATCAATCCTTGTACTGCAAGATTGGGAACACCTATTTCAATTGTTTGTAGATGCATCCCAAAGAGCTGTGGGAGTAGTGCTAATGCAAGCACATGGAAAGGTTGTAGAAGGAAATATACGAGACGAGTCGGGAATTGAATAGGGATGACGTAAAGTATATTTTCACAAAAAAAGAATCCATGGCCATGGCTTCTTACTAATAAGCCACATTTATGAAGATGATTGGCCAAGTGGGTGCTAATCATGAACGAATTTCATTATTCTATAGTACATAGGCTAAATCAAGTGCGTGCAATAAGAAACTAATCTTAGTTGCGTATTGTTTGGGGAGCTACCAAAAGAACAAATAGATAATTTACCAGATGCAGATTTATCCTTGACAGGCATATACCGATTATACAAGTAATTGATATGATAAAAAGATTCATTTTCTTGAAAAAGGGTATCCCACCAGGACAATGAACAATATCTCAAAGGAAGAAGTTAGCATGGAATAATTCATCAAGAAATTGGTATATTTTAGTCGCTACAATTTACTGTATTAGATGGATAGAAGTGCAATCAATGACGGATATTAAGGCTTAGAATGTGGCTAAATTTCTCTATAGGAATATTATGACGTGATTCCGTTTCTTCCTATGGAACTTCTACAACATCGAGGAGTTCATTTTGTTAACTAGGTAATCTGAACAGTAACTGATATATGAGTTTTCACAAAGACTCCACAACATATTGCCCGTCAGCAAATGGGAAGGCCGAACCTACCAATAAGTCATTAATTTTCATCCTTACAATAATAATGGCTTAAGATCATCACAAGGATTGGCTTATTGAAAACCGCCTTCAGCTTTTAGGGCATTCCGTATAACATAGAGAGTAGCCATAGAGATGACACCCTTCAAGTTAGTATATGGATTGGAATCTATTTTACCCATGGAATTAATTTTTCCCAATGTAAGAATAGCTATCAAATATCGAATATGTAAGGAGAGTTCACATATTCAAAGGCAATTTGATTTATTATCACTCCAAGAAAAGCGAATACATGCTTTTGATATGACAGAAATCATTCAAAGGAGAAGGCAGGCTTGGGTGGACACAAACATTAAACATTGAGCCACGTGATTGGGTGGTACTTTACGATAATAAATTAGGGGAACAAGACAATAAGATATATAGGGCCGTTTTAGATTACAAATCAATAGGGACCAGCCACATATTTGTTATAGGATCATCAAGGAATAAATTTCCCAAAAACTATAAATGGATATCGCCTCAAGCATTATCGATTTTCATTTCCACAACTTAATTTGAATATTATACAACCTCGTGAGGCGTAAGCTATGATTCATAAAAAATGGGAAATACGAAATAATGGTCGGTTTCTCTTGTCACAACGGAACGTGCGAAGTACTTTTTTTGTCTTTTAATCAACAAAGTCAATCCACATTAAGCAACGTAGCTATCCAATGAAAACTTGTTGAATGGAGATAATAATCATCAGAATGTGTTCGATATACAAAAGAAAAAAGAATATCAATCGCCGTATTCTGGTGTTGAAAATTTCCAATTCTTCTTCATCATACTAAATATTTTACAAAGGGAGGAATTCATGATTATGCTCATTGTATATACCGCATTGACTATTTTAATTTATTGACTTTTGGGTTTCATTAATTCTCTGAGTACCATGAGAGTTTCTCGTTTAAACATTATTTTGTATAGTGAGGATGTTGAAATGAAAAAGGGCATTTCATTACAAAGAAGATCAATAGGTGTAGGATAGCATAGTTGGCGCAAGAACATATACAAAATATGCAGCAAGGGGACAAGGAGATAGAACTGATGGCACAAACTAATATCTTATCGCATTACAGTTTTCATGATTTTCAGTATGAGTTGTGATCCCATTCAACACCGAATCATGCATGGTTCAACAAGTTGCAGTTATGCGTTTTTTCAACTTGCCATGGAAGTATTTCCATAAATCACGCTCATAGACAAGCATTTTGCAACAAGTACAATCACAAGGTGATCATTTGCTTAGATCATAGTATACTAATAAGGAGTTTAGTTCTAAAGTATTTCAAATATTTGATGCTAGAAAAGATTACTTTGGAAAAGCATCTAAATCTACTATGAAGAAAGATTATGGTCCAAAAATGTGAACGCGATAACATTTTACTATTGAAAGTGCTCGAAAGGAGATTAATGGACGCAAGCGTAGCTTAGGGTGATGAAGTTTGATTGAGCATACTCAGGTACAGAATCAGCTTCTTATCACTTTGAAACTTTGACTCACCTTATATGATTCTAATTAGTGCAATAAAACACCCTATGTTCTTTGGATCATCACAAAGAAGAAGTTAAAGCAAGATAGACTATCAACTTGAGAAGTAAGTGCGAGAAACTTCAATTTTGGAAGGAAAGTTCAACTTCAAACACTCATTGCTCTCAGTCTGATTACAATTAACCTACTTCCTCCTAGAGGAAGTTTTCTAATACTTTAAAGACTCTATTGTGGAAAAGATTTAGTAGTATGAACGAGGCATGATCTAATTATGAGCTTAGCAGCAATAGGGGGTCACCCGGACTTTTCAAGTAATAGTGAGAACATACCCCAAGAGAAAGAAATTTCTCTATCGTAGAGTAGATGAATCCAAATGGTACAAGATTCTTAAACCTACATGTTCACAATAATAACTTTCGAATGAGTCATTACTTATGAATATTGGACTCCTGAGCTGTGAGAAACAAACTTTGCAATCCTGCTAGCTTGAAGACGATGGCATAGAGAAGAAGGGTCGTGAGCACGATGTTGATGTAAATTGAATGTGTTTTTTTCTCACATGAAGTACAAGTACATGGATTGATTATATACACTCCTTGGAGTCTCCTTGTGGTATTCCATGAGTCCTAACAACCAAATTGGATTAAACAATATTGATAGGATGGGTTTGTTGTGACTCATTCCTTCATTCTACAATCTAGGAATTTTAAGAATCAAAGCTAATTTGGTTTGATTTTTGGTAGTAAATTTCAACCACATCATTCATGGCTTTTGGACTTCATATTACATCTAAAATAAAAGATAATGATGTACTTCCCTTGTCATCCTTGGATGTTACCCGATTTGCATCTGAATATATTTTGAGGTCCAAGTTAGATGTATAAGAGTAGAACATACCTTCGTTTATTGTATCCTTTAGATAGTTGAGCACCCTTTTAGCAACAACCATATGTCGCGTTCTTGGAGGGTGCATAAATTGGCTAAGCACACCAACACTATATGATATGTTAGCCCTTCTATATGTAGCATATATTAAACTACCCACAAGGCTTTCATATTCCTTTATACCTTCAATATGTTCTCCTTCACGAACACTAATTTTATGATTCATCTCCATAGGTGTTCTTGTAGGTTGGAATTCTCCATCTTGAACTTCAAGAGTATATCCTGAATATACATTCTTTGAGTCAAGTACATGTCTTGATCTCTATAGATTGTTGGAACATCAAGCTTACACTCTGCTTGAGATGGACGTGATCTACATAAAAAATTTTATGATTTGGATTACTCCAAAATATCCATTGCAACATTCTTTTACTTATGTTCAATTATTGTATTTTTTAAAAAGTTTTTTAATGGATCTTTTACCACTCTAAAAGGCTATAGCTCTAAAAATGTAAAAGTAGAAAAATAGAGGTAAACTTCCATGAATTTGAGGTGGTTGAATTGCAATCTATGAATCAATCAATCACCTAGAAGTAGATCAAACTAGATCTTCACTTTTCCTAGATTGTAGGAAAGTGAATTCATTCCCTCCAACAACTAATCTTGCCTTCATTTGAATTCAAAATCCACTTGTAGAAGTCATGGAGCACTTCAAGAGAATATAAAAAGATTTCAAATCACTTGTACATTACTTGGAAGCAATATACATACACTTGTGGCCATCATTGTCTTGCTCCTTCATTTTTCTACATCATCTTTTTCAACAATACTAAGTTTGTAGAGGCTGTTGCTCTCTCTACAGAGCTCCATATTGTATGACTGAAGATGCATTGGAAAGGTATTAGTATCTGGTCTATGTGTGTATGTTTACTAAGAATTTGATTTAGTATATTGAGAGAAATCCCAATTTTTCTGTCTCAGGGTGTATCTCTATGCATTCCTGAAAAATGGGAGGTACCACTATTGAGTGTTAGGTTCATTCCAAAAGCATATTTTGCTTATTCCTTGTAATCTTGTGCATTTTATACACTCAGCCCTATGTGTATCACTCATCCAAAAGGTGGTTTTCTAATTGTAATCACACTGGTCACTATGAGCATTTGAAGTTGATTGTCTCATCCAAAGATAGTAAGTACTTTGAGCTACTCAATGTGCAAATCTATCTGTTTTGTATCGACTCTTTCTCCTTGATGCTCCAAATTAGATAGTTCATTTTATTGCACTTATCACATGCCTATAGGATCTATTTGAGTCACCATAAGTGGAAGGGCTAGTCTTGTGCCGGTTGGCTGGACCAAACTTCATCGCCTCGCAACTCACTTTTCTACCTCCTATAAGCTTCTCCAAGTTCTTTTAGTGGTATCAGAGCTAGATGAAGATGGGTGATGGATTTCCCTCAACGATTGAGAAGCTTGATCAACAAAACTACGTGGATTGGCAAATCAGAATGGAGGACTATTTGCAAGGCAGAAATCTTTATGGAATTGTAGCACCTGATGAGGCTATGCATATTCCAAGATCTAAAGGAGGACCCACACAAGAGGAGACAAATAAGCTCATACTTTGGTGTGAAAGGGATGCTCAAGCAAGGTAGTACCTACTAAACTCCATATGAGACTTTCTATTAACACATATTAGAGGATGCAAGACATCTCAGTGAGCGGATAAGTTAACATCCATTGGAGAGCTGATTGAAGAAAAGGCTATCATGAGGTGAATTCTCAATGGGATTCAAAGTGATAAGCAATGACAATCCTTCACGATGACTTATGATCTCATCATGGATGTGCAAACTGTAGACTTCAACATCTTTCTTGGACAACTGTTGAATAAAGAGGCCAACAATAGCATAAAGTAAGTATAGATCCCTCTCTTTCTCTCTCTACATATTGACACAGTTCTGGATAATGGGGAGAACTGGAGTGTGGGACAGAGACAACTTTTGTGTCTAGGGAGAGCACTTTTAAAGAAGAGCCGCATTTTGTTCCTAGATGATGCGACTGCATCAGTTGATGCTCAAACAGATGCGGTGTTACAAACTGTGATCAGAGAGGAATTCTTAAATTGTACAGTTGTGAGTATTGCTCATCGGATACCCACAGTAATGGATTGTGATATGGTCATGGTTCTTGAAGCAGGGTTTTCATGAATATTCCTTCCTTGCTGCTGATGGTATACCTTGTGACATGGCATAGGCTCGCTATCAGCCTACTATGCCACTTGTTCTTAAAGGGATTTGTAGATCCCTCTCTCTCTCTCTCTCTCTCTCCCCCTCTCTCTCTCTCTCCCTCGTTTCCCCTCTCTCTCTCTTCCCCTCTCTTTCTCTCTCTCTTCCCCTCTCTCTCCCCCCCTCCTCTCTCTTCTTCCCCACCCACCTAATTCCCTCACTCCGCCTCCGCCTAATTACCCTGCCCCCTCCACCTTATACCTCCGCCCTCCGCCTAGTATACCTCCGCCCTCCGCCTAGTATCCCTCCGCCCTCCGCCTAGTAGCCCTCCGCCCCCCGCCTAATTCCCTCCCCTTCCCCTCCTAATTACCCCGCCCCCTCCACCTTATCCCTCCGCCCCCTCCGCCATATGCCTACCTCCGCCCTCCGCCTAGTATCCCTCCGCCCTCCGCCTAGTAGCCCTCCGCCCCCCGCCTAATTCCCTCCCCTTCCCCTCCTAATTACCCCGCCCCCTCCACCTTATCCCTCCGCCCCCTCCGCCATATGCCTACCTCCGCCCTCCGCCTAGTATCCCTCCGCCCTCCGCCTAGTAGCCCTCCGCCCCCCGCCTGATTCCCTCCCCTTCCCCTCCTAATTACCCCGCCCCCTCCACCTTATCCCTCCGCCCCCTCCGCCATATGCCTACCTCCGCCCTCCGCCTAGTATCCCTCCGCCCTCCGCCTAGTATCCCTCCGCCCTCCGCCTAGTAGCCCTCCGCCCCCCGCCTAATTCCCTCCCCTTCCCCTCCTAATTACCCTGCCCCCTCCACCTTATCCCTCCGCCCCCTCCGCCATATGCCTACCTCCGCCCTCCGCCTAGTATCTCTCCGCCCTCCGCCTAGTAGCCCTCCGCCCCCGCCTAATTCCCTCCCCTTACCCCACCAATTCACCAATTCTCCCACCCCCTCCGCCTCTATCCCTCACATCTTCCCTCACATCTCCCCTCACACCTCATAACCCACCCGTCGCACCCCCCTCACTCTCTATCACATCCTTACACACACTCCCACACACATCAACACACACACGCACACACTCATATACATACACATTTACTCACACACATACACACACACACTCACGCACAACCACGCACATAAACACACACACTCTCACACCCATACACATACACACCCACCCATCACACACACACCAACACATGCATGCATCCCCACACACATACCCTCTCACCCCACATATAGGCCCACATACACCTACACACACATAATCATACGTGCACACACCTGTCAGAAGACACTGGGTTGTGAGGAGCATGCAGAACATAAAAGAAAAGGGACATCTAAGCCAATCATGAAGGAGCTTTTCTCAGGATGAGCATGGGTCCAGAAGTACAATGAATCAAAAGCAAGATTGAGTCTCGCACACCATGTGGGCAGTAGTAGAAGGCTCAAGACAAAGATGGCAGGTGCAATGGTAAAAGTGTATTGTCAAGAGTAAAAGTGGCCGCCAACCATTCACGACGACTACCTATTTTTGAGGACCCAATTCAAATCAAAGGAATATTTGACCTACCCTCCAATTTTGGGCATTCAACCGGCACATGATCAGTGGACGTGAAGATTCGGCAAGGCTCTCTTGGCCTATTGGGGCCTATAAAATCAAAGGATTTGTGCTCATTTGAGTTACAACAACACACTGGAGTACATGTACAAGTTTTAGGGATACAGTGGTTCGTGCGTACGTACAGAAGACCTCTCTTGCACTTGGTGGTTTCAAGTCTACTGTGGGAGCTACTCTGTTGTGTATACAGAGGGGAGGCTTCTCAGTGAAGGGCTATGAGCACCATAGTGTAAAAGAGTAGCTTGGATTCTTCTTCTTTTTCCGTGGGTCAGTGTGATTGATTGTGTTCTATTCTCTTGAGAAGATCTTACCACTTGGATTGTTCTGAGTTAGTCTGCATATCAGTGGTCCTTATGCGGATAGGAGAAACTTTTGTATTGGTGTGTTTACTATTCAGGTGATTTGTTAGCCCTAAGCTTGTGGCTGGTTAGACCTAAGTTTACACTTGTGAGCATCATCTATCAATTGCCCAACTTTGTAATCATCTGGTTTGAATCAGGCAGAGTACAGTCTTCATTTGTTATTGGTTGTCCATAATTGCTGAAGCATTTACCATTCTGTAAAATTCTCGTTGTCGGCCTGCTCACAGAAATGTTAAAGGGTATACTTCCCTAAAGAGAACCCCCCTTGAGTAGGTGACGTACTGGACGTGTTTAATCTTCATTCTCTACCTTTGTTAAAAGCGGATACCCCAGTACCTCCTCTACAGTAAGGTAACTCCTATCATGGTAATTCAACTAGTGCTCTATATGCAAATAAGAAGGACAAGAAGCTGAAAGGCAAGAAGAAGGGAGAAGATGAAGAGCAGACTTCCCAAAACAACTTTGCAAGCAAGAACAAGTGGAAAGAGAAGAAGAAAGGACCAAGCCTAAGATCCAAATGTTCAACCTTGTGCCATCTGCGATAAGAACAACCACACCACTCCGAATCGGTGGTTTAATGAGAAGACCCAGAAAGGAAGTTGAAGAGGTGGATATGGCAATAAAAGAGGTAGAGGTGTAGAAAACTTCAACAATAACAATAGAGGCCATAACAAAAGGGACTACAACAATTATTCTGAAGATCAAGCCCATGAAAGCTCAGTGCTTCTAATGAGTCTAAGCCAGAAAGAAGGTAAAGAAGATGATCATTTGTTCTACATAGATTCAGGATATTCAAATCATATTGTAGGCAACATTGCTCTTTTATCTCATTTGGAATGTCCAAAGAATAGACATAAAGTTCAAATAGGGGATGCCACAAAGCACAATGTGTAGAATATTGGTGATTTCAAAGCTTCCAATGGCAAGACAAACATTTAGAGTAAGGTTCTCTTTGTAACCACTATCACTAAAAACCTAATAAGTGTAGTCCAAAAATGGCTCACAAGTTAGGTTCACCGAACATGGAGCTTTTGTGGAAGATCCATGTCAAGGCTTTAAGAAGATAGCTAGAGGTGAGAAGCATGGTAGGCTCTTTACTTTTGAAGTAGGAGAAACCAAGAACAAAGCTCTATTAACTTTTGGGTCTCAAACCCTAAGTGAGCTTGAAGTATGGCATTAGAGACTTGCTCATGTGAATTAAAGAACCTTGAAGGGTATATGTAGGGATCAAAGTGTTCTTGGACTGCCAAACAGGTGTGATGCATGTCAGATTGGAAAGGCACAAAGACAAACATTCAAGCACAAAGGATACATCCACAACAACATATTGTCAGGATCAAGGTATTTTGCCTCATTTATTGATGATGATAGTAGATGGACTATTTTGTACTTTATCAAGAGTAAGAATGAAGTGTTTGATTGCTTTGAAAAGTATCTAACACATGTGGAGAATCATACAGGTAGATCACTCAAGAAGCTCAAATCTGTTGGAGGGGGAGAATACTTCTCCAAAGAGTTTGATGAGTTCTTGCAGGATAAAGGTATCAAAAGGGAAGTGACTACCAAGTAATCTCCTCAACTAAATCCAATTGCGGAGAGGAGAAACAAGACATTGATTGGATAAGCCAGAACAACGCTTGAAGAGAAGAGGTTTCCACATTATCTATGGGTAGAGGCTACTTCAACTACTATGTATCTTGTCAATAGACTACCATCCAAATCAGTTCAAGGTATGAATCCTTATGAAGCATGGCATGGAAGAAAACCTAGTCTTGGACATTGTAAGGTGTTTGGTTGTTTAGCCTATTTTCATGTATGTAGAGGAGGTACTGGGGTATCCACTTTTCTAGAAAATAAACACTTCCAGTACGTCACCTACTCAAGGGGGGTTCTCTTTAGGGAAGTATACCCTTTAACATTTCTGTGAACAGGTAGATAACACGGATTGCACAGAGTGGTAAATACTTCAGAAAATATAGACAACCAATGACCAAGGAAGACCATACACTTCTTGATTCGAATCAGGTGATTACAAGGTTGGGCAGAGAGATGCTCAAAAGTACAAGCTTAGGGTTGATAAGCCACCCTAAAAGTATTAACTCCAATACCACAGATCAACATAAGGGACCGCTAACTCAGAGCAATACAAATGGTAGTATTTCTCAAGAGAATAGAGATTAATCAACACACTGACTCACAGAAAAGAATATAAATCCAAGCTACTCTTTTACACTATAGTGCTCATAGCCCTCCACTGAGAAGCCTACCCTCTGCATCCACACTACAGAGTAGCTCCCACAATAGGCTTGAAACCACCAAGTGCAAGAGAGGGCTTCTGCACGTACGCACGAACCACTGTGTCTCTAAAATTGTACCTTGTACATGTAGCCCAGTGTACCCAAATGAGCACAAATCCCTTGATTTTATAGGCCCCAATAGGCCAAGAGGCCTTGCCGAATCTTCACGTCCATTGATCACGCACCGGTGGAATGCCCAAAATTGGGGGGTAGGTCAAATATTCCCTTGATTTGAATTGGATCCACAAAGATAGGTAGTTGCCGTGAATGGTTGGTGGCAAAAAGCTATTCCCTGCTTCCACCGCGTCCACTTCATACCTTTATCCCATACCGTCATAGGATTGGTGACTAATAAATCATTTTCAGTAATTTGAACTTGTTTTGCCAACCATCCTGGTCAAAGGGGTCTTCGATCGACACAATTGGTTACTTCTTTAAAAATCCCGTCCATATTCCTTCTTCCTGGCACTCTTTAGATTAGGGTATACTTCTGAGCCTATTTTCATAGCTTTGCTGAAGGAAGAGGCTCCAGTAGGGAGATGTGTAATATTGTGGGTGTGTGTGTGTGTGCCAGCGGAAGTGAGAATGTGTGTGGATGGTTATGTGTGGGCATAAATGTGTATGAGGGTGTGCGGGGCATAAATATGGGGGCCTTTGTGTGTGCTTGTGTGGGTACACATGTGTGTAGTTGTGGGTGTGTGTGTATTGCATGTGTGAGGGTGTGGGGGCGTGTGCATGTGCATGTGTATTGCATGTGAGTGAGTATGTGAGTAAGAATGTGTCGGTGTGTGGGTGCGAGTGGCATGTGTGTGAGATGGGTATGTATGTGCAAGTGTGTGTGTGTGCATGGGTGTATGTGATGGTATGTGTGTGAGTGTGTGTGCGTTGTGCGCATGTGAGTGTGTGTGAGTGGGGTGTGTGTGTGAAAATGTGTGTGTGCTTGTGTATGTGTGGGGGACTGTGTGTGTGTGGAGGTGTGAGTGCGCGAGGGGGAGGGGAGGGCGGCAGAGGTGTGGCGGCAGAGGTGTGAGGGGGGTGTGAGGAGGAGCAAGCGGGGGTGAGCGGGAGGGGTGGCGGGGAGCTAGGGGGGGGGGGGAGGGGTTGCGGTGGGAAGTGGGCGGGGCTATGGGGGGAACTGGGCGGGACTATGCGGGGGGCTGCGGGGGAAACTAGGCGGGGTGCGGGGGCGGGGTGGGGTCTAGGCGGAGGCGGGGGCGGGGGGAGGAAGGCGGAGGGTGGGGCGGAGAGAGGGTGGGGGGGAGAGAGGGTGGGGGGACTAGGCGGAGGGGGGCGGGTGCGGGGTGGTGGGGAGCAGCGAGGGCGGTAGGCGGGGACTAGGCGGAGGGGGGCGGGTGCGGGGTGGCGGGGAGCAGCGAGGGCGGTAGGCGGGGACTAGGCGGGGTGCGGGGGCGGAGTGGGGCGGAGGAGAGAGAGGGGCGGAGGGGGCTTGCGGGGGGTACTGGGCGGAGGCGGGGGCGGGTGGCGGGGGGGGGATGGCGGATGGGTGGTGCGGAGGCCAGCGGGCGGGGGAGGAGAGAGAAGGGAGGGGGCTTGCGGGGGGTACTGGGCGGAGGCGGGTGGCGGGTGGCGGGGGGGATGGCGGATGGGTGGTGCGGAGGCCAGCGGGTGGGGGAGGAGAGAGAAGGGAGGGGGCGGGCGGGGGAGGAGAGAGAAGGGAGGGGGGCTGCGGGTGGGTGGTGCGGAGGCCAGCGGGCGGGGGAGGAGAGAGAAGGGAGGGGGCTGCGGGTGGGTGGTGCGGAGGCCAGCGGGCGGGGGAGGAGAGAGAAGGGAGGGGGGAGAGAGAGGGGAAGAGAGAGAGGGAGATAGAAAGAGAGAGAGAGAGAGAGAGAGAGAGAGAGAGAGAGAGAGAGAGAGAGAGAGAGAGAGAGAGAGAGAGAGAGAGAGAGAGAGAGAGAGAGAGAGAGAGAGAGAGAGAGAGAGAGAGAGAGAGAGAGAGAGAGAGAGAGAGAGAGAGAGAGAGAGAGAGAGAGAGAGAGAGAGAGAGAGAGAGAGAGAGAGAGAGAGAGAGAGAGAGAGAGAGAGAGAGAGAGAGAGAGAGAGAGAGAGAGAGAGAGAGAGAGAGAAGAGAGAGAGAGAGAGAGAGAGAGAGAGAGAGAGAGAGAGAGAGAGAGAGAGAGAGAGAGAGAGAGAGAGAGAGAGAGAGAGAGAGAGAGAGAGAGAGAGAGAGAGAGAGAGAGAGAGAGAGAGAGAGAGAGAGAGAGAGAGAGAGAGAGAGAGAGAGAGAGAGAGAGAGAGAGAGAGAGAGAGAGAGAGAGAGAGAGAGAGAGAGAGAGAGAGAGAGAGAGAGAGAGAGAGAGAGAGAGAGAGAGAGAGAGAGAGAGAGAGAGAGAGAGAGAGAGAGAGAAATAGATGCATTGAAGGAGATGGACACTTGGGATTTGGTTCCAATGTCATCCAATCAAAATGCAATTGGTTACAAATGGGTGTATAAGGTTAAAAGAAACTCAAATGGATCAATTTGCAAGTACAAGGCAAGATTAGTTGCCAAAGGATGCTCACAAACTCATGGTATAGACTATGAGGAAACATTCTTACCAGTTCCAAAGATGACTACAATCAAAACATTGATAAGTGTAGCTACTACACTTATCAAGAAAGCAGACTTAAGAAAGCATTGTATGGATTGAAACAAGCTCCCAGAGCTTGGAATTATAGGTTGGTTACATACCTTCAAGATCAAGGCTTGAGACCTTGCAACTTAAATCCTTCTCTATTCATATAAAACGATCACAATGATGTTATCTATCTATGTGTTTATGTAGATGATATTATTGTGACAAGTGATGATTTGAATGGCATTCAAAGGATCAAGAGACACATGCTAGAGGAGTTCAAAATCGGTGACTTAGGTTAGCTCACATATTTCCTAGGTATGTAGGTGATATACATCTATATGTACTCGTTTCAGAGGAGATACATGCAAGATCTACTTCTTAAGTAAAAAACGGAGAACACTAAACCTACAGTGACACCTTTGGAGATGAAACATAAAATTTATGTTTATAAAGGTGAGAAAATTGAAGACATTAAGGAATATCAAAGCTTGGTAGATAGCTTGATATATCCTACTCATATAAGAGTAGATATCTCACATTACATAGGAGTTCTAAGCCAATTCATGTACTCTCCAAGAAGACCACACATGGATGCAGCTAAGAAAGTACTTAAGTATCTCAAAGGTACAATCGATGAGGGTATATTCTATCCTAACTCTTCAGATTTGGATATCAAAATCTATTTTGATGTAGATTGGGTAGGAGCTAAGGATGATAGAAGAAGTACCTCTAGTTGCTTAGCATTTGCACGTTCAAAGCTAGTGTCATGGAGTTCCAAGAAGCAACCAATAATTGCTTTATCCTTAGCTGAAGCAGAGTATACAAGTTTGACCATAGCAACTCAAGAGGCAATATGGTTAAAAGCATTGTATATAGATTTGGGACCTGTGAATACAGATTTGGGACTGTGACTTCCAAACCTCACATATTTAGAGATAATGTAAGTTCCATGCATCTAGTAGCAAACCCTATTTTTCATGCAAGAACAAAACACATAGAGGTTCATTAACACTTTATTAGGGAGAATCTCATGGCAAAGGAGATTGAAATCTCTTTTGTTCCAATTGAAAAGCAAGTAACAGATATGATTAAGAAGTCACTTGATGGAATAAAGTTTTTAGATTCAAAACTATGGCATGCATTCAACCTATTAGAGAATGAAGACTAAAGCATACTTTAGCTTGAGGGGGAGCTGTTGGAACATTAAGCTTACACTATGCTTGAGGTGGAATTGATCTACATCAAGTCATGGAGCACTTCAAGAGTCTATATAAGGACTTCAAATCACTTGCACATTACATGAAAGCATTACACATACATTTTTGGCCATCATTGTCTTGCTCCTTCATTTTTTTGCATCATCGTCTTCAATAACACTAAGCTTGCAGAGGTTGCTCCTCTCTCTACAGAGCTCTCGATTGTATGCGAGAGGAATCATTAGAAAGATAATAACATCTAGTTTATGTTTATAAGTTCTTAGAGCATTTGGTTTTGTAAATTGGGAGAAATTTCAGTTTTGCTATATTAGGGTCTATCTCTATGCATTCTTGAGAAACAGAAGGTACCATTGTTGAGTGTTAGGTTCATTCAAAAAGAATATTTTGCTTATTCCTTGTACTCTTGTGCATTCTAGACACTCCATTCTATGTGTATCACTCCACCAAAAGTATTATTTCTAATTGTAATCACACTGGTCACTATGAGCATTTGAAGTGGACTATCTCGTCCAAAGATAGTAAGTTTTTTGAGCTAGTAAATGTGCAAACCTATCTATTTTCTATTGACTCTTTCTCCTTGATGCTCCAGAGTACATAATGCATTTTATTGCACTTATCACATGCCTATAAGGTCTATTTAAGTCTTCATAAGCTCAAGGGATGGTCTTGTGCCAGTTGGCTAGACCAAACGTAGTCGCTTCGCAACTCACTTTTCTACCTCCTATAAGCTTCTCCAAGTTCTTTCATAGATTATCTGAATTCCTAGGAACAATATGAGTTCTCCAAGATCACTAATCTTGAATTCCAATTTCATATGTTACTTGATTCCTTCTATCTTAATCACATCATCATTTATCAAAGTTATGTCTCTACATAACCACATAGATAGATAACTGCATAGTTGAAGTTGTAGTAGTACTCCCAAGATCCACACCACCTTGCATGGAAGCAAGAAGGAAGGCTCAAGCTAGAATCTCCTCTCATCCAAACCAACCTCCAACATGCCCATGCCATTGGCCATCAGCCTCAGGCCATGCCACATGCCCATGTCAACATGGAGAGAAGGGCTGTCAAAGATCCTTATGCATGTGAAGAATACAAGTAATGCAACTGCTCTAGTCACACAAAAGAGAAACATGCATGGGCACACACACCTCACTCTCTTACACTCTCAAGGACACAATACAAGAGTGTACATAGTCTAAGAGTAAAACAGAGCATTCTTCCGTTCATAAAGAATATCTATATGAGAGCATATCGAACCAAAAGCTTCCCCTCTTTACAAAAATGAGGTTCTATATATAGGATAAGCACATCTCCCCATGTGCTCCTTTTGAAAAGTCAAAAAGTGAATATCTCTAACTAACATATCTCTAGGAGATTCCAAAATCTCTTTTGTAACAAATAAATCCCAAAAAAGGGACACGCGTGGGATTTTCACGTGTAAGCTTCTACATATGTTGAAAAAGGTGGATTTATTTAAGAGGCTTCCACACCATAACATAAGGGAAGTATTAAAAAGTGCTTAGGAGAGTGTTCCCATGGGCACATCTCCATTATACAAAAAAGGGTCTTTTTGAGTAATAAAAGGGGGGCCTATGCACAACAAAAATTATGAGAAACCCCTAATAAGCAAACATTCATTATTAACATTTTTGATGAACAATGAAGGGGTTGAATTGCTTGATTTAAATTATTGATCTTTCAAATATGTTACCAACCTATAGTTCCATGCTCTTGGGGCTTGTTTTAAACCATACACTACTTTCTTAAGCATACAATATACATATTTAGGTTCATTAGGGTTCTCATACCCTAGGGGTCATGACATATATAACACCTCATTGATCCATCCATTGAGGAAAGCTTTATTCATATCAAGTTGAAGTAGCTTCCAATTCCTTGCAACTGCAACACTAAGCAAGATTTTGATTGTTGTAATCTTGGCCACATGAGAGAAAGTTTCTTCATAGTCTAGGCCCTCTGTTCAAGCACATCCTTTAGCAACCAATGTGGTTTTCTACATGTAAATAGAGCCATATAAATTCCTTTTCAATTTGTACACCCATTTGCAACCTATTACCTTTGTGTTGGTTTGCATAGGAACCAACTCCCATGTGTCCATCTATTCAAGAGGTTCAATTTCCTCTTTCATGGTGTAGTGTCCAAATTTCGATGTGAGATCCTTTTGGCCTCCAAATGCATTATTACAACAACTATGCAATCGCTTTTTCCTGATTCTACCAAACATACATAAAAGTTTGGGCTCCCTATTATAAGAGGCTCATTTTGTGCTATGGGTAAAGCAGAGCTCAAAGGGTGTTTTTATTTAACTTCTTGAGATACCATCATTTTTAACATCATGTTATTTAGTCGCTCACCATGGATATAATCAATGATGTATTTTATATGTTGGCTTTTGCGGATAAGTAGGATTGTACTAATTACACATTGTGGGCATATATGATGCATCATGTATTGGTAGCAAAAGGATTATGGAATATTTTGTAAGGTGTTGAAAAACGTCCTACCACACCCACAAATATAGTTATTAAAGGTGATGTAGATGGCATTGAAGATGATGACATTCATTTTCTTCATCATGATGTGGTTTTTGCTCCACTTAATATGAATCAACTTTGTTGGGATGACAATCATGCTCATGTACATGCATTGATATCTTTCTCTACCAAAGAAGCCATTATCTATCACATTAACTCTTGCAAGACGACAAAGGATGATTCCATACAATTAAAACCTTATGCTAGGCAAGAAATGAGGCTCCTTTTTCTTACCTCTTAAAGTAGTTCAAGAGTGAGCATATGAATGAAGGTGATTCCATGGATATTATTTTAATAAAGATCAAATACTTGAACGATTTTATTTTTGTTGATGAAGTCTTTCAATATAGTTTACTTGTGCAAATTGTTCTTTATGGTCTTATAGATTCATATTAGAGTTTTGCTTCAACTCTTTGATTGATGATGACATGCAATAAAAATGCCTTAAAATATGAGGTGTTAGTCTTTGCTTTGTTACAAGAAGATTAGTCCAAGAAGAATAGTCAATTATTAATGTTGTAGATCAATCTTTCTTAGTTAGTCAGAAGGCAAAGATAAATGATATCATCTACTAGTAAGCAGAAATTTGCTAAGGCTATATAGTCTAAGAACAAAGACAAATATGAGCGGAGAATAGAAAATCAAAGATAGTTTTACAAATATTGTAAAGGAAATGATAATGTCATAAAGAGTTATCAAAAAGTGGTTGTAAAAGAGGAAAAGAAGAAAGAGGTTGCAATGGTTGTTGGAGAGGCCTTTACACCTAAGATAGATTCTACTAATCCTTTTTTTTTCATAAATGGAAGTTTGACAATAGCCTACTCTCCGAGACTTTATTTAATAGATAAAACAATTGTACAAGAGAACAACCTTAGTACCCATGGGACCCCCCGAATCCCACAAAGCAGGGGTTACATGCATAGAGAGCTTTACAAATTAGGTTGATCATCCTCTCAAGCCCTTCATGTGGGGCCCATTTGTTCTTTATCTGGTTGTTCTCAAGGAAAGATACTCTATGATGTCTAAAAGGTGGGTGTTTCTTACAATTGGAAATTCTTTTTCCTAAAAGGATGATGGATTTTTCTACCCACCATTCTTTAAGAGGGTTTCCAAAATTGGCTACACAGCTCTCTTTCCATATCTTCTAGAGGGTCTCACCTCTAATCGCATTTCACAATGATGAGGAACAACCGATCACTTCTCCTAGCAAAGCTTGTTTCTAATTGATTTGTCCTTGTAGCAACACAATTTTTTCAAGGGTCTACAAAACTAACTTTGACTTGGGGCATGAGAATAAAAGGTGTCCTAAGTCCTCATTGCCACATAGGCATCATTTGCACCATAAGAGGGCCTCACAAATTTTGCTAGCCTTTACATTGGTCCAAATTCACCAGTGGAGAATTCGCCAGATAAGCATTGACTTTTTTATTTCAATGAGGGGATGCCAAATGGATTGGAACTTAAAGTCCCATCGCAAGCCCAACCAATCAAGGCAGCACTTACTATTAAGCATGACATGGAAATCCAGAATCTTCTTGAATCTTGGAATTTTGTGAATGCTATTGGCATTGTTCCATCTAAGACCCTCATGGCGAGGAGGGTCCTAACCAATGAGGATATGAGTCTTCGAGCAATCCCAAGTGGTAAATCTGCTCTAAATAGGATCCATTCTTCATAGTTCACTCTCACATTTGGCTCCATGTCCTCAAATCTAATCCAAAGGCAAGTATCTTGGTTCCATAGGTGTTTGCACAAACGGAAACCTTTGTTCCATAGCTTTCTAGCTTTTTGGAGGTCCCAAGACTCCACACCTCTAATGCCCTTGATAGGGAACTAGATTGAATTGTTCTACTAATCTTGTTCAGAATGAAGAAGGGGTGTTTACTACTATTTGCAACAATGACCCATCTAATCATGAGCATTGTATGTCTATAGTGGAATCAAATGTTTGGTACTTTGATAGTGGAGTAAGCAAACATATTACTTCATAGCACAATTTCTTCATCTTACTTGAGCCTCGCCGAGGATGGAGTACTATCACATGTGCTCACCAATCCTCTTGTCCTGTAATGGGTGTTGGTAAGGTCATTCTGACTGTTACTCATGGTAGTTATTTCACATTGTTAGATGCCTTGTATGTGCCAGGGATCATGAAACATTTGTTGTTAGTTTTAGCATCAGCTAAGATTGGATTGGTTATTGAATTAGATGATGATAGATGCATAATTCATGATCTCTTAAATGGTGATATTATTGTTGCTTCTAGTATTTTATTTTGTGGGATGTATAAGCTCATGGACTATGCAAAATCTATCGATTATTCAATAGGTAGTTCAAGATTCTCACACTATCTCACCTTTAAAACTTTCGCATGCACACTTTGGTCATCTGAGTATTACTAGTTTGCTTCACCTACGGAAATATGAAATGGTGTTCTCTTTGCCCAAACTTAAGGCACCTTGTAGAAATGTGCATGAAGATTGTATTTTGGGCTAAATGCAACATTCCTCCTTCCCAAAAGATTGTTTAATTCTTTTGGGAGCTACCTTCACTTTGTGATTTTTATTGATGAATTCTCTAGGCATGCAGTGGGTGTATCCATTGAAAGCCAAGTCTGAAGTGTTTATGTGTTTCAAATAGTTTTTGGTTATGACTCAAAATCTTGCACCATGTTAAATGGGTAGTCTCCGTTTTGAACAGGGGGAGAATACATGTCTTCTAATTTCAATGCATTCTTAGCTAAGTCTGGGATAAAAGATCGATGTACAATGCCATATATACCTCAAAAAGATGGATTTTTTAAAAAAAGAACATGTCTCACATGGAGATGGGGAGGTGTATGGCCAACATTCAAGATTTATCATGTAGTTTCTAGCTTAAGGTTGTTATGTGTGCAACATATGTACTTAATAGGTCTCCCACAAAAGCATCACAATCAATCACTCCATATGAGTTTGTCATGGTCAGAAGACATCTGTTGCTCATCTTTGTGTCTATGGTTGTTTGGTATATGCATTAGTTCCTGCACAAGAATGCAAAAACTTGGATGATGAAGTAGTGAAATGTATTTTGGCTGGGTACATTTCTAAAAGCAAAGGTTATAGTGTGTATCATCTAGAAACTATACACATTTTTATTACCCTTGATATTGTTTCTATGGAGGATGCAATTCAACCATTACTTTCACATGCCTAAGAGTCATCGGTTAGCTCTAAAGATGTGTATGAAACTATTTTGCCTCTTTATACAGGTGTAGAGTCAAGTTCAATTCCAAATGAGGCAATATCAAAACCATTAGAAGTTGTACATGATGATGTGGATCATTCCATTTCAGATGCAGATTTACATGGTGCACTTGATGTGAGGACTGGCATAGAAGAGGATAAAACTATGCCTCAATGGTTGGTGCAAACTTTGAGAGATATCAAATTATATGCAACTTTTTCATATCGTACTTGATCAGGCTCTCATCATGCTTCCTTTGCATTAGATTTCTATGCAATGTTTGGCTGTAGTCTTTGTGGTGAGAATGAGCATGTTTCTTTTGATGAAGCACAAAATTATGAAATTTGGATGGCTATTATGCAACGAGATTATGATGCTATTATGAAGAATGGTACTTGTTTCTTATGTGATTTACCTCTTGGCAAAAAGGCCATTGGCACTAATTGGGTGTAAGAGTTGAAATCTAAGCTTGAGGGAATATTTGACATGTATAAGGTGAGGCTTTTTGCCAAAGGTTATTCTCAAGAGAGAGGCATTGATTTTGATAAGACCTTTGCTCCCACATACCGAGTGAGCATTGTTCATAGAACTTGTGCACTTGTCACTCATCATGGTTGGAGTGTACATCAATTGGAAATTTAAACAGCATTTTTTATTGGTGACTTATATGAAGAAGTGTATGTATTTTAGACTTGTAGTTTTGTGTAGAAAGGGCATGAAAAAGTGCAAGTTAAGAAAGACATTCTATGGTTTCAAGAAAGAACTAAGAGCTTGATATGAGAAGATATATTTCTACTTGATTGCACATGATTTTGAGAACAATCCAAATGCGAGCACCTTATAGAGTAAGCATGTAGATGATGTAGTTATGATCATCATTGTATATGTTGATGAAATCTTTCTCATTGGTCCTAATGAGAGGCATATTGCTGAATTTAAGGCTGATTTGCATGCATCTTTTGAGACATCCAACTTGGGTCATTTGCATCATTCTTTGGGAATTCCATTTATGTAGGTTAATGGGGGAATGATGGAAGATTTCTCCTCCTATGCACAACAAGAAGCTTGGACCGCGCCCAAGCCTAGCTACTCTCTGACTATTAGTCACTAAAACTATTAAGCTCTCAATTCCCTAATTCAATTAACAAAACCTTTTAGCCACATCATACAACACTAAGAAATTTCTAATGACATATGGATCACTAGAATGGGACACCTTTAGGCTAGTCAACACAATCACACAAGACATACTATTTTTCCTAACAAGATTTGGGATAGACCACTAGAGAAAGAGATAGCTAAAATGCATATTGCACTAAGACTTTTCCAAAAAACTTTTGGATGTAAAATTCTTGCTTTATAAGACTTCTAGCAAGTAAAAGAAACAAAATGGATCTTCCTATGGAAAGAAAATGAAGTCCTAATAGGTTGCTATAGGAATTCAACACCCTTTGGAAAGGGTAGGAGACATATACAAGAGAATATGAACTTGTATAATAGACATGTTGGAGTTAGATGTCTTCGGAAGCAGGCGAAGAACACAAGGAAGAAGAAGAAGCTTGGGGCACATCACACAATATTGAATGTATTACCACTAGAATGTACAAAGATAAGTAACCTGTTAGGGCTATAGATGTATATACAAGCCGGGGGAAAGAAACCACCTAAAGAGGGAAAAAGTGCCCCGACGATCATAGTGTGTTCACACACATCGCTACCAAAATATATCAACAAATCCCCCCTAGGAGTGATGCGATGAACAAGGAGCTGGCACTCAAGTATAAGGAAGTGCCAAGCTATGTGGAATCAATAAAAAAAAGTAAATAAGCCCAAATCTTTGTGGAAAGCTTCAAACTTCTCCCTAGGCAGAGCCATCGGCAAAAGTTCTGTAATGTTCTCCTACGTGGGCACATATGCCAAGCTGATCTCTCTAGTAGAGAACCTCTCCCTGACAAAATGATAATTCCCCTCAATGTTCTTAGTGTGAGCATGGAACACATGGTTCCTCGCAATTGCCAGTGCATTCTGACTGTTAGTGAAGATGGTGGTGGAAGAAGATTGACCAACACCCAAATCAGCATAAGGCATCTGAGCCACACACACTCAATAGTCACTGGGAAAGCTGCCTTATACTCAGCCTCACAACTAGAAGTGGCCATAGTAGGCTGCTTCTTGATCAACCAAGATATACATGAGCTACCAAGCATGAAGCAAAAGCCACTAGTGGACACACGAGTGTCATAATAACCAGCCCAGTCAGAGTCAAAAAAATCATGCAAATCTAGCGGTAGTGATCCCCCCTTGGGATAAAACAATCCAAGTAGCCGGGTACCACTAAAGTAGCAAAAGATGCACTTAATTGCCTACCAATGCTTGACACTGGGGAAATGCATAAACCTGTTCATCTGTGAGACAACAAACTGAATATCTGGCCAATTAATGGATAAGTGAATCAAGCATCCAATAGTCTACTGATAGAGAATAGCATCAAATGCATCTCCAGCATCATGAAGACCAAATCCTAAACGTGTTTCCATAGGAGTGGCAATAGATTGACAACCCTCAAGGCCAAAATGCTGCAACAATGTGTCAATATATTTTGTTTGACACAAAGCTATTCTACCATCAACATGCATAAATTGAATGCCGAAATAATGATGCAAATGCCCCAAATCAGAAATCTCAAGAAAATCAGGCTAAAAATCAGCCTAAAAATCAGCAATATGCTTTTCATGAGGACCAGAGAGCCTCATGTCATCAACATTCACAGCAATGATCAAAAGCACATCATTTGCACACTTAATATATAATGTGGTCTCAACTAGATTGTTCTCAAAACCATGTGCAATCAAATAGGCATGTATCTTTTCATACCAAGCATGGGTGCTTGCTTTAAACCATATAATGCATTCTGCACACCTGGTTTTCATGCCCTTTCTGCACAAAGCCACGAGGCTGAAAAACATACACTTCTTCATGCAAGTCACCATTCAGAAATGTTGTTTTAATCCATCCAACTGATGTACATTCCAACCATGATGAGCTACAAGTGCACAGATGCTACGAACAGTAGTTATCCGACATGTAGGTGCAAAGGTCTCATCAAAATCAATACCTCGTTGTTGCGCATAACCATTTGCAAAAAGCCTAGCCTTATACATGTCAATTGTTCCATCAGGCTTACGCTTCAACTTATATACCCACTTAGTGCTGATGGCCTTCTTGCCAAGAGGAAAGTAACATAAGGCCAAGTACCACGGCTCACACTCATCACATACACTAGAGGCAGCCATATCATAGCAATCTGATGCAAAAGAGGCACTATGAGAGCCTGAATGAGTACGGTATGATAGAGATGCATCTAATTTGCTATCATGCAAAGTCTGCACCAACCATGTTGGCATAGTTTTTGCCTCCTCAATATCAAATCTCTCATCAACAAGTGCATCATGTAAATCTGCATCACAAATGGAATGATCTGCATCATCACATGAAACCTACAAAGGTTGAGAAGTTGCCTCATTAGGACCAGCACTAGACTATCCACTTGTAAAAAGAGACAGCAAAGTATCATACATGTCTTTGGAGCTAACAAATGTCTCCTTAGTACATGAAAGTAATGAATGAATAACATCTTCCACAAAAACATCACAACTAACCAAAATGCATTTAGTCTATGGATGATATAGACTATCGCCTTTGTTTTTAGAACTGTACCAAACAAAAATACATTTTACTACTTTATCATCCAATTTCTTGCGATGTTATTCAAGCACTAATGCATATTCCAAACAACAAAAAACACACTGGTGAGCAACAGATGGCTTACGACCATGCAAAGCCTCATCTAAAGTGATAGAGTACATTGCTTTAGTGGGAAACCTATTAAGTACATAAGCTGCACACATGACAACCTTAAGCCGCAAACTATGTGGTAAAGCCTGACTCTTGACCATACACCTCACCATCTCCATGAGTGAGCTGTTCTTCTGTTCAACAATGCCATTCTGTTGAGGTATATATGAAACTATAAAAAGATGTTTTATCCCATGTTCAATAGAAACACACTAAAGTCAGAAGACATATATTCCTCCCCCTCAATCAGAGCAAAGGGTGCCCATTTTACATGCTGAAAGATTTTCAGCCAAAACCAAAAATTGTTTGAAGCACATAAACACTTTGGACTTTGCTTTCGATGGATATACCCATGAATGCCTAGAAAAATCATCAATGAAAGTCACAAAGTAAAGATAGTTTCCAAAAGAAGGTGTCTGCATAGGACCAGAAACATCATTATGTATAAGCAACAAGTTTTGAGTAGCTCAAACTGAACCATCTTTTGGGAAGGATGAATAATTCATTTTGCCCAAAATACATCCTTTGCAAACATGTTTACCGCTGCCTCAAGTTTGGTCAAAGAGGACACCATTTTAGATTTTTGTAGGCGTACTAAACTAGCAAAGTTCAAATGACCAAAGTGTGCATGCCAAAGCTTTGCATTTGACATAGCCTAGGAATCATTTACTGCACATGCTGAATCATTCATAGATTTTTCATAGTCTATGAGCTTATACAGCCCACGACATAAAATTTGAGAAGCTGTAATCATGTCGCCATTTGACAGATCATGAACTGTACATATGTCATCAATAAAATTTCACAACCAAGCCAATATTGGCTTTTGTAGAAACTGATAACAGATTTTTCTTGATCCTTGGCACAAATAGAGCATTTGATGATGTAAAAGAACTACCATCAATAATATTTAGAATGATCTTACCAACTCCCATGATAGGATAAGAGGAGTTGTTGGCACATGTGATAGTATTCCTTATAGAGGTAGGCTCAAGTGAAGTGAAGAAAATGCACTACGAGGTAATATGTTTGGTTGCCCCACTATCAAAATACCAAACATCTGAGTCTGCTGTAGAAATACACTACTCATGAGAAGATGGGTCAAAACTGCAAATAGTAGTAAATGCCCATTCTTCATTCTGCACAAGATTAACAGACTCTATTTTTGGTATTGAGGCCTCTGCAACAACCATTCCAGCCTCTTTTTTCTTTGCCTCTTTACCAACCAATTTTGGACAGCTCTTAATGACATGATCATTTCCTTTACAATATCTGCAAAACAATTTATGCTTTTCTGATTTCCTCTCATCTTTCTCTTCCTTCTTTGAATGTGCAGCATTTGCAGATTTTTGCTTGCTAGTAGATGAGCTCCATTTACCTTTTCCCTTCTCAGTAGCAAGGAAAGCTTGATATTCAACATGCATAATAGACTTGCTACCTAGACTGATCTTCCTACAATAGAACAGAAACTAACTCTCCAAATGTTAAGGCATTTGGATTGCCTTGCATCATCAAACGAAGAGTAGAATCAAAACTTTGATATGCGTTGGGAAGACCATTCAGAAGAGTTTGCACAAGTGAAACTGTCAGGAAGGCTAGTAATCAATTGTTCCTTCAAATCCTTGATCTTTGTCAAAAAATTGTCCATAGATTCACCTTCATTCATGTGGTCATCTCCAACTGCTTTTGGAGGTAAGCAACACGAGCCTCATTCTTAGCCTCCTGAAATGTGGTACGTGTATCCCAAGCATCCTTAGTTATTCTACAAGAGCAAATGTGAGGAATAATGGCATGTTTAATAGACAAAGCTATCAATGCATGTGCTTGAGCATCTCTGCCATCCCAACTATTTGCTCTACAATAGGTGCAACAGGAACCGCAACACGAACACGAATCTGTATGATATCACCATCTTCGACGCCATCTACATCACCTTTAGTACCTGTATTTGCAGGTGTAATAGGATGTTTTCCAAAACCCTGCACAATATTCCAGAGTCCTTTTGGGACCAATAAATGACACATCATATAAGCCCACAATGGGTAATTCATACCATCCAACTTATCCATAATAGCCAACATACAAAATACATCACTGCTTTCAGCCATGGCCACTGACTAAAATACCCTGATGTAGAAAAATGATTGTATCTGAAAATGTTGAATAGAATTACCCTATCGAGTTTTGCTAAACCTATAGCAGACTTTGAGGTGCTTATATTGGCGAACTGAAATCTGTATATATCTTTGGCACAAAAAGATGAAATAGCGTGCACAAGCACTACAATAGTACATTCAGAGGCCAAAACGAGCTTAGATCATGATTGCGACACCACAAAGCAAAGATGTTTTGATCTCCTAATCACCCTGAGTATGCTCATCAAATTTCGTGCGATTCTAAGACTGTGACTAGAGGGGTGTCGATGATGCCCTAGATGAAGTGACGACCTACTCTATACCGATTGTTGGAGTTAGACGTCTGTGGAAGCATGCAAATGGCACAAGGAAGAAGAAGAAGCTTGGAGCACAACACACAATACTGAATGTATTACCACTATAATGTACAAAGTTAAGTTACCCGTTAGGGCTGTTGGGTGTGTGTAGAAGTGCGAGACACACACAAGAAGCACACACAAGGAGCATAAACGCAACAAGACACACAAAGAAGACGATGGCTAGAATAGCTCTCTCTATTGATCAATGAACTGAACTGAAGTAAGAGCTGAATAATATCCCTAAGTACAAAGTACCACCACATATGAGAGTATCAAGTATGTGGTAACATGGGGAAAAAACCTCTAGCCAGCACTAGAGTAAAAAGTGCCCATGTATAGGGGAAAGTTTCACATCAAAGCTACTCGAGGAACACATAAGTGTAACAAACCCCCCTGGAGCAAATGATGTGAACACATACAGGGAGTGACAGATCAGCCCCCATAAGGTAACAAGCCTAAAGCTTTGCAAAAAGCTTCAAACTTTTCCCATGGAAGAGCTTTGGTGAATATGTCTGCCACATTATCTTGTGTAGGCACATATACCAAATCAATATTTCCTTCATGAAGGCGCTCTCTCACATAGTGATAATGCACCTCAATATGTTTGGTCCATGCATGAAACACTAGGTTTTGTGCAACAGCCAAAGCACTCTGACTATCTGTGAGAATATGCGTAGCAACATCAATCTCCATGCAAAGATCCATCAATAGGCGTCTCAGCCATATACACTCCACTGTAGCTGTGAAAACTGCCCTGTACTCAGCTTCACAACTCGATGTCGCCACTGTAGGTTGCTTCTTACTCAACCAAGATATGCATGAGTCTCCAAGGAAAAAGCAATTACCACTAGTGGACACGCGAGTATCATAACAACCAACCCAATCACTATCTGTAAAAGCTTGCAAGCATGGCTGAACATCTCTGCCATAAAAGAGACTTAAGCTCAAAGTGCCTCAAAGATATCTAAACACACGTTTCACCGCTTGCCAATGCTTAGTGCCAGGGCTATGCATGAATCGACTCAATTGGGAAACTGCATACTGTATATCCGGCCTTGTGTTGCATGCATATATAAGACATCCCACAACTTGCTGATAAAGAGAAGTGTCAACTGCATCACTAGAATCCTCAACTGAGAGCCTGAATCCTGTCTCAACTGGTGTGGAAACTGGCTTACAATCCTCAAAGTCAAAACGCTGAAGTAGTTTTTCAACATACTTTGCTTGATGCATAACAATTCCCCCCTCAACGGATACAAACTGGATGCCAAGATAGTAGCTCAAAAGACCAAGATAAGTGACATCAAAAGTATGCTGCAAATCAGCCATAAGAATGTCAAGTTTTGCATCACATGACCCAGTCAAGAGTATGTCATCGACATAAAGAACAAGCACTATAAGATCAGCCCTATTTTTACGTACATAGAGTGTGCTTTCAATCGGACTACATGTGAAGCCAAGAGCAATCAAGTGCTTATGTATTTTGTCATACCATGCACGTGGAGCTTGCTTCAGACCATATAAGGCTTTATGCAAGCGACAAACCATATGATCTTTCCCTTTCATAGCAAATCCAGGAGGTTGCTTCACATAGACCTCTTCTTGCAAATATCCATTCAAGAAGGCTGTTTTTATGTCCAATTGATGCACTTTCCAACCTCGATGGGGAGCCAATGCAACCACGGTACGAATGGTAGTCATGCATGAAGTAGGTGCAAAAGTTTCCTCATAGTCAATGCCATATTGTTGTGCATATCCTTTGGCAACCAATCTAGCTTTGTAGCGATCAATGCTACCATCAGATTTTCTCTCAATCTTATAAACCCACTTTGTACCAATGGCATTCTTTCCTTATGGCAATTCACATAACTCCCAAGTACCATTCCTATGTATGGAATCCATTTCCGATTGCATAACACTCATCCATTGTGGATTGTCACATGCATCTTCAAAAGAAAGTGGCTCTTCATTACATGCTGTAGCAATAAGAGAATAATTCACAAAATTATTTGATGCATGGTGAGAGCTTGATCTTCTTCTACCAACTAAAGGTGCACTCAATTTGGTGTCTTGCAAAGTTTGTTTCAGCCACTTTGGCATAGATTGTGCACTCTTGATAGACATGCGTTCATTATGTAAAACATCTTCAATATGTACATCATGCATGGGCTGAATTTCATGCTCAGTTTCAGCCATATTTTGACGCAAATGTTCAGCCATATGTGGCTGGAAATTTCCAACAGTTTTGATAATTTTTGGCTGAATTTTTTCAGCCATGTTTGGCTGTAAATTCTCTGCATTTTCAGCCCTATTTGGCTGGAATTTTTCAGCCCTTTGAACCTCAGTTGGCTGGTCTACATGGCCATAGTCAAGCACACCATTTTGGAACAAAGGCATGAGTGTATCGAACACATCTTGTGAGCTAACTGTTGGCAGTTTTTTGCATTCAAGTAGAGGGAAAACTGAATTTTCAGCAAATAGCAAATCTCGACTCACAATAATTGTGTTCGTCAATGGATGGTACAACCGATATCCCTTACTTTCAGCACTATAACCAACAAATATACATTTCTTTTGCCTTGTCATCAAGTTTATGACGTTGTTGTGATGGCACAAGAGCATATGCCAAACAACCAAACATACGCATATGACTAACCATAGGCTTATGACCATTCCAAGCCTCATAAGGAGTGATGACTCTCAATGCTTTTGTAGGGCAGCGATTCAACATATAATTTGCACACATGACCGCTTCCATCCAAAACTTATGAGGAAGATGCTTTCCTTTAACCATACATCGTGCCATTTCAAGTAGAGTTCTATTTTTACGCTCGGCAACACCATTTTGTTGAGGTGTATATGGCACCGTACATTGGTGTGAAATACCTCTTTCATGAAGAAAAGCATTAAAATCATGTGACATGTATTCACCACCACGATCCGTGCGTAGAGTCAAAAGCTTTTGTGAAGAAAAAATTTTCAGCCATAGCTAAAAATGCTTTGAAGCAAGAAAATACCTCATTCTTTGCTTTCATAGGATATACCCATGTATGGCGAGTAGCATCATCAATGAAGGTAATAAAATATACATGCTTCCCAAAAGATGGAGTCTTGACCGGACCACATACATCACTATGAACAAGTTGCAATTTTCTTGTAGTGTGTGTGTGACTATCTTTTGGAAAAGAAGCACGATGCATTTTTCCAAGAATGCAACCTTCACATGCATGCTTTTCAATGGACTCAAGTGTAGGCAAGCCAATAACCATGTCCTTGTTTTGCAAGTAGAGCAAACTATTGAAGTTTAAATGACCAGAACGAGCATGCCAAAGCTCCATTTCAGCCATGGAAGAAGTATGAGCAACTAAGGCATTCGAGGCAGCCCTCTTGTATGTATCCATGCGATACAAACCATTACATAATGTACCGGACATCACGATAACATCGCCATTGCTGAAATCATGAACCATACACTTATCATCAACAAAGTGTACATGAAGTCCAGCTTTGGCAATCAACGGAACTAAAATTAAGTTCTTCTTGATACCGGGCACATACAATGCATTTTTCAAGAGAATCACACCTCCATTTGCAGCCCTAAGCTCAATTTCTCCTACTCCAATGATAGGATAAGAGGCATTGTTTGCACACACCACATGTCCTCCTTTAGGTGCATCTTTCAAAGAGGCAAAAAATCTTTTGCATGATGTTATGTGCTTTGAAGCACCACTATCAAAGAACCAATCCGAATCAGCCTCACTCACAACCATACATTTAGAATGTAAAGAAGCATCATAAGGACATGTAACAACACATGCCCAAAAATCTTGAGCCATGTTAGCTTCATCATTCTTTGCATTTGCTGAATTTTCAGCAATAGACATGCCCGATTCCTTCTTCTTTTCATTGCGTTTAGCAAGCTTTCTACACTCATCAATAGTATGACCAGCCTTCTGGCAATATTTTCATCTCTTCTTCTTTTGCAAATCACCATCATTAGAGGAATGAGTGGAAGAGGAAGCTTGAGGCTTTGGTTTTGATGAACCCAAAGCTGAACCATACTTGCTTTTCCCCTTTTGTGAGATAGCAAGTGCTTGCGTTCCCTCAATCAAACCACTCCTCTTCACTCTAGATTGCTCTTCTTGCAAAAGAAGAGACACAACCTCATCAAATGCATACATATTAGGATTTCCTTTTGCAACCAAACGGAGTGTAGTAGCAAAGCTTTGAAAAGATTCCGATAATCCTTTCAACAATGTAGAAATGAGTGATGCATTCGGAATAATCTCATCTATGTTTGCCAATTGCTCTTTCAAGTCCTTGATGCATGTCACATACACATCCACTGACTCATTTTCAGCCATACATACATCCTCAAGTTGCTTCCTCAAGTATGCAACACGTGCTTCATTACGCACGGCATACAAAGAAGCAAGAGTGTCCCATGCCTGTCTCGATGTAGAACATGACCGAATGTGTGGAACTATATGACGCTTCACTGAAAGTGCAATCAAAGCATGAGCTTGAGCATCTTTTCCATCCCATCTAAGCTGCTCCTATGTAGGTGGAGAAGGAGAAACCACTGTACTCGAAGAAGAAGCTCCATCTGTGACAGTAGACTGTGAAGTAGAAGCACCTGCCGGTCTTCGATCTACATCTGCCACTATGTTCCAAAGTTGTTTTGCAACAAGAACATGCTTCATCATGTAAGACCACATCGGATAGTTGGTCCCATCAAGCTTATCTTCAGCTTGAAGCATGCCAAACAAGTCATTGCTGCCCGCCATTTCATTAAGGAACAAGAATATGACAAAATCTTCACTTCGATGAAAGCTGAAATGAGTGCTGAAATTTCAGCTCACAAACCATCACTCTGATGGCGATTCTGACTACACGAATGGCTTCAAAATGGGGGTAAAACCCCAACGCACCTGCTGGAAATGTTTTCGGGCTACTGAAATTCACAATTCTATGCTTCGAAGTCGATTTGCACTGTTAAAGTGTGCGTGCGCCACGACGTGAAAAACCGAAACTTGAGAAGAAGCTTAACCTGCTCTGATACCGCTGTTGGGTGTGTGTAGAAGTGCGAGAGACACACAAGAAGCACACACAAGGAGCATAAACGCAGCAAGACACACGGAGAAGACGATGGCTGTAATAGCTCTCTCTATTGATCGATGAACTAAACTGAAGTAAGAGCTATGTATAGGGAAAAGGTTCACATCAAAGCTACTCGAGGAACACATAAGTGTAACAAGGGCAATAGGCGTATATACAAGGCGAGGGAAGAGACCTCCTAAAGAGGGAGAAAGGTGCCCCAGTGGTCCTAGTGTGTTCATACACATCACTACCAAAATATATCAACAAGACAATGGTTGTGTAGCACATGTAAACATAGCACTGGGACTTCCTACCATCCACACACAATTAGAATGAGCTTGGATGGTGCTTAAATAGCCATGGGAGTGTTCCATGACTATTCATTTGTCCTCAAAGTGTCTTCAAATGCCCTTCTTGTCTCCTCAGCTACCTTGTGACTTTGTCTCTTCATTGGATTGTCCTTTGGTGCCTCAATGGCTCCTTTTCTATACGATTGTGCCTTCAATAATTTTCTTTGACTTTCCTAATATTCAAAATGAAAGAAGTTGGTTTTTGGAGAAGCTTGGAAGTAGGGTTGTCAAGTGGTGAAGTTGGTCTAGCAAACCAACATGAGACGTGTCCTAGCTCTTTGTATATGTAAAGCAGAACTTGTAGGCTTGTGTCAATGCAACAAAACCCAATAGGTACTTTGTAACATCAACAAAGAATGAGTTGATGCAACAAATTGACTAGCAGAACTTGTAGGCTTGTGGCTAGTGCAACAAAACCCAATAGGTACTTTGTAACATCAACAAAGAATGAGTTGATGCAAACAAATTGACTAGTACCTTTACTAGTTCACAAAAACGTGCTAAATTTAAATTAAAGTTATGAGTTCAAATATTTAGAGCACCTAGCATAGTTATAATTGGAAAAATTCCTCTTATGGGACTCTGATTGGATGTCATCCTAGTAGTAGCCAATGCTAAACCACATAATCTTAGTAGTAGCCAATGCTAAACCTCTATATCCTGCCTTTGTAAAAGATAAAGAAACTGTAGACTATTTCTTTGAGATCCACGTTAATTTCTTGTTTCCTGCTATTACTACATATCCACTTGTTGATCTTTTATCATCTTTATATCCAGCTCAATCTCCATCACTAAAGAACTTTAAGATTTAGATCACCATGATGAATATAAAATAATCCTTTGTTCATGGTACCTTAAAAATACCTAAGCACTCTTTTTTCTGCATACATATGAGGTACTCTAGGTTCATGCATAAACTATGACAATAATCCCATTGCATTGCATAAATCAAGTCTTGTTTTTGCTGCATAAATCAAAGATCCTACCATGGATCTATAAGCATTCATATCATGCAACACATCACCTTCGTTTGCACTCAAATTTACATTACCTTCCATCAGAGTAGAAACAAACTTAAATTTTACCATATGAAACCTTTTCAACATATCACATATATACTTTCTCTATATCAACCACATACCTTTATTGCCATAGATAGTCTCAATCCCAAGAAAGTATCTAAGAAAACAAAGATCTGAAATTTTAAATTTCTTTCCAAATTACCTCTGATCTCTCCAATTGATTTTGCATCATTCCTTGTAATCAACAAGTCATCCACATAAATGCATACATAGAAACACATGTCATCTACATGTTTTACATAAAGTGAAGGATTAGCATGTCTTGCTGTGTATCCTTGAAGCATACGATACTTTACCAAACTTGCATTGCATGTCCTTGGTGCTTGTTTAAGACCATACAATGCCTTCTTTCACATGCATACATGATTATGATATTTTTCATCCACATAACCATCTAGTTGTGACATACAAATGTCTTCACTTAACTCGCCATTAATAATGACACTTTTATGTCTAATTGATATGTATTCCATATTTTACTTGCAATTGAACCCACCAAAGTTCTCACTGTGGCCATGTTTGCTATTGGACTAAATGTTTCCTCATAGTCTCATCCTTGAGTTTGAGCATATGCTTTTGCTACAACTCTAGCCATATATCTTGATACACTAACATTCATATTTCTTTTAACCTTAAGAACCCACATGTAGCCACTTAAATTTTGTAGTGGTGTCTTAGGAACTAAATTCCAAGTCTTGTTATCTTTAATGCATCCATTTCTTTTATCATTGCTTTCTCCCATTGTTCATCTCCTTTCGCATCATGATAACATGTAGGTTCATTTTCTTGCTCAAACTTTGTCATAACAACATAATGAATATTCATAAATGATTCATTAAGTATACCTTTGAGGTTGCTTAATCACTCTTGAAGTTCTGCTTACCTCCAATTTAGGTGCGTTCTCTTTTCTATTAGGAATCTTTGATGACTTTCATCATTAACTTCAGAAAATTTGCATTTTCCTTGACTTTTCACACTTAGAGGTGAATATTGCCTCAATTTTTCATTGAAAGGTAGCTCTCATTCTTCATCAAACCACTCTTCTCATCACTTAAAGTTTTTGTGCACTGAGGTAAGCACTATTCTCCTTCACTCATATCATTTTCGTCTCCATCTATGGCTGGAAGACTTTTCTTATCTACATACTATGAAGGTGGTTCATCAACTATTACATTTCTTGAAACAACCACCTTACTCGAATGAGGTTTATAACATCTATATCCTCTTTGAGTATCCGCATAACCAATAAGTATACGCTTTTCCAATTTCACATCAAGCTTTCACCTCACTTCACTAGGTACATGCACATAGCATACACAACCAAATAATTTCAAATGGCTTTCACTTGGTTTCCTTCCATGCCATGCCTCATATGGTTTCAAATGATGAGCTCTACTAGTAGGAAATCTATTAATAATGTACACACTTGTGGTTTAACTTCAGCCCAAATCAATTAGGCAAACACATATCATTTAGCATGCTTGTAGATGATTTTGCTATGTTTCTATTACTTTTCTTTGCAACTCCATTTTTTTGTGGAGTATACCTACATGTAACTTCTCTTTTGATACTTTCATTGTACAAAAAATCAAAGAGAAATACTCTCCCCCTCCATCGGATCATAGCTTATTAACATACCTTCTTGTTTTCTTCTCGACGGATGAATTGAAGATCTTGAAACAATAAAAGACTTTACTGTTATATTTTATGAAATACACAAATGTCCTACTATGATCACCAATGAATGAACCATAGCACTTATTACCATCCAAGGATGCCTCTTTAGTAGGACCCCACACATCCTTGTGCATACGTTCTAGTGATCCATCACTTACATAGCTTGAATGCTTGACAGGTTGTCTACACTACTTGTTTATTGGACATGCTTCACAAAGATGTACCATATTTTCCTTGGTAAGATCAAGTAATCATTCAACAATCCTATTCTTTGATAGCTTCTTTAACCTATGTACATTCATGTGGTGAATCCTTTTGTGCCATAGATCAAGCTCTGCTATTCTATGCATACCATAATAGAAATAGTCTGTATGATTTGGGTTTACTTTGAATGCAAACAATCTACCTTGTTTTTTACCTCTAGCAATTAACCTCCTTTGCTTTGGATCCTCAAAGAAGCAACTTACATGATTAAACTTACTTGCATACCTTTTTCTACCATTTTACCAATGGACATCAAATTCTTAGTGATCATTGGCACATAAAGTACATCGTTCAAGGAATTTGCCTTGCACTTATCTTGCATGATAACATATGTGACTTGCATAATTTTATGGGTTATATGTGGAAATTGGAAGTATTTGCATTGCCTTCTTTCGATTTATTTGGAATACATATTTTTTTATAAGTTTAGCGCATTGAAAATAAATATTCTACCATTGATGCTTCAAACATCTATTTCATTTTCTTTTATGGAGTCAGGAACATGTTGATGGAGATAATGCGTTTTCTTGCTCTCTCGATTGAGTGTTTGAGAAATCTTTGTTTGGAATCAAATGGGTTATATTTTGAGCTTCACATAATGAACGGGCTCACAATGATACCGATGCGTCATTTCCATTGCTTATCCCCTCTAGAATTCTCCCGAGGGATACAATATTCATTCTAAACTTTTATGATTGATAATTATCTTTCTTGTAATACCTTAACGGATTTTTTGTCGTCTATCATGGCCAAGAACTGGAACGAAAACCTCCACATTACCTTTATTCGTGCTGATCGTCTTTTGAAATTCAATATTGTTTTAGAGATTAGTAAACATATTAATGATTCACCAACGTTCTCTAGAATACAAATATTTTTCATCAAGATCTTTCTATGGAAATTAAATTCTCTTCATGTGAAATATTCTTTAAGAATATTGATTATGCTATGGTTAGATTTTGATTTATGTTGTTGTAATAAAAAGAAAGAGATCATTATTGATTCATAATATAGCCATAGTAGTTATTTACAAAAATAGAGACTTGCGATATTAGATAATCTGAAAGCTTTACGTACAACAATGTGGATCATCATGCTTTTCGCATATTTTGATTGATATTTGGAAGTTCTTTATGTATGAAGTATGCTCATTCCTTATTCCTCCAAGTCATGGAATCAAACGTTTCCTCATGAGAATACATTGGACATGTTAGGCCACCGGATTATTATTGTAATTTCTCATATATTTCGGTGAAGCGCTGTAATGGCTTAACCACTGAAACTCTTTTCTAAAAATTAATACAAAAGGTTTTTACTCGTGTCGTTCCGGGAGATGCACAAGGAGTCCACCAGACTACGTGTGGTCGAGCGAGCATGTGCATACCAACTTTCCTCACACGGTTGTTCATTGCTGTCCAGTAGGGTGCAATTGATGGTTAGATAAGTCGTTAATTCTTCTTCGTGATGATTAATTAAATCGTATTGGATGTAGTGTTGAAGAAAAAGGTATACAGTTCTGTGATTTTGTAGTTAGTGAATTAATCAGCAATTGCGGTGCAAAGTAATGATATGTGTTTGAATAATAACTATGGTGAAAGATCATTTTGAGTAAAGTAACACTCAGAGTGGTGTGTTGGTTACAAGTCAAAGTTGTCTATCGAATCAACAAAAGTCTGAGGCACTGAAACATGGCTGATAATTCATTCTTCCACTAATCTATTGTAATAATTGATTTAACCTATCGTGTGGGAAAATATAATAGGGACTCTGTTTATAGAGCCCTATCCATCCTAAGAACCCTCAAGTTACCTTGTTTACTATAGTCACATCTGATACAGTCAGTTAGAACAGAGGTTTAACACTCGCACGCCCTATGACTGGCCACAATCCCTTGCTTTTGTGGCCTTTTGGCTTCCATAGAGCACGTTACTCTGTGCAGGATGGCACCCTCATCATCCTCGCTCACCTGCAACGTCAGTCATCTAACGATATGTGCTCTGAGATTTTAGCTAGTGACTACGTGCTTTGCTCATATGCCCTGCCTCCAATCTTATCCCACTGGGGGCCTACTAACTTGACCCACCTCACCACTCTAGGCACATTTGCTACCTTAGAGGCCCCACCATATTTAGTTAACAATACAAATATCCACCAGCGTGCTCTACTTTTCTCAGTCATGCTACCCCAAAATTTGGTGTTCTATCCTGGGTGTTCTAGTACGTCCTGGTTAAAGTAGGTGTATTTCGGTACCCGGTTGCATTGAGGGCCTCTGTGCTGATGCAAATAGGCCTATTGCACTGAGCACCTTGGTTGGGAGCGGGCCAGAATCTCTGATCTCTGGCTGGTAGCATTCGTGCATCGTGGACTTACGGCTACGTGCCTCCCGCCTTAAGCCATGCTCTTTATGAATCCACAATTCCTACGGTTCTACCCTGCCTCCAAACGATGATCCCGACCCTTTCTCAGTTTGACTGTCTAGTCTCCAATGCCCAAGATATTGCACGCATGGCCGTGTGTGTGCCCTAATGATTGGTGATGCCTTTGTTTAACAAACAACACGCCTCGAAGAATTCACGATTTTTTCTGTAAAATGCACACTAAGATCCTCTCATGATTACCACATGATGGCCATCTTCTCCTAGTGATTTTTACCGTGATTTTTGGTCTTCTACCAGTTTTGATTATGACTCTGTTGATTTTGGTTATTGGCGAGTCCCTGACTTCTGGGTGCAGTTTGCTTCAATGTCTTCACTTCTACGAGTTCCGATGGACATGGCAACCCATCATTGGGAATTATCCATGCACTGATTGCAAAACCCCTGTGGTTGGCTTCCTAATGTGGTGCTTCTCCCAAGGCATGATTGCAAACAAGACGTGCTCCACCCGCTCTACCCCTAGCTTTGATTGCTGTTTTAGAGAGAGAGAGAGATAATAATAATATTAAATAAAAATTAAAGAAAATAATAAGAATAATAAAATGAATAAAAAATAAAAACGAAGAAAGGGAGCAAGGGAGCAATGTACCACACGTCCTAGTGAATTGATCTCTTATGCCTTCAAATGGTTGATTCTTTTATCACGTCAAATGGTAGCATGCGATGATTTTGCATGCATTTGGTGTGAAGGCATAATGGTTGATTCTTTTATCACTTCAAATGGTAGCATGCGATGATTTTGCATGCATTTGGTGTGATTATAAGGATCACACAATTGGGCATTGTCCATTTCATACCTGCATCCAATGTTTGGGGGTTGTGCACCATTCTGTATAAGAGACAACCCTTTTCGCATGCTGTCAGGCCGCCGGAATATTATCTAGTAGATTAATTGTAATTAGGAAAAGTCGCATACTGAAAGGATGTCACACAAAACGTTGTAATGCCTTTCTGATTAATAGAGCAGTGTGTGGAAGAGATGACAGACGCGTCGTCGGACTGTTCTGTCTCGGCGATCGAATGGAGTTGATTGTGTCACAAGTTTATTCATTTGTGGTACTCATCCGTATTGGTATTGGTAAAGGTTCAATATTGAAATCGATCAGGTACTGTGTTAACATCTTATTGTGTTGTGAGTGACGTGTGAGTATAACAGTAATAGTAAATGAATAGAAGAACTTCTACATATGTGGTTGCGATGATCATTAAGAAGTTGATATGTGTTGGAGTGGTAGTTGAATCTGTTGTAATTGTCACAAACTAATGATTGATTGGGAAAATACATAAAGGGCCTCTGTATTACAGACCCCTGACCATCCCAAGAACCTTCCTATAGATCGGTTAACAATTTGGATTAACCATAATGATTAACACTAGCGTCGGCCATGGGGCATGGAGTAGCCAGTCTGCAAGCATATTAGAATTTGAGAAAGAATCCTACAATATATGCTGTAACGCATTCTGTAGAATCGTACTAGAAGTACAGAAGGGATTAGCATCCCTGGAAAGTTCCAAGCGCATTGGGAACACCTACGCGTGGCAGTGGTGATGGTGAATCGTCGGAAGGAAAGCGAGAAATCTGGACTAGTGGGGTGCCACCTCAATATTTCCTTGTGCAAGGATTACAAGATATACCAGAAGTGCAATCAACACCATCCCCGAAAAGTAAGGTTGGTGAAGTAAGTACTAGTTCCGGTGATAGTAAGGAAAATTCTGATAGTAGTCTTAGGAATGTCGGTGGTACTTCGGATAATTCTGGGATCGATTTGCAGAATTGCGATGATAGCTCTACTCTGGGTTCTGATTTTGAAGCAACTAGTGTATTGTTGGATGAAAGTTTTGGTGAAAAGTTCACTTCAAAAGTCAACTATGAGGAATGGCAGTTGGGTGTAGGCGTGTGTGATCGACTTAACAATATTAGATTACCAGAGGACATGCAAGATGACGCGATGACACAACAACAATTAGGCTTAACTGGTTCAAATAATTCGGTAGTGATACTTCCTTTGGATTTAAACAACATGAGTGGTTCACAACAACAACAACACCAACAACAACAACAATAGCAACATCATCAGCAACAACAACAACAACAACAGCAGGCCATAACACGTCGAATGGTACCCGCTGGAGTTACGTATACGAAATTTGGAGGATTTCCCGATGATGATCCTGATGCCCATGTGCGAACTTTTGAAATCAATTATGATGTACTTAACTATCCAGCAGATCCAACATATAAGGCTATAGTGTTCCAATCTACGCTAGTTAATGAGGATGCCCAGTGGTTAACTGAATATGACATTAATCATTTCGATCAATACGAAGATGTTAAGGATGCCTTCTTAAAACGATTTCGGTTGAAGAAAAATGCGGTGTAGATCTTTGACTATCTGCAAAACAATAGACAGAAACCACACCAGAATGTGTAGGAGTATGCAAGTCTATTTCATACTCATCTACAGCAACTGCGGCAGACGCATGCCAACCTACCGGATGATGTGATTACCTAGTGGTTTATTAATGGATTAAACCCTCAACTCAAACAAGTGATGATTATACAATATGTGGGTGGTATGACCTTGGATGCAGTAATAGCCATGGCATTACAGTTGGAACATAAAGTGGGCGGGTTCACTGAAGATCTAGACTGGTTGAAGACAGCCAAGGGTACGAGCGAGGATCCATTGAAACAGGTCTATTGCACAAAATGTAAGAACCTGGGACACACCACTTCTGCATGTGCGCTTAACCAAATGTACTATGCTATTTGTAATACAACCAATCACTCTACCGAAACGTATCCATATAATGCTAAAGTACATACCATGCCAACCGTAAATGCTATAATACAGGAGCAGGGACAACAGGCTACTCACTATGTACCACCGCAATTGAGGAATACTTCTTACCAAAGTTATAAAACCTACAGGGGACCACGAGCAAACAACTTCCGCCAGACCCGATGGAACTCCCGTCAATCGAGCGAAGGCATATCTCTTCCACCACGAAGATGCCACTTCTGTGGTGAGATTGGACATATCCGTAGATATTGTAAAGAGGTGTTCGAGTATGATAAACGAAGAAAAGAACGACAACATCCAATGGCCAACATGGTATATATTTCATTAGTGGATACTCAAGCCGCAGTAATTCAAAGATGATCCAACAAGAAATTACAACCGGCTGCTGAGATTTTTGAGCCTGACATTCGAGAACAACAGAGAGTTTTTACCAAAGCTAGTATGTGGTCTAGTCAAGAACCAATTGTTTTCCCCGATCCAGTACCTGTGGTCCAGTAGACAACACCGAATCTACCACCAGAAGAACTGAGTCTGGTGAAAGGGTCACTGGAGAGTCCACCAAATTCAGTATCAGGTACATCGAATTTCAATTCTGTGTGGAATATTCTATCTTAGGCATCTATTACAATACCGTTGGGGCAATTGTTAGCCTTGGTTCTGGGTGTACGGCAATAATTCCAGCAACAAATTTGTTCAAGATCTTCGTGTACATGTGCTACAGCCACTATCAGTCCAAAAACTGATTCTACGGTGGACCATGCTATTCCTTTAATTATGGTATGGTATAAAAACCAAAAAATTACTCAAGTGTTAATTGATGGAGGCTCTGATGTGAATATTGCTATGGCTGCACTGATGGAGAGTGTTAATCTCCAAAAGAATAACCTACTCTTATGATTAGAGCACCTCTATACCAAGAGTAAGTCAAAATCTTCACCAAATTAGAGGTTCAATCTCCAAATTATCAAAGGTTGAAAAATTCTGTGAAGAAGATAAAACACAGAAAGTCTGCTGCACAATTTCTTCTCATTGACCTATCAAACATGTAAAGTTTTCTATGAAATTTTGTATGGAGTGTCGTCTAGAAGTTGCGCACCTCGTCCAAGTTAAATTTCTTCAAAAGGTTTAGTATAACTTGAGAAATAAACTTCACAAGTTACCTATGTCTAAATCTGCACTTCTGAGAAGTCGATTTTGACACCCTTAACTTCTAACACATAGTTCTATCAATCTCGAACCCGTTTAAATAAATGCTTGTAGATACAGGCAGCTTACCTTCTAACTTAAAGATTAAGTGCTTGCTTGCACAAAACTTTAAACTGTGGAGTGAGAGCTGACCAAAAAATCAAGATCAAAATTTGCGCCTGTTTCAGAGAACTGTGAACACTAATCACATATGAATGTTCCTATTAACAATTCTCCTAGCCTGTTTACAATTAGAATCTGAAACTCAAGTCATAGACTCATTAACTATGAACTTAGATATCTTCAAAAGGATTTCACAAATGATCTAACACAGACGGAGCAGACACAGAAACATCGGGCGCAATATTTCTTCGATTACTCAGAAAATTACAGTTGAGTGATGAGAGGAAAACTCAACTAACATTTCACATGTCTCATGACATCTAACTTCTCCTTTCTTGAATTCTATACTCACTCATCTATTCTTTCATATGCTCTCATATCACGCCTCGACATTTTCAAGGTATTTATAGAGAAATTTGTACAAGTCTATGACTAATCAAAGATCTAAGTGAACTATAACTATACTAATGTACATATGTGTACATTCCTCATATCCTCTGAATGTATCCTTCTTCCAAGCTTCAAGAATTGAATCTTCCTTCATTCTTTAATCTTCCAAACATTCAATTGGTGATTGGTCTGCACCAACAACTCCCCTCAATCATCAATTGAGGTTTCTCTTATCTTCTTTATGCCTGCCATGTCTTTAAACTTCTGTAGCTTTGGTCCATCCAAGCTCTTTGTAAGCATATCAGCTATCTGATCTTTTGTTGAAGTATGTATGACTTCAATCTCCTTATCCATCACTTTCTCTCTTAGAAAGTGATACTGAATCTCAATGTGTTTGGTCTTGGCATGAAAAACAGGATTAGCAGCTAAATACAATGAACTCATGTTATCTCCATATATAATTGGTATCCCATGCACAATGTCAAAACTCTTCATCAAGGTCTTGAGCCAAATCACTTCCTTTGCAGCTTCAACCATGCCTTTATATTCAGCTTCTGTAGAAGACAAAGCAACTGTTTGTTGCTTCTTGGAACACCATGATATAAGTTTATCTCCCACATAACACATGTATCCATAAGTTGACCTTCTATCATCTGGATTACCGATGTAAACCCATAATACAAACCTTCATTGAGTGTACCCTTAATGTACCTCAACACTCTTTGTCCTGCAATCCAATGTTCTTTTCTTGGGCAATGCATGAATTGAGACAAAACCCCTACTGCATATGATAAATCAGGTCTAGTTAAAGTAGCATAGATAAGACTACCAACCAAACTCTGATATTGTCTCATGTCCTTGAATTCTTCACCTCCAAATTTACTCAATTTGTGATTCACCTCCATTGTTGTAGGTGCTACCCTGCAATCATCCATTTTAAACTTGATTAACAAGTTCTTCAAATACCTTTCTTGAGTCACAAATACTCCATGTTGAGTATATGTAATCTCCATGCCCAAGAAGTATGACAAGTCTCCCAAGTCACTTATTTTGAACTCCTTTTCCATTTGCTTCTTGAGTCTTTGTATTCCTTCTTCATCTGTTCCTGTAAGGATTATATCATCAACATATATGCACATGTATATGAAACCATTATCACTTGCTTTGACAAGCAAGCTACTATCTGCTTTAGACACCTGAAATCCAAGTTCTTTCAAGAACTTTACAAGTCTATAATTCCATGCCCTTGGGGCCTGCTTTAAGCCATACAAAGCTCTCTTGAGCTTGCACACATGATCTGGATACCTTTTATCTCTGAACCCTTGAGGTTGCTCCATGAACACATCACTGAAATATAACCATTCAAAAAAGCATTTTTCACATCAAGTTGACATAACTTCCAACCTTTACATGCAGCAATAGCTATAAGTGTCCTGATGGTTGTCATTTTTGCCACAGGACTATAAGTCTCATCATAGTCAACACCATATGTCTGAGCAAACCCTTTGACAACAAGTCTAGCTTTGTATCTAGACACACTTCCATCTGCAAACCTCTTGGTCTTGTAAACCCACTTGCATCCAATAATTTTCTGACTATTTGGTTTAGGAACCAAATCCCAAGTTTGATTTTCCAATAGTGCATCATATTCTTCCTGCATAGCTTTCTCCCATTTTTCCTTACCTTTTGCCTCTTCATATGTAGAAGGGTCTTCATCTGTTTTCATCATGTAAGCATAATCTTTGGTAGCCAGAAATGAAGTATCATAGCTATACCTTGTAGGTTGCCATTTGTTCCTTGTAGACCTCCTAAGTTCTCCACTTCTTGAGGTTTCTGGTTCTTCATATTCAGGATCAAACCTAGGTGTTTCTTCCACTTCAACCTGCACTTCATTATTCTCTTCTTCATCAATTATTTGTACCTTTGACTTACCTTTCCTTTGACTCACTTCTTCTTCATCACCTATATTGATATTGATTGTACCTGCATACCAAGTACTTTGCTCATCAAATGTAACATCTTTAGAAACCATGAATTGTTTTGTAGATGGACTCCACAATCTATAACCCATCTGCTTATCATCATAACCAATGAAAACATATTTTTCAGCTTTAGGTTCCAATTTGTGTCTTAATTGTGATGGCACATATGCATATGCCACACATCCAAAAACTCTGCAATGATCCAAGGTAGGTCTCTTACCCCACCAAGCCTCATATGGTGTCATACCCTGCAAGGCTTTACATGGTAACCTATTGACCAAATAAGTGGCTGTATTTACAGCCTCAGCCCACAAATAATTAGGGCAATTTCTCTCCTTCATCATGGATCTTGCAAACTCAACAAGTGTTCTATTTCTCTTTTCTGCTACACCATTTTGTTGAGGAGAGTACCTGCAAGTAACTTCCCTTTTTATACCTGCATTCCACAAGTAATCACTAAATTCATTAGAGAAATACTCTCCCCCTCCATCTGACCTTAATCTCTTCATCTTATGACCTGTAATTCTTTCTGCATATGCATGATAGTGTTTAAATGTATTAAACACTTCTGACTTATCTTTGATCACATAAATAGTGATCCATCTAGTAGCATCATCAACATAAATCACATAATACCTTGACCCATTTATACTGAAATCCTTTGATGGTCCCCACACATCTGTGTGTACCAATTCAAGCTTCTCTGAGTACATAAAACCATGCTTGGAATAGGAATGCTTATGAGCTTTACCTAATTGACATGCCTCACATTTGTATGTCATATGTTGACCTGCAACATTAGGCAATCCAAGCACTGAACCATTGTTAATCATGTCTTTAATACCTCTTTCATTAAATGTCCAAGCCTCTTGTGCCAAAGATCTAACTCAAAGATCTTATGTCCTCCATATGTGAACATAGCATGACCAATATTGCCTTGAATCTTCAATGTAAATAATCTTCCTTCTTTCTTCCCTGAAACAATCTGTTTATACCCTTGACTAGGGTCTTCCGCATATACTCCATCATTAGTGAACCTTACTTCATATCCCTTTTCAACAATTTGTCCTACACTTATCAAATTCTTAGGAATTGTAGGAACATACAGAACCTTACTCAATAAGGTACTACCATCCTTAGCCTTCACTGATCCAATTGACTTCACATTGTGCTTTGTGTTGTCACCTGTTTGAACAACATGATTAAAAACCTTATTCTCCAAACCAGTCATCAAAGTTATATTACCACTTAGGTGATTGCTACACCCTGAGTCAATGTAGAAGACTCTTTGATCTTCACTCTGCCTTTCACAAGTTGCATTCATTATCAATGTTGAATCCTCCTTTTGATCTGAAGCATAATTGTAGTAGGTATTGTTATATTGTTGACTTTGGAATCCTCTACCTGCATTTCTTCCAAAGTAACTCCTACTACCTCTACCTCTCAAATTACCTCTTTGATTTCTGCCACCTCTTCCTCTTGCATTATAGTTTTGACTATATCCATTATTACTCTGAGTATTGTGCCAACAATCATTAGCTAAGTGATTTGTCTTACCACAAATCCAGCAAGCTTTGCCTCCATCTTTGTTGTTCCTGCCTCTTCCTCTACCTTTGCCACCTCCTCTTCCTCTTAGGAAGTTGGCTTGACTAGTTGTTCCTTCATCTTCATTTGCTTGTTGCTTTCCTTTGCTATTCTTCTTCTTGTCCTTTGAGTACATTGCATGACCTGCACTCTTGTCACCATCTCCTTTAACATCCTACTCAAATGTTAGCATATGACCTAACAACTGATTTAAATCAGGAGTGAAATGATCAAGTGATAATTCTGTAGACAAAATCAATGGCTTCCATTTTTCCTCACCTCTTAAACCTGTAAGGATTTGCCTTACCAATTTATCCTCCTCAATGTCTTCATCAACAGCTCCTAAAGCATCTGCAATATCTTTCATTCTTGTCACATAGTCTGAAATGGATTGAGAAGCCTTCTTCTTAAAGGTGGTAAACTCTGCCCATAAGGATGCCTTCCTTGACTTAGTAGTATTCTGGAAATGCTCCTCCAAAGCATTCCAAATATCAGTTGCACTTTCAAGACCTCGAATATGAGGTAACAAGTAATCATTGACTGCCATATAGATAATGCTCCTAGCTTGAGCATCTTTCTTCATCCAATTTTTCAAATCTGCTAACTCTTTCCTAGTTGGAACACTAGGATCTCTGAACTCTGACTTCTCTTCTTCTCCTGTGATGTAGGCTATTAAATCTTTGCTCATAAGATGAGCTTCCATCCTCATTGACCATGCAGGATAGTTTTCCCTATCCAATTTCTCTATCTGAAGAGAATCTCCCATCTTGTGTCCACCTGTGTATTGAAATCTTCAAGCTTTATAAATGATATATGTACCTTTGCTTCAAATTAGACTCCTTTTGTCTTTCTTGATGTCATATGGTCTCCTCCTCAAGCTTTGCCTTCAAGCTTCCACCTTTTAGTTCTTCAGTTGTTGAATTTCTTGAATCTGCAACAGTCAAGATCCTCCTTTCCTTGATTTTGATGTCTCCTGCTCTGATACCACTGATGGAGAGTGTTAATCTCCAAAAGAATAACCTACTCTTATGATTAGAGCACCTCTATACCAAGAGTAAGTCAAAATCTTCACAAAATTAGAGGTTCAATCTCCAAATTAACAAAGGTTGAAAAATTCTGTGAAGAAGATAAAACACAGAAAGTCTGCTGCACAATTTCTTCTCATTGACCTATCAAACATGTAAAGTTTTCTATGAAATTTTGTATGGAGTGTCGCCTAGAAGTTGCGCACCTTGTCCAAGTTAAATTTCTTCAAAAGGTTTAGTATAACGTGAGAAATCAACTTCACAAGTTACCTATGTCTAAATCTGCACTTCTGAGAAGTCGATTTTGACACCCCTAACTTCTAACACATAGTTCTATCAATCTCAAACCCGTTTAAACAAATGCTTGTAGATACAGGCAGCTTACCTTCTAACTTAAAGATTAAGTGCTTGCTTGCACAAAACTTTAAACTGTGGAGTGAGAACTGACCAAAAAATCAAGATCGAAATTTACGCCTGTTTCAGAGAACTGTGAACACTATACATATGAATGTTCCTATTAACAGTTCTCCTAGCCTGTTTACAATTAGAATCTGAAACTCAAGTCATAGACTCATTAACTATGAACTTAGATATCTTCAAAAGGATTTCACAAATGATCTAACACAGACGGAGCAGACACAGAAACATCGGGCGCAATATTTCTTCGATTACTCAGAAAATTACAGTTGAGTAATGAGAGGAAAACTCAACTAACATTTCACATGTCTCATGACATCTAACTTCTCCTTTCTTGACTTCTATACTCACTCATCTATTCTTTCATATGCTCTCATATCACGCCTCGACATTTTCAAGGTATTTATAGAGAAATTTGTACAAGTCTATGACTAATCAAAGATCTAAGTGAACTATAACTATACTAATGTACATATGTGTACATTCCTCATATCCTCTGAATGTATCCTTCTTCCAAGCTTCAAGAATTGAATCTTCCTTCATTCTTTAATCTTCCAAACATTCAATTGGTGATTGGTCTGCACCAACATGCACTTTGTAAAAGGTTAGGATGAACTCAGATTCAACCTGTTCAGTTTTTCGTGAGAATGGCAGATCAATCAAGGGTCTATCCAGTGGCCTGGTGCGCGATATACCATTTATTCTTTAGGGAGCGGTGTTCAAAATGACTTTTGTTATTCTAGAATTACCTGACTCAAGTTTGGACTACAACTTACTGTTCGGGAGGCCTTGGCGGAAACAAGCTAAAGTGTTGCAGGACTGATCTGCACACGAACTTATTTTGAAAAGCAATCATCCGAATTGGACGAGATGAAGCCTTGCAACCTTCATGCTAGACCTTATGTGGCTGAACATGTGCATATGCTAGATGGAATTTCAGATGATGAAGAAGAAGCTTTTCTCAATGCTAATCAAGATCTGGTAGCCTTGGGTACAGTCAACTTACATGAAGTTGCAGATAATGGAATCTGACCGTTTGTACAGTAGTTCCGGTTGTCGAAGAAGTGGACCCAGTGCCAGAACCAATTTTGAATGCTCAGAATTCCCACCAATTATTCCAGTCACCTGAGGAAATAGCCATGCCCCAATATTTTTATGTACCAGAAGATCAACTAATCACATGCAGTTAGGGAGATGAGAGTACACTAGGACCGATCAAGATTAAGACTGGGTTATCGGAAACTTTTCAAAATGATCTACTTCAGTTGCTGACAGAATATCAAGATGTCTTTGCATGGGACTATCAGGATATGAAAGGGCTAGACCCTCGCATCTATCAACACCGTGTGATGCTGAAACCGGATGCATATCAAATTAAACAACCCAGCTATCGCATGAACCCCAATTATGCTGCTCAAGTGAAAGCAGAATTGGATCGTTTGTTGAAAGTAGGTTTCGTCGTCCCCATTGAGCATGCAGAATGGATTTCACCCATTGTCATTGTCCTAAAGAAAAATAAGCATTTGCGTATCTGTGTAGATTACCAAAAACTAAATGCGGCGACCATGCCAAATCCCTTCCCATTTCCCTTTTTGGATACAATGCTCGATGATGTTGCCAGACAAGAAATGTATTTCTTTTTGGATGGGTAAAGTGGCTATAATCAGGTGCGCATGGCTGAAATGGACATACCAAATATTGCATTTATTACAAACCGGGGCGTATATGCGTGTACGATGATGTGGTTCGGTCTCCGCAATGCTCCTAGTACCTTCCAGCGATGCATGGAATAAAATTTTCCCCCCTATATAACCATGTTTATGCGGGTATATCTGGATGATTTTTCGTTATCTGGTGACACATCGGCTCACCTCTATCACTTACGTTGTGGGAGCGACTCGTGATGACTGGTGGATCAATTCAATCGTCTCGCTAACGGCGCACGCGGGGTGCTTAAAGCAAACTCAGATATAGTGAAGATTCCAATTAAGATATTTGATTAGTACTTACAAAACCAAATCTCAATCTTTTCACTAACAATCATACATGTTTCTTAAACATTCATAAGGTATTGCAATTGTCCGGATAATTCGTTACTACTCTTGAAGTACTTTTGGACCTCGATGAATTAATTTTCAGTAGCCACAGTATACAAGTATACAACTTGATTACTCCAAAGAACTTTATATGCCTGTTTGTCCCCTAAACAGAAGAAGAATATTTCAACTTAGACTATCATGCATTAAAGTTCGTGAACAACGACCTTTATTAATTATTCATGATCATTCAGTTCAAGTACTATTAATTTGAGCCTCACGAAGCCAGCCAATTATATAAGATTTTAGAAACGGAGTTTGTTCAAATTAGATAAATCAATTTTCACTCTTAAATGTTCACTCACTTGACAAACGAAGTCACAACTTATATGTTATAGATGAGGGAAACGTATGACCTATAGATTATGATGCACATCCTTTTATTAGATTTGTTCAAGATATTGCAGACGTTAATCATCGAGTATTTGGAGTTCTTTTCCTAATCTATGAGAGAAAGTTTAAAACGTAGTACATTCTTGAAGACTGGTTTTAACACATTCGAAGCAAGTTACAACCGTGGTCTTTCAGATCTTGTTTACCAAATGTTAGATCATTTTTTGACTTCTTACAGCTATAAATAACATGCGCAGTCAACAAGTTATATCATATCATATTGGATGATACATAACAATGTAAAACATTTGATCTCAACGTGAATTTAATCAAACATTTGTCCAAGTCGCACTATACGATAAAGAAAAGAATGTGACGCAGTCATATGCGAAGATATCATCAAAACTTATCACTAACCTGCACAATCTAGCACCGAATTTGAGCCAAACCATATGACTTCATGATTGCCAGATAGCACAGCACAAACAAGTTTCATAAAATCATGGAGTAAGTGAAAGATCCATTCCTCGATTACTAAATAGACTGAGAGGAAAGAAGAGTTATGACATCGAGACACTCGAGCTTGAAATGTTTCTGCGATTTTTTTCCGTAACTTTTTTTATGCAACATATTGCGTAGTCTGAAGCGAAAGTAAAAACACGTTTTCATTCATTTCAGAAAACTAAATAGAAAAACTTCTTTTAATCATTCTAAGCTCAATCTATTGTCATCGTCAGTCTGTATCATAAAACGTGCAGAGTTTACTCTTATGAGCCCCATTGGCAGAGCAATATTCAGTTTCTCGTTGGTTCAGATCTACCGACAAATGGAATGGATGAAGGAGGAGAATCAGAGCCTCTAAAGTTAGCATATCAGAATTTTGACGTTGTCAGAACAGTATATTATAAACGATCATGAAAGTTCAGATCTAATTTGTTACATTAACAAGCATAAAGCACTGAGCATATGTCTTTTTCGTCACATCTAACATGAAGCTGTTAGAGCATCGCTTTTGTCAAACAGATATGATATTCAACATATTGACAAAGAAGAAACAAATAGTATTAATGCACTTATGAGTTCCACATCCTGCATAGTCAATTCAGATCATTGCTTCGAATTATTGTCGTCTGATGTAATCGGAGCAACAGAGAAGCATCATTTGTTGAAGTCGTAAGATGATTGAAGTGCTGTCCGTGTCAGATCAGATGCTCCTTTTCTTAATCTTCTCTCCCCGCTAGTGTCATCTTGAATTCTTAGCAGTAGATTGTTAATTAAACTCCATCTTCTCCGTAGCGTGCGATCTCATCATATGCTAAGGACATCCTTTAATCAGCCGTATCATGATGTCAGCTCTTCCTTTTTATCCGCGTCAACTCCAGACCCGGCTTTGTCCCCTCTGTTCCTGTTCCTCTGATCCTTCTTCCTCTATATGCCCTTAGAAGGAAAATCTGCCATCAGAAGTATTGAGGAGCCTCTTTCCCCAGCAGCGCTTCCTCCGTATATTGCCAGATGAACAGTGCTTAGAATGGCCTCTTTGCCCACGAAAAACGAGAAAGCCCCTTCCCCTGATAATCTTCCTTCTCTCCTCCTCTCTCAATTAAGCACGTACCTACCCAAAATAAAAACTTTTTCCCCCCAGAAATGTTCTAAACATCACCTATATATACACAAGTATCCGTGCGCGTTTATACACTCACAGTTAGTTAGCACATTTATGTACTTAACTAACACACATCTTACATGAGCCATGCATCCATTAGATAACTACTTCACATCTCACACATACTTTTGTTAACTACTACACATCACTCACGTATATATTAAAATTGTTTAATCATTTTTTTCATTATTATAATGTTTTATTGTTAGATAACTAATCTTATTATCCATTTAATAATCTTTTTTGAGTTTACAAATTCATAATTTGTATAATAAACATATTTATTAAACATATATACACGTATAAATATTTATTAATTATAACTATATATATATATATATACTAACCTATTTATTCCTAGTACAAAATTTAGGTACTTAGGGTAGTACTCATACTTATATGCTCACTTATGGAAACTTAAGCACATACTCACATATAGTGATGGTCTCAAATATATAACCATACTCATAATCATTCATGCTCATGCACATGTCATCATTTATGATACATAAATTATGGGTTTAGTGTACCCATATAAAACATGGATCCACATAAATATACTTATGTTTAGGTAAGCAGAAACACACAAACACATAGACATAAGTGCACACAAATGTATCTTTTTAATTATACATATGCAAATACACGTATATGCCATAAAATCTACACTATCATTCACTCTCATAGACATATGAACACATACATCATTGAGTGCATTTCACATATATATAGAAACTCAATCCTATAATCATTGGCATATATAACCAAAGTTAAATTTTCCTTTATTCTCTCCTAGATGTACTCTTATGATCATATATACATTCTTATAAACATATAATAGGTATAAAGTGAAAAGTTAAATTAAGGTACCAATTAATCCTCCACTCTGAATATATTTTCATCTTTTTCCTGCAGGTATCCAAGAGAAAAGAATAGTGCATTAAAGAATATGTGAGAGAAATATCAACTAATCAACATTGATTCGAAATATTTTTATTTATCCATATGTGAATTGAAGTGAGGAAATCTTCCGACATCTACCCCCACCAAACCTACACAACGTCCCAATGGGCCAACCTACAGATTCAATTGGAACATATCAAATTATTTGTAAATAAACTTTTAAAATTTCAAAGTTTTATTTTAACATGCATTCATACATCTTTGTGCAATTAAAAAGATTAGTACAAATCTTCTAAAAAACAAAGTAAATATAAGTCATATAAATATCATGTTATATCTCTGAATCCGCATTTAAACAAGCATTTATAGGAATAAATCATAAGTGTCATAGTCCTTCTGTTCACGTAACCTGCTTGGAATAAGTAACTTATCCTGCATAACAGCATATACCAAAATCTTTTCATCAGTTTATAGAATTATATGACTCCTAATTTTATTTCCTATGGTCTGACTCTCCATTCATTTCATTTTTTTCTTGCTTATTACTTCATCCGAACTCAACTCTTTATTTATTTATTTTTAACAAATCGACCTATATCGAAATTGGGTGCGACTCCAGGACTTGTCCACCCGGCCAAGTTTATTCCACTTGTCTGCCAACCCGGCATAGCACACGATAAAACTATGTCAGCCCTACGTGAAATCGACGTCAGCTCGTGGCTCTGATCGCGTGACTAGAGTAACTCCACCTGCCTACCGACCCATGCAGGCGCATGAGAACATAAAGATTAGGCCTATGATGAAACTACCATCAGCTCGTGGCCTTGATCACCCGACCAAGGTTGTTCCACCCACCTACTAGCCCAACATAGCGCACCAACTACAACCACATACATATATGCTAATTCGGATTGAAGTTTTATTTTTTTAAATTCATTTAGAGGGCAGATCTCATAAGGAATAAATAGTAAGATACAAAAATCCCACTTACTAATGGATAAAATTTTCAGCATATACATGTATTCATAATAAGGCTACCATTTCTTCCACAAGCTTCCAATTCGAAAAGTTTCTATTTAACTATCTGATTTAATTCATATAAATACAAGTTTTTCATGCATCAATCATAAATATATCAGATATTTAACATCTTAAATTCTACTTGATTTTTAAAAAAAATTTGAACATATCCTTTTAACTCGTTCAGTAATGCAGTGCATATACACAAAAATCAAACAAATCTTTTATTAAAACTTTTTCACCTGATTGTTTTTATTCATCTTTTATGTCACCTGTCATCCAAATATTTTTTCGATTGCCTGGATTTTAGGCTTCATCTTCTATCTTCAATCTCCACATTTTATCAAAAGTCTTCAATAAAAATCCTGTTGATAATCATAAACTTAAAACTACAAGTTAAATAGCTTTCATCACTCATCATTTTTCATCAAACTTATTATCATATCATCATCATATTTTACCATCATAATACTGATAAAGGAAAATCATATTATTAATCATATTTATCATTATAATGATCATCATAATTTTGGTATAGAAAACTCATAGTATTTTTATCATGGGAAGGTCATATATTTTCTTAACAAAGAAAAAATCATAAAAAAATTATCAAATAGTTTCATTGAAAATAAGAATTTCATATCTTGATAAAGAAAAGCGCAAGCAATTACCATATATACCTTTTGAAAGCAAAGATTTTTCATCAAATGTTAATATCTTTTTCAATCATAAAAATTATTTAGGAAACTTTTTGTTAAATATTCATCAAGCATCAATGTTTCATATTTGTAAACAAAAAACTCATAATAAAAAATTCATAGATATAAAAACCCACAAGAAAATTTATTCTATCAATTTCTTTTCCCTCTTGTTCATAAGTTTAGAAGAGTTTTAAGTATTTTGCATAATGTTCATAATAGCCTCTTGTACCCATTTCCCAATATCTTTGTCATTATCAATTTTAATATGAGTATTTTTATCATTAGATTAAAATTTGAATTCATCAAATGTATCTTGATCAAAACCATTCTCATTCTCTAAGATTTTAAGTTCATCATTCATAATATATGTCTTCTGTTTCGTCAACTTTTATTAATTTTTGAACTTCATTTTCATCATTCTTTATATTTACAGACTCATCTTTACCAATCCTTCTATCTTATTTATGAAGAGATTTAATTTGATCATCAATGTTACTTATAAATTTTGGTTTTGGAACATTTTGCTCATTGTCAAAGCATGTACCTTGACTTTCAAATTTGTTTATAGATTTTAATGCTTTCTTTGTTTTTTCATTATAGCTCTTAGCTCTCCACTGTTTTTTAATCTGGTTACATATTTTAGGTTTAAATTTAGCTTCGACAAACTATTCTCTCATCCCTCCTCTACCTAAGTTTAAATGCAAAGGTAATTGGGTTTGGAAGTCACAAATCTTAAGGTCATGTGTAATGACTAAGTGTAATTTGCATGCATCATCATAAGAAAGACAATCATCATACACATGACCTAACTGATCACACCAAAAGCATCTTGTTGGACATTTCATTCTCCTATGCATATCCCTAGGGATGGATCTCCTATACTCCAACATATCGTTGTTTTCATGCACTTTTGTAGATAACGTTTGACATTCATGTTCATGCTTGCATTTACATCTAGGTAGTCAATTTACTTGTTTGTTCAATTTATCAATTTGGCTCTTTAAATTTGAAACAAATTTGTTTAACATACCACACATCACATGACTTGAATTAGAAAACTCATTAAGTTTATCAAGTAATAGAAACACTTGGTCAAATTTGGCTTGATTTGCTGAGTTCAACTTATCCCCTAGTTCTTTGAATTTGTAATTCAAAATCCAAAATCTTATTCTTAATTAAGTCTTCCATAGAAGAGTTCTTCTCATTTGTATTTAATTTAACTATCTTCTTCTTACCTAATGAAAATCAATAAAAATAAGTCTCAAAAGATAGATCAATACCTGAAAGATAGCTCGAAGAACAGGCTCAAAGTGAATGTGTGTGTAAACTTAATACAATTTGAGTTGCTTAAATTCTAATACATCAAAATCTATTGAATGAATGTGCAAATGTCTCCGCTTCACATGCCAATGAGAGGGTGGCGAGCAGTGGATTACCACTTGCCAATTTCCGTGGAGGCGCTCATACCATATATGATCAGCCCTCAACACCCAAGAAAATGCAAGGTTTTAGAATCAAGCTGACACTCCCATGGAAAAAGAAGCCTATCACTATTCATCAACTTCTTCAATGCATATGCAAGCAGATAGAAACTATACGTACCTGAGGTTCAATGTCGTTGTTCACGTCAGGTTCAAATGTGGGAGCGATTCGTGACGTCTGGTGGATCAATTCAAATGTCTCGCTAATGGCCCACGCAGCAAACTCAGGTATAGTGAAGATTCAAATTAAGATATTTGATTAGTACTTACAAAACCAAATCTCAATCTTTTCATTAACATTCATATATGTTTCTTAAAACATTCATAAGGTTTTACAATTGTCCGATAATTCGTTACTACTCTTGAAGTAGTTTTGGACCTCAATGATTTAATTTTCAATAGCCACAGTATACAAGTATACAACTTGATTACCCAAGGACTTTATATGCCTGTTTGTCCCCTAAACAGAAGAAGAATATTTCAACTTAGACTATCATGCATTAAAGTTCTTGAACAACGACCTTTATTAAATATTCATGATCATTCAGTTCAAGTACTATTAATTTGAGCATCACGAAGTCAGCCAATTATATAAGATTTTAGAAACGGAGTTTGTTCAAATTAGATAAATCAATTTTCACTCTTAAATGTTAACTCACTTGACAAACGAAGTCACAACTTATATGTTATAGATGAGGGAAATGTATGACCTATAGATTATGATGCACATCCTTTTATTAGATTTGTTCAAGATATTGCAGACGTTAATCATCCAGTATTTGGAGTTCTTTTCCGAATGTATGAGTGAAAGTGTAAAACGTAGTATATTCTTGAAGACTGGTTTTAACACATTCGAAGCAAGTTACACCCGAGGTCTTTCAGATCTTGTTTACCAAATGTTAGATCATTTTTTGACTTCTTAGAGCTATAAATAACCATGAAAGTTCAGATCTAATTTGTTACATTAACAAGCATAAAGCACTGAGCATATGTCTTTTTCATCACATCTTACATGAAGCTGTTAGAGCATCACTTTTATTCAACATATTGACAAAGAAGAAACAAATAGTATTAATGCACTTACAAGTTCCACATCTTCCATAGTCAGTTCAGATCACTGCTTCGATATATTGTCCTCTGATGTAATGGAGGAAGAGAGAAGCATCATTTGTTGAAGTCCTCAGATGATTGAAATGTTATCTGTGTTAGATCAGATGCTCCTTTTGTTAGTCTTCTCTCCCTGCTAGTGTCATCTTGAATTCTTAGTAGTAGACTGTTAATTAAACTCCATCTTCTCCGTAGCATGCGATCTCATCATATGCTAAGGATATCCTTTAATCAACCATATCATGATGTCGGCTCTTCCTTTTTATCCGCGTCAGCTCCAGACCCCGCTTGTCCCCTTTGTTCCTCTGATCCTTCTTCCTCTATATGCCTGCACAAGGAAAATTTGCCATCAGAAGTATTAAAGAGCCTCTTTCCCCAGTAGCACTTCCTCGGGATATTGCTTGATGAACTGCGCTTAGAATGGCCTCTTTGGCCACGGAAAATGAGAAAGCCCCTTCCCCTGATAATCCTCCTTCTCTCCTCCTCTCTCAATTAAGCACATACCTGCCTAAAATAAAAACTTCTCCCTCCCCTCGAGAAATGTTCTAAGCATCACCTATATATACACAAGTATAAAGATCCGTGCGCGTATATACACTCATAGTTAGCTAGCACATTTATGTACTTAACCAACACACATCTTACATGAGCCATGCATCTATTAAATAACTACTTCACATCTCACACATACTTTTGTTAAATACTACACATCACTCACGTATATATTAAAATTATTTAGTCTTTTTTTAATTATTATAATGTTTTAATTGCTAGATAAATAATCTTATTATCCATTTAATAATCCTTTTTTGACTTTACAAATTCATAATTTGTATAATGAACATATTTATTAAACATATATACATTTATAAATATTTATAATATATATATATATATATATATATATATATATATATATATATATATATATATATATATATATTTATTCCTAGTACAAAATTTAGGTACTAAGGGTAGTACTCATACTTATATGCTTACTTATGGAAACTTAAGCACATACTCACATATAGTGATGGTCTTAAATATATAACCATACTCATAATCATTCATGCTCATGCATATGTCATCACTTATGATACATAAATTATGGGTTTAGTATACCCATATAAAACATGGATCCACATAAATATACTTATGTTTAGGTAAGCAGAAACACACAAACACATAGACATAAGTGCACACAAATGTATCTTTTTAAGTATACATATGCAGATACACACATATGCTATAAAATCTACACCATCATTCACTTTGATAGACATATGAACACATATACCATTGAGTGCATTTCACATATATATAGAAACTCAACCCTATAATCATTGGAACATATAACCAAACTTAAATTCTCCTTTATCCTCTCCTAGATGTACTCTTATGATCATATACACATTCTTATAAACATATAATAGGTATAAAGTGAAAAGTTAAATTAAGGTATCAATTAATCCTCCACTCTCAATATATTTTCATCTTTTTCCTGCAGGTATCCAAGAGAAAATATTAGTGCATTAAAGAATATGTGAGAGAAATATCAACTAATCAACTTTGAGTCAAAACATTAATATTTATCCATATGTGAATTCAAGTGATGAAATCTTTTCGATATCTACCCCCACCAAACCTGCACATCATTCCGATGGGCCAACCTGCAGATTCAAGTGGAACATATCAAACTCTTTGTAAATAAAATTTTAAATTTTCAAAGTTTTATTTTAACATGCATTCATACATCTTTGTGCAATTAAAAAGATTACTACAAATCTTCTAAAAAACAAAGTAAATATAAGTCGTATAAATATCATGTTATATCTCTGAATCCACATTTAAACAAGCATTTATAGGAATAAATCATAAGTGTCATAGTCCTTCTATTCATGTAACCTGCTTGGAATAAGTAACTTATCTTGCATAACAGCATATACCAAAATTTTTCATCAGTTAATAGAACTATATGACTCCTACTTTTATTTCCTATTCTCTGACTCTCCATTCATTTCATTTTTTTCTTGCTTTATTACTTCATCCCAACTCAACTCTTTATTTATTTATTTTTAACAAATCGACCTGTACCGAAATTGGGTGCGACTCCTGGACTTGTCCACCCGGCCAACTTTATTCCACTTGTCTATCAATCTGGCATAACACGATAAAACTATGTCAGTCCTACAGGAAATTGATGTCAGCTCGTGGTTCTGATCGCCCGACCAGAGTAACTCCACCCGCCTACCGACTCATACAGAAGCATGACAACATAAAGGTTAGGCCTATGATGAAACTAGCGTCAGCTCGTGGCCTTCATCACCCGACCAAGGTTGTTCCACCCGTCTACTAGCCCAACATAGCGCACCAACTACAATCACATACATATATGCGAATTGGATATGAAGTTTTATTTTTTTAAATTCATTTATATGTCAGATCTCATAAAGAATAAATAGTAAGATACAAAAATCCCACTTACTAATGGATAAGAGTTTCAGCATATACATGTATTCATAATAAGGCTACCATTTCTTCCACAAGCTTCCAATGCAAAAAGTTTCTATTTAACTATCTGATTTAATTCATATAAATACAAGTTTTTCATGCATCAATCATAAATATATCAGATATTTAACCATTTTTCAACCATAGAAATTATTTAGGAAAATTTTCATTAAATATTCATCAAGCATCAATGTTTCATATTTGTAAACAAAAAACTCATAATAAAAAATTCATAGATATAAAAACCCACAAGAAAATTATTCTATCAATTTCGTTTCCCTCTTATTCATAAGTTTAGAAGAGTTTTTAGTATTTTGCATAATGTTCAGAATAGCCCCTTGTACCCATTTCCCAATATCTTTGTAATTATCAATTTTAATATGAATAATTTTATCATTAGATTGAAAATTGAATTCATCAAATGTATCTTGATCACAACCATTCTCATTCTCTAAGATTTTAAGTTCATCATTTATAATATATATGTCTTCTATTTCGTCAACTTTTATTAATTTTTGAACTTCATTTTCATGATTGTTTATATTATCCTTTGACTATCTTTCCTATGAAGAGATTTAATTTCATCATCAGTGTTGCTTATAAATTTTGGTTTTGGAACATTTTGCTCATTGTCAAAGCATGTACCTTGACTTTCAAATTTGTTTATAGATTTTAATGCTCTCTTTGTTTTTTCATTATAGCTCTTAGGTCTCCACTGGTTTTTAATGTGGTTACATATTTTAGGTTTAAATTTAGTTTGGACAAAGAATTCTCTCATCCCTCCTCTACCTAAGTTTAAATGCAAAGGTAATTTGGTTTGGAAGTCATAAATCTTAAGGTCATGTGTAATGACTAAGTGTAATTTGCATGCATCATCATAAGAAAGACAATCATCATATGCATGACCTAACTGATCACACTAAAAGCATCTTATTGGACATTTCATTCTCCTATGCATAGCCCTAGGGATGGATCTCCTATGCTCCAACATCTCGTTGTTTTCATGCACGTTTGTAGATAAGGTTTGAGATTCATGTTCATGCTTGCATTTACATTTAGGTAGTTCATTTACTTGTTTGTTCAATTTATCAATTTGGGTCTTTAAATTTGAAACAACTTCTTTTACCATACCACACATCACATGACTTGAATTAGAAAACTCACTAGGTTTAACAAGTAATATAAACGCTTGGTCAAATTTGGCTTGATTTGATGAGTTCAACTTATCCCCTAGTTCTTTGAATTATAACAGAGTTCTTATTAAGTCCAAAATCCAAAATCTTATTCTTAATTAAGTCTTCCATAGTAGAGTTCTTCTCATTTGTATTTAATTTAACTATCTTCTTCTTACCCATTGGAAATCAATAAAAATAAGTCTCAAAAGATAGATCAATACCTGAAAGATAGCTCGAAGAAGAGGCTCAAAGTGAATGTGTGTGTAAACGTAATACAATTTGAGTTGCTTAAATTCTAATACATCAAAATCTATTGAATGAATGTGCAAATGTCTCCGCTTCAGATGTCAATGAGAGGGTGGCGATAAGAGGATTACCACTTGTCAATTTCCGTGGAGATGCTTAGACCATATATGATCAACCCTCAACACCCAAGAAAATGCAAGGTTTTAGAATCAAGCTGCAGCTCCCATGGAAGAAGAAGCCTGTGACTATTTGTTAACTTCTTCAATGCATATGCAAGAAGATAGAAACTATATGTACCTGAGTTGCAATGCCGTTGTTCACGTCAGGTTCAAATGTGGGAGCGATTCGTGATGACTAGTGGATCAATTCAATCGTCTCGCTAACGGCGCACGTGGGGTGCTTGAAGCAAACTCAGGTATAGTGAAGATTCAAATTAAGATATTTGATTAGTACTTATAAAACCAAATCTCAGTCTTTTCATTAATATTCATACATGTTTCTTAAAACATTCATAAGGTATTGCAATTGTACGATAATTCGTTACTACTCTTGAAGTACTTTTGGACCTCGATGAATTAATTTTCAATAGCCACAATATAGAAGTATACAACTTGATTACTCCAAAGAACTTTATATGCTTGTTTGTCCCCTAAACAGAAGAAGAATATTTCAACTTAGACTATCATGCATTAAAGTTCTTGAACAACGACCTTTATTAATTATTCATGATCATTCAGTTCAAGCACTATTAATTTGAGCCTCACGAAGTCAGCCAATTATATAAGATTTTAGAAACGGAGTTTGTTCAAATTAGATAAATCAATTTTCACTCTTAAATGTTAACTCACTTGACAAACGAAGTCACAACTTATATGCTATAGATGAGGGAAACGTATGACCTATAGCTTATGATGCACATCCTTTTATTAGATTTGTTCAAGATTATGTGGACGTTAATCATCGAGTATTTGGAGTTCTTTTCCTAATCTATGAGCGAAAGTTTAAAACGTAGTGCATTCGTGAAGACTGGTTTTAACACATTCGAAGCAAGTTACAACCGAGGTCTTTCAGATCTCGTTTACCAAATGTTGGATCATTTTTTGACTCCTTACAGCTGTAAATAACATGCGCAGTCAACAACTTATACCATATCATATTGGATGATACATAACAATGTAAAACATTTGATCTCAACGTAAATTTGATCAAACATTTGTCCAAGTCGCACTATACGATGAAACATTTGATCAAAACCTATCACTAACTTGCACAATTTAGCACCGAATGTGAGCCAAACCATATGACTTCATGATTGCCAGACAGCACAGTACAAACAAGTTTCATAAAATCATGCAGTAAGTGAAAGATCCATTCCTCGATTACTAAATAGACTGAAAGGAAAGCAGAGTCATGAGATCGAGACACTCGAGCTTGAAATGTTTCTGCGATTTTTTTCCGTAACTTTTTTTATGCAGCATATTGCGTAGTCTGAAGCGAAAGTAAAAACACGTTTTCATTCATTTCAGAAAACTAAATAGAAAAACTTCTTTTAATCATTCTAAGCTCAATCTATTGTCATCGTGAGTCTGTATCATATAACGTGCAGAGTTTACTCTTATGAGCCCCATTGGCAGGGCAATATTCAGCTTCTCGTTGGTTCAGATCTGCCGACAAATGGAATGGATGAAGGAGGAGAATCAGAGCCTCTAAAGTTAGCATATCAGACTTTTGACGTTGTCAGAACAGTATATTATAAAGGATCATGAAAGTTCAGATCTAATTTGTTACATTAACAAGCATAAAGCACTGAGCATATGTCTTTTTTGTCACATCTAACATGAAGCTGTTAGAGCATCGCTTTTGTCAAACAGATATGATATTCAACATATTGACAAAGAAGATACAAATAGTATTAATGCACTTACGAGTTCCACATCTTCCATAGTCAGTTCAGATTATTGCTTCGAATTATTCTCGTCTGATGTAATCAAAGCAACAGAGAAGCATCATTTGTTGAAGTCGTCAGATGATTGAATTGCTGTCCGTGTCAGATCAGATGCTCCTTTTCTTAATCTTCTCTCCCCGCTAGTGTCATCTTGAATTCTTAGTAGTAGATTGTTAATTAAACTCCATCTTCTCCGTAGCATGCGATCTCATTATATGCTAAGGAGATCCTTTAATGAGCTGTATCATGATGTTGGCTCTTCCTTTTTATCGGCGTCAGCTCCAGACCCCGCTTGTCCCCTCTGTTCCTCTGATCCTTCTTCCTCTATATGCCCCCAGAAGGAAAATGTGCCATCAGAAGTATTGAAGAGCCTCTTTCCCTAGCAGGGCTTCCTCCGTATATTGCCTGATGAACTGCGCTTAGAATGGTCTCTTTGCCCATGAAAAACGAGAAAGCCCCTTCCCCTGATAATCCTCCTTCTCTCCTCCTCTCTCAATTAAGCACGTACCTGCCCAAAATAAACCCCCCCCCAGAAATGTTCTAAGCATCACCTATATATACACAAGTATAAAGATCCGTGAGCGTTTATACACTCATAGTTAGCTAGCACATTTATGTACTTAACTAACACACATGTTACATGAGCCATGCATCTATTAGATAACTACTTCACATCTCACACATACTTTTGTTAACTACTACACATCACTCACGTATATATTAAAATTGTTTAATCATTTTTTTTATTATTATAATGTTTTAATTGTTAGATAACTAATCTTATTATCCATTTAATAATTTGTATAATAAACATATTTATTAAACATATATACACGTATAAATATTTACTAATTATATATATATATATATATATATATATATATATATATATATATATATATATATATATATATATATATATATATATATATATATATATATATATATATATATATATATATATATATATATATATATATATATAAACCTATTTATTCCTAGTACAAAATTTAGGTACTTAGGGTAGTACTCATACTTAGATGCTCACTTATGTAAACTTAAGCACATACTCACATATAGTGATGGTCTCAAATATATAACTTTACTCATAATCATTCATGCTCATGCACATGTCATCATTTATGATACATAAATTATGGGTTTAGTGTACCCATATAAAACATGGATCCACATGAACATACTTATGTTTAGGTAAGCAGAAACACACAAACACATAGACATAAGTGCACACAAATGTATCTTTTTAGGTATACATATGCAAATACACGCATATGCCATAAAATCTACACTATCATTCACTCTCATAGACATATGAACACATACACCATTGAGTGCATTTCACATATATATAGAAACTCAACCCTATAATCATTGGCACATATAACCAAACTTAAATTCTCCTTTATTCTCTCCTAGATGTACTCTTATGATCATATACACATTCTTATAAACATATAATAGGTATAAAGTGAAAAGTTAAATTAAGGTATCAATTAATCCTCCACTCTGAATATATTTTCATCTTTTTCCTGCAAGTATCCAAGAGAAAAGATTAGTGCATTAAAGAATATTTGAGAGAAATATCAACTAATCAACTTTGAGTCGAAACATTTTTATTTATCTATATGTGAATTCAAGTGAGGAAATCTTTTCGACAACGTGCTTCTCTAAGTTTCGAGAGTTTCCTTTGTGCTTAAATCCCAACAAGTCGGTCTTTTCAATTTATTGTGGCAAGTTGCTTGGTCATATTATTTCACAGCAAGGCATTCAAATGGATCCAGATAAAGTGCAAGCTCTGTTGCATGCACCTGGCCCTACGACACCAAAGGAAGTTATGAGATTCTTGGGTCAGATATGCTGGCATGGGTGGCATGTACGGTGGCTTGCACATTTAGCAATACCCGTGAATCGGTTGATCACTAGCAATCCTCGATAGCTTCTGTGGACTGAGGAGTGCCAAATTGCCTTTGATCGACTCAAAACACTCTTAACCAGGCTCCTATACTGCAAGCACCCAACTGGTAGGTTTCGTTCCATGTCTATTGTAGATGCATCGGATAGTGCAATCGGTAGTGTGCTCATGCAACAACAGGTTAAGTGGTTTTGTCCTGTTTATTATGCAAGTCGACGATTAGTTGCTACTGAACGGAATTATTCAGTCACTGAGCGTGAATGTCTGGGCTTGGTTTATTCGGTGAAGAAATTCTGATACTATTTACTGGGATGCCAATTTAACTTTCATGTGGATCATGCTACTCTGGTTTATCTTGTCCGCGAGCAACATTTAGGGGCTAGATTAGCCAGGTGGGTGCTGTTACTGCAAGAATTTGATTATGTGGTGGTACATCATCTAGGGTCAGCACATGCGTTGGCTGATTTCTTATCTCCGCTTGATTTCGGTGAACTTCCCGACTGAATTGACGATACTACCCCTGCTATCTATGCGATTGATTCGGTCCAGGATGATGGTCAAGAGCTCCCAATGGCACCTTTGTATTATGATACTCTGCTAACCTTTCTCACGAGTGGAAGCTCCCTGACTAATACTTCTACTTTGGCTCGTCGTAAATTGGCAATGTATAGTCGACGGTTTCGGATCATTCTAGGATAGCTGTATTACATGGATCCATCTGGTGCACTCTTACGTTGTATCCGTCCCCATGAAGTTCCCTCGGTTATTGACATGGCCCATTCTACTCCTTCCGCTGGTCATTTTTCAGTCCATCTTACTTACCGAAAAATTCGTGTGATATTGCTGCTTCTGTTACACAGTGTGATGCTTGCCAACGATCGGGCCAACCTTTACAATGGCATTATTTTCCACTACAACCTGTTTCTCCCCTTGAACCTTTTCAAAAGTGGGGATTGGATTTCATTGGTCCCATTATACCTCTTGCTACGATTACTAATCATCAGTATATACTTACTTGTATGGATTATGCTACTCGGTGGGCTGAAGCTTGGGCTTTACGGTCCGCCACTATAGTGGTGGTGGTCAAATGTTTGATGACCAATGTTTTCCCTCGTTTTGGTCCTCCCTTAGAGATTGTTTCGGATCAGGGCACACATTTTGTTAATTTCTTAATGCAAGCGCTTACCCGAACCCTAAAGATTGTTCATAAATTTAGCTCCCCGTATTATCCTCGTGCAAATGGCCTTGTGGAAAGTAACGATAAAACCCTTCTAACCATTATGAAGAAACTAGTTTTGGAATGTCTGAAGCATTGGGATCAATTCCTTCCTTCGGTCCTCTGGGCTTACCCTACTACTTACAAAGTGGCTACAAGAAATACGCCTTTCAAATTGGCATATGGGTTGGAGGCCATTGCACCTATGGAGTTGGTGGTACCTAGCCTACCGGTGGCACTATCGGCATAGTCCTTTCCTTTCTGGTTGGATGTGTTGCAATCCTTGGACGAAAAATGCTTGGAAAGTCTTCTAATGCTGCAAGAAGTGCAACTACGACAAGCTAAGACACATGATCGGTTTCTCTACACTCTTGTTTTTACCAAAGGACAATTACTTCTGTTCTATAATGCTAAGTCTAATCGTTCTGTGAGCAAGTTCAAACTTTGGTGGTTTGGTCCTTACCATATTGAAGATCATGTCGGGCCCGCTACGTTCTGGTTATCAACATTAGCTGGTACTCTTCTACCTAAATCCATAAATGGATCAAATCCTTGTCTGTATTATGCTACGCCTTCCTCATCTTGATTATTTATTGCTATTTTTATTCTCTGCCCAATTTATGTCATTGTTGTTGTGTGCTTTCTCTTTCCATTACGTGCGTTGTGGTTGACCGACTGACCGTAAAATTCTCCTTTTATTACCTAACCATGATTAGCCTTTGCACTATGCGTTTGGTATTCTGTTAATGCATGCATGTCGTTATAATGCATGCATGTTCCCAACAACTAGTGATGATTGTGTTTTCTAACCGTCCTTCCATTTGGCATTTTTACTTAATCACGATCTTTTCCCTCATTCCCACTATTGTGTGTTTTTGCATTCTGTGTGTTCTATGTTGTCTTCTGCACTCGTGTTTTTTGCTTGCCATGGAAGCTTTAGCTTTTCGTGCTGGCCTCACTGTTGAGTTGAGTGAGTTTTTGCACACGTGCGGGCTTTTAGCATTCGCCCAATTGCCATGGCATTCGGTCGAATGTCACCCATTCTTTGCACAGATCATCTCTGCTATAGCCGACCCTCCTGCAATAGAAACTTGTTGGCCTCTTGCTTGTCTCAACCCGTGCATTGTTGTAACCCTAAACACAGTAGCCGAGGGTTTCCATCTCCCTGAAGAAGGTAGTGTAGATGTACCCCTTCTTTGAATGACGACCATGCAGCAACTCTTCCCGCATCAGTACTCTAATGAATTTGCTATTTTATGTCGCCCTGAACCGGAGTGATCTGCCCTACAGTCCCTGATGGCTACACTCAACCTCCAAAAATGCACCTACGGTATCTCCCGACCATGTTATTCCATGATTGATGCTGTGGCATGAGAAGCGGTTAATTGGGCCTTCTTCTTCTGGCGTATTCATCGGGAATGTCAAGCGGTCTCCGAGCAGATTGCAAAGGGTGAAATTCCCCGCACAGGACTACCTCATGTGCTGACATTCCTTCTCCCTACGATTCAACATGCACAGCCTCCTCCAATGAATGCTCTTTTATTTCACGAAGAATCCACACAAGTGGTAGAGGTTGAAGACAACGACAACCTACTGTAGTTTTTTAAGGGAAAGCGTCGCAAACTGAGCCCCCTCCCAAAGTCAAGTTCAGCCTTCTTCAACTGTCCAATTGCACGATACTGCTTCCTCTACACCAATCCTCTCTGCTCCACCATCCCCTAAGGATCAAGCCCCTCCAGATACTGTAATGGAAGACGTTCATCCCGGTGATACGATCATTCAGCCACAACCTCACTCTTAGGAGCAAGCGCCCGACACTGTCATGGAGGTTGTGCAACTCGTGGTGAAAGTGCAAACCGAGAAAGTGATGGTGCAAACGGATGTACAACCTATGACGATAACAACCCTTGCCCTGCCGTCTTCACCCAAAAACCCACCTCCTCCTCTTTCTCCATCCAAAGTTCTTTTGTCACCTAGCCCTCCTCCGTCTCCACGCCATTCGGTAGCCCTTTGCCATTCCCAACCTATCCCTTCCTCTCTCGATTAATCTCCCCCTTCTTCTTTCGCAATGTTTCGGCTAACCCCTCTAGACCCATAACTACCTCCATCATCTCTGACTCCTTTGCTCAATAGCCCAAATTGGAAATTACCTTATCAACCTCTCCAAGCAACTCACTCACCAACTACAAGACGCCCATCAGTCCCTACGAACGGAGTACCAATCAAAGGTCGATTTGATCGAAGCTGATATCACCCCTCTCTAGGAAGAAGTTTTGGCAGCCAAAGCACATGCAAGCCTATTGCAGGAGAAGCTCCAAATCTTACAAGGATAGTTGACAAAGAAGGATGCCATCATAGCAGCTCGTGATGCGGAGATCAGTCATCTCAAACAAACAATGATTGACAAGGATGATTCTACGCATGCATTAGGAAATCAATTAGACATCACTCGTAGCCGGTTCCTTATGGTGAAGCAGGCTTATCAAGTGCTGGGGGACAAAGCATAACAAGCAAAGACAAAGTTGAAGACAGCCACTCAAGAATTATTCCAGAAAAGCCGGTCATTGGAAGACGAAATAGGTCGGACCATTAAACTTAAGAAGGAGGTTGAAGCTATCCAGAAGGAAAAGCAAGATTTCTTTGGAAGAATGTAGTTTCAGTCACAAGAGCTCGAACGACAAGAGAAACAACTCGGTATCCAGCAGGAACATTTATCTCGTATTGATGTCGAGATTGCCGAAATGAAATTATGCCAAGATGCTGCGTTGGCAAACAATTTCTACCTCCATGAAGCATTTTTGCTGAATGAAGCTGAATTTTTGTTGTCTCAAGTTATTGCTTCATGTTCGTTGTGGACTGATGGACACCAAGTCGAACCTCTTATTTTGCAAGAGATGCTAGACTCCTTAAAACACAAAATCTCCCGTACCTTTAAATTAGCTAGAACCATGTACATACAAGGAATCATTGATGATTCTTAACTCTTGTAAGTTTCCCTATTAGGTTTGAGTCCACCATGCGTGCTAGTGTCAGGCCGCCGGAATATTATCAAGTAGATTAATCGTAATTAGAAAAAGTCACATACTGAAAGGGTGTCGCGCAAAACATTGTAATGCCTTTCTGATTAATAGAGCAGTGTGTGGAAGAGATGACAGATTTGTCGTCGGACTGTTCTGTCTGGGAGATCGAATGGAGTTGATTGTGTTGCGAGTTTATTCAATTGCCGTACATAGTAAATGAACAGTAGAACTTCTACGTATGTGGTTGTGGTGATCATTAAGAAGTTGATATGTGCTAGAGTGGTAGTTGAATCTGTTGTAATTGTGAGAAACTAATGAGTGATTGGGAAAATACATAAAGGGCCTCTCTATTACAGACCCCTCACCATCCCAAGAACCCTCGTATAGATCGGTTAAAAAATTAGATTAACCATAAAGATTAACAATGCACATATGCTTGATGGTGCCACCTCTCCTCGTACACATATTGAACATAAGATTCCACATGAATGTGCCCAATGTGATAATAATATTTCACATAATGATATGGATTTGATTGATGATGATATGGTTGAGAATAATGATACGAAGTGTTCATGTGCTATGTGTGGAAATGATTTTGCTACCATTCTTTTGCATAATGCAAATAATGAACCCTCTTTCCCTCTTGGTGATGATGAATATTCAACCTCTCATAATGAAACAATACATGATAATGATGTTAACAGTGAGGTAGAACCTCCCTACAACAGTGAAAGAGAGAGAGAGAGAGAGAAGAGAAGAGACATCGTCACCATAGCTACATTCAGCAGATAAACAAGAACTACCTGTCACACAACCCTAAACAAGAACAACAACATTAACAAGAACAAGAAAGATACACATCAAAAGCCATGGAAGTGGCTACGGAAACAAGAGAGAGAGTTTTTCCATTAGAAGCAAGCCATATTTATACAATTTTGTGGACTTAAAGGCTCTTCCCACTCATTCTCTAACTCACCCTCCAAATGAACCTTAGTACAATAAATAAAAATGTGCCCTTAACACTGGCACGCACGGTGGACTCGAACCCGCATCGTTCTTACCAAGGTTGTAGGTTCTCCAAATGCTTCTACCCTATGAAACATTATTCACCAACCAAAGTGCATGGCCCAAATCCATGGTATGGAAGGTAACATAATGCCCATAATGATCCAGAATGAGGAGAGATGTGTAATGCAAAGAAAAGTGCCTGGAACTTAATCCAAGGTATGCAAGTACATTACACACAACCCATAGTCTGCCCACCTATATGTAAATCGGTAAGAGGAATGAATCAGCCAATCAGTGCATTACCAATCTTCACTTTTGATGCTTCATATTCGGCTCCCATAAGTATTACAACATAAATCATCAAGTAATGATCAAGCAGAACTTAGTATGATCAGTATCGATCAATATATGAAGACTCAAATCAACATGAAGCCTTGTATCCCATAATCCCACATCATCCACCACTCAAAACATGCACACAAATGAAAAAGAAAATCAGTGAATGCTACTGCCGTATCAACGCTACCTCACATCCACAATCCACATGGAGTGTTTCTGCCGACTTAATGCTACCTCACACTCTGTCGTTACCAAAAATAAAACAAATGAGGGCTTTTGCCATGGGACTAAGGACACGGAATGCCATGCGATCATGGTCTCCGAGATACAAACAAGGGGCCTTAATGAAATGTATGGGAGAACGTGTGGAGTAGAGGAAAACTTAAGTGCTTTGTGATTACCCAACTGATAACAATGGATTACCTTTTAGTGTTCATTGATTGTTTATTAATAGTGAAGATGAACAAAAATTATATATATATATATATTATGTATCACAACCCCAAGGAATTATGATTATGCAACAAACGGTAATGAGCGCCAAAACATTGCATAAAGTGAAAACGCTTTTTTTTGCACGTCAAGAAGTCATAAGCACCAAACAATGATAAAAAAAACTGCAGCGAACGATCAGTCTGAAAGGAGCGACTCTCAGCTTCAGGAGGCATCTTTGCATCAGATGGGGCATGCTTGGCTTTGAATCATGACGAGTAGGTAATCCGGCGCATGGTAGCACCCTGATCATAACCCGAGGGAATCGGCTCCAATTGAGCATCGGGCGAGCACCGTAAAATCACCAGATTGAACCGTGATGGCACCGTAAAATCACCGAAGGACTACAAGACAATAGAAATCAGGAGAGAAACCACTGTAGCGCAAACTTAGAGCGCCATAACCATATGTTTGTTGCCCGCGACGCCGTTCTTGGCAGGATGTATTAATCAAACCACACGATACGGATTTGAAAGCACTGGAAAATACAATAGGAATACCGGAATCTTTGCACAATGCACCGGATCTGGGCGGACAACACATGTAATGTTGACAGATTACCGAAAAGGTAGGAGATCATCTAAAGGAGACAGATGACACCGGACCACATCGATTATGGCTGGACTGGAGCTGTGCAACCACCAGACCATAGTACCGGACTTGTCGTTGGTCATCACCGGACTAAAATACGATCGCAACTGGGTGTCATATGACATTTTGTCGGACAAATGAAATCATGAAATTCTAACCACGTGCGCCATCGGGAGCTGCGAACGATGCGGACATTTTTGTTAATAATTAATCATGGAATCAAGTATATGCGAAGAAGAATAGCGGGAGTTTTCGCAGTGTATTATGCCTACTACACACGTAGATAGCACCGTAAACCATCCAGTATCACCGGATTAGCACTGCAAAAAAAACATACCGAAATGCATGGCATATGAAAAAGGCATGGACAAAACGTATGCAGAAACACTGAAGCATCAACATTAGCACCGCATAGAGCAGTCAGGGAAAACGCACAGGGTCCTGATTAATAAGCTGTAGAGGAGGTACTGGGGTATCCGCTTTTAACAAAAGTAGAGAATGAAAATTAA